>ML786317.1:51660-93916 GCA_009831015.1 Picea engelmannii | reverse complement strand
GATCATTATTATTAATTGCTCAAAAAGTGCTCAAAAACATGTCTTACAATGCTCAAACTGACAAACCGACTGCTCCAATGGCTTCCCAGCGTCCCAAAACCCCTGTTTGGGCTCTTTCGACACCTCAATCGGTCGAAAAATGAAGAAGTTAGGCCTCTTGGAAGTCTCCCTCTTCAAGCTTGTTGTCTCTGGTTCTAGAATTCGCACCCCCCTTTGAGTGAACCTGGCTCACACGCTCTTTAAAGCGTAAAAACCCAGCACTAGGCGCAACCGCGCCAACGGTGCAAACCGTAGGACGGTTAAGGCGCCTCCAGCCCCTAACCGCCTCGGCACCTGGGTGTATGGATGGTCATATGACCTTGCACGGATTAAAAGGTGGTTAGTTCGTTGAACCACTCCAACCGCATAACCCCCGTGCTCTAACTCGTGGGCACATGCAATATATATTAAAAACCGTGGGCCATGTCAAAACCCAGGCGCAAGTCATAACCGCGCCACATTTTAATACATGGTAAAACTTTGGTTACATATATCTGCGCACGCATTTACATACACGGTTATAACATATGGTTATATGTTATGGTATAAACTATGGGTCGGGGCTAAGCCCCGGCCCACCCCCCTTTCCAATTAATACAATGCACCATATGAAATACATGTGCGTTGGCATCCATAACAAGGAACGTTGGCGGGAAAGTTGGTTATTGGAATTTGTGAAGTCATTATGTGGAGGAGAGGTCTGGGGGTCGAACCCCGCGACCTCCAAAATTTTATACATAAACTCCTTAGCCAACCAGTGAGCGACACGTGGCGCCCTTGGATTGGGCCACGTGTCCTCCCATTATTGGCCACCTAATGACACATGTCAACACTGTACTTGCCAATGATCGACCAATCAACAACTGCCACATCACCTCCATATGGCCTGTACAGTCCTGCCACATCACCATATAGACTGTACGGACAGGTACAGTCAGCATCCAAAAATTTTGCCTATTTGGCTTGGCGGATAGATCGCGATATCTTCTCCATACGGACTCCGTTTGAGAAAGTAAATATACCATCGGAATCAGGAAGATGAGACGGACGCAATGGCACTGTTTTCGTCTCATTCCGAGAACTTTGAAAATTGAGCAAAATTTGATCGCCTAATCATAGGGCTAACCCACTTCTAACCACTTGTCCACTTTGTAATTTATCCATTAAATTTATTATTTAAATAATTTATTTTGTATCCACTTTGACTTATAGTACACGCATCACTTCACTTTATTATTTAAATAATTTCTTCTTTGCAACCACTTTTACTACTTTGAACTTTTGGGGCTTCTAGATGACTCATGAGGGTTCTCCAACTTCACATGGCCATAAATCTCTAATTGTGAGGAGTTATGCGACGTTACACATACCATTGGAAATGGCATGACATGTACTATCCATATAGAATAGTATTACCTTCAAATATATTAAAACTCATACCATTATACATCAAACAAACTTGGATCCATCTAGATGACTCATAAGGGTTCTCCAACTTCACATGGCCATAAATCTCTAACCGTGAGTTATGTGATGTTCCAAATACCACTGGAAATGGAATGAAATGTACTATCCATCTAGAGTAGTATTACCTTCAAATATATTAAAACCCATACCATTATACATCAAACAAACTTGGGTCCATTACCCAAACCTTTGTGATACCGGAATTTGCTACCAGAGTTTCTTCAAGGATTGACATCAATGAAAACCAACCCAAATAAGAGTGAAGTGTTTGACAAGTTTTTTGCCTACAAGGCCCTTGTAGAAAAACAATCTAGTGGCCTACAAGGCCTTTGTAGAAAAACCATCTAGACATCAACTTCAAAGGTTAAGAACAAATAATGGAGGTGAAGATGTGAACAACAATTTTACAAGTTACTACACCGCATAGGACATCCAAATGCAACACACTATTCCCTATACACCACAAAAAAATGGTATTGTTGAGAGAAAGAATCACACATTAAAGGAAATGTCTAATTGTATGATCTAATCTAAGGGCTTAAGTCTTAATTATTTGGCGGAAGCCATTAACTGTGAAAATTACATGGTAAATCACACTCCCAAAAAGGCTCTAAAAAATACGACATCAGAAGAAGCATGAAATAAAATTAAGCTAGATGTAAGCCACTTTCGTGTATTTGGCAGTGTAGCAAGGGATCACATTCTTGATGAGAAAATGAAATATTTATAGCCTAAAAGTGAGAAGTGTATTTTTGTTGGTTATTAAGAAGATGTGAAATGTTAGAGTTTCATTGATGACTTTTCCAGGCGCACTTGGGTTTACTTATTAAAACATAAGAGTGAAGTGTTTGACAAATTTTTGGCCTACAAGGCCCTTGTAGAAAAACAATCTAAACATCAAATTCAAAGGTTAATAGCAAATAATGGAGGTGAATATGTGAACAACAATTTTACAAGTTACTAAACTGCATAGGGCATCCAAATGCAACACACTATTCCATATACACCATAACAAAATGGTATTGTTGAGAGAAATAATCACACATTAAAGGAAATTTCTAATTGTATGATCTAATCTACAGGATTAAGTCTTAATTATTTGGCGGAAGCCATTAACTGTGAAAATTACATGGTAAATCACACTCCCACAAAGGCTCTAAAAAATATGACACCGGAAGAAGCGAAATAAAATTAAGCCAAATGTAAGCCACTTTCGTGTATTTGGCAATGTAGCAAGGGGTAACATTCTTGATGAAAAAATGAAATCTTTATAGCCTAAAAGTGAGAAGTGTATTTTTGTTGGTTATTATGAAGATGTCAAAGGTTAGAGACTTGTTCAAACTCATTCTAATGAAATTATTATTATAAGAGATGTTAAATTTGATGAAAATATCTTTCCCTACGAGCCTAATTCAACATGTGTGCCTTCTTTGGCCTGCAAGCCATCTTCAGTGTTTGTGATATCTTATGTTCCTATTCTAGTTTATTCTTCTTTAGATGATGGAAGTGATGATGAAAATGCACCGCTGCATGCTCACCTTCCTCCAGATGATTCCATTGAACATGAACCTGCACTAGCACCATAGCTTCCTCGATGGATCTGTTCAACTCAAGAAGCAGTTGATGATCTTATCGATGATCCTTCATATCAACATCAGATACATTCACAATTCCAACAAGCCTCTTCTCTTTTGGATCAAGTTTTAGAGACTCGTGATCCAAAGGCATTTGCAGAAGCTTCAGGTTATCCAGATTGGGACACAACAATGAATGAAGAGTATTTCTCTTTAGTGGAAAATGATACTTGAGATCTTGTACCTATTTTGAAAGGAAGAAAACTTATCAAATGCAAATGGATGTAAAAAACTAAGTATGCATCAGATGGAAGTGTTGAAAGACACAAGGCTTGGTTAGCTGCCAAAGGGTTCTCTCAAGTTGAAGGTATAAACTATAGTGAAACCTTTTCCCTTGTAGCCAAAATGAATTCCATCTTCCTTTCTCTATCCCTCGCTACCTCACATAAATGGGAGGTCTATTAGAAAGATGTTGTAATACCCCTAGGCTAAAACCCAATTGTAATGTAAATGTAATTGTATATATAGTCTAGTGAGCCTTGGGTGCACAAGTTTTGGGTAGAGTTAAGCGCGTGTGAACCAAGGGAAGAGTGCTTTCCATTTCATAACTTTGTGTGCACCTAAGTAAGTGCACAACGATTGTCATGCACGCGAACAAAGGAAAGAGTGCGCTCCTGTTTCATAACTTTGCATGCACCAAGGTAAGTGTGCACCAAACCATGTTTGTAGCCAGGATATTTTTGAGCTGAAGAGCCTTTGTATATATGTATATTGAGACCAGAATGCCTGCGTGGTTATTAGGTTGGAGAGCCTAGATTGGGACAAAGTCCAGTGCGCCTATTTTTGTAAAATTTAATTGCAATCATATATTAATAAGACATATCACTACACATATAACAATCAGACGAAAAGATATGGGGGGATAAACTCCACTAGAAAGGGAAAGGGGTCTGAAGCCTAAAGGGAATATTTTAATAATATTTCCAAAAGTATATTTATGGGATTTGTATATATCCTAAGTTCCTAAGGATAGGGAATGGGTCACCAAGTGGAGATAATTTATCTTTTAACATGACAAGTGTCCAGTTATAATCATGCAAATATATTGTTGGGCCTTAGTGTATTTCGAGGGGATTCACTCATTCCTTTAGGAGGTAGACTAACTTTCCTTTGGGAGGCATAGGTATCTAGTTGTAACTTACAACCATCACATAACCTTGTGCTTTGGAAGGCCTATGCATAATTGAAGAGGCGGGTTGTCAGGCTCATGTGCTATTGAAGAAGAGGGTTTTCAGGCCTGTGTTGGATGAAGAAGCGGGTTTTCAGGCTCGTGTTTTTTGAAGAAGCAGGTTTTCAGGCCCATGAGCATTCTCTCTAGGTGAGAGAACTAATAGGATTTTTTTTCCCAAGGTTCCTAGTGCAGCTACAAGGCCCTGAGACTTCCTGTATGGCATGTTGTTGAATCCATGGAAGGGAATTGGGGTAGTTGAAGGAATATTGAGTAGAGAAGGGGCACACTTCCTAGGGTGGGACAACCATGTTGGGAATGAGGGACTATAGTCTGTTTTTTGGGGTTGGCACCTTTTTCTGAGTGTTTTGATTGTGGATAGACCTTTGTGTGTCTTAGGGATCCTTTTCCCAAGTGTATTTTTAGCCCCAACTCGAGGGTGACTTGTTGCTAAGAGTTTCTGAGTGGCAGAGTCTATGGCTGGGAGGAACGTCTGAGGTTTGTGTGCAGTTGGTGGATTACAACAAAAGATAAGTGTCTTCTTATGTTTATTATTCTCTTAGTAATGTGCGTATACATGTTAAATATATTATGTGATACAATTGTGTGTGTGTGTGTGTGTATATATATATATATATATATATATATATATATATATATATATAAATTTTTATTTTTTTTAAACGTGGATTATATATGTTGTAAAAATGCATGTTTTCTACATATGTAGGGCATGGGACACGATGGTTTATATGTGTTTATATATTGTTTAACATGTGAATTCTTATGTTATTTTTGTCTATGGAATTGGTACATAATTATGTTGGGATGTGCATGTATTGTTAGTTCTACATAATAGTTGTAGATGTAGAGCACAGTAGTTATTAAGTGTTTTCTGTTAGATAATTCCATTGTAACGATCATGTGATTCTGAGGAAAGGCCTGAATCATCACATGCATAGGGAGACCAGTCCACGCACACAAATGGGACATACCTCGTGCGTGACATAGGAATGATTGTGCGCGTATTTATATTATGAGTTCATTTCATTGTTATAGTCGTTATCTTGTTAAGTAAATTCAACAGTAATTGTATGGGTTCTAGCACAGAACTAGCAATGTCGTGTGTGGTGAGGGACGGTCAATGTGACAGACATAAGGATGGTTGAATGCACAGATTTTCTAAGACATAGTTTTTACATGTGGTACGAGACTGGTTATGTGCACTAGGAAAATGTAGTTGAGTGTAGCATAAGGCCAGTTGTGTGCGTTGTTGGTTTCAATGAGTTTCTTCCGCATGTGAAAGAATTGATATCAAATCTTTCTTTAGTGAGTCGCGATAGTAGAGACTTTACAATATCATAATGACACTCAACTAGGAGGCTGGATATGTCACAAAGCAGTATCAGAGCTCAAAATTTTAATGTGACATGGCCTTTGAGTAGAGTTGGGGACATCAAAAACGTTAAATTTTCCTTCTTGCATGGGGATTTGCAAGAACAAATTTACATGGAAAAACCTCTTGGCTATGTCCAAAAGTACTCCAGCCTTGTTTTCCACCTTAAGAAATCTCTCTATGGTCTTAAACAAGCTTCTCGATCTTGGTATGCCAAAATGGACAACTTTCTTCTTGATATCGACTTTTCTATATGTCATTCTAACCCTAATGTCTATACCAAGAAAGTAGGAATCCATATCATAATCCTTGTTCTTTATGTTGATGACCTTATCTGCACTGAGAGTGACCCAAAACTTTTGTCTTAGGCTATTTTTATTATTTCCTTAGTCTGCAAGTATTACAAACCAAGGAAGGAATATTTCTTTCCCAATCTAAGTATGCTTGTGATATTGTTCACCAATTTCACATAGATGATTCTAAGCCAGCCCCTTCTCCCTTCCAGTGTGGAGTCAAACTTACTGCCACTTGTACTTCTCCCGAAGTGGACACCTTATACCATCTATTAGTTGGTATCCTCTTATATTTAACTCATGCTCGTCCTGATATTTCCTTTGTTGTTGGTCTTGTTTCCTGGTATACACAAACACCCCATGAAATCCATTAGAAAGTAGCTAAAAGTATACTTAGGTATGTCCAGGGTACAATTCAATTTGAGATACATTGGATTTCAAGGGGGGACTCCTTTATTGATTAGTTTCACTAATTCAGATTGGGATGGAAACCTTGATGATTGAAAGTCTACTGCAGGTTATGTTTTCATCCTTGGTTAACGACTTGTCACTTGGGCCTGTAAGAAACAACATGATATTGCTCTTTCTTTAGCATAAGTAGAGTACTGATCAACAATTAATGAAAGTCAAGAAGCCTTGTGTCTTCGACAAATCCTTTCAGAGTTTGGATTCCAATAGCAACATTTGAAAAACCTCTAGTGCAACAATCAGAGTTCCATCAAGCTTTCCAAAGACCCAGTTCAACATTCGTGTAGAAAACACATCGATATACACATGCACTTCATCCAAAATCTCATTTATGATCAATTTATTGAAGTTCTCCTTTTCCCTACATAATATCAAGTTGTTGACATATTCAAAAAGTCTCTTAAAGAAGTGAAGTTTTCCAAACTTCGATCTATATTAGGAGTTTGGGAATTTGTCATTAAGGGGGGATAGGCTCTAATGCCTCCTTCCTTATCCTATTGACTTTGCTTTGTAAATCCTTCAATCCTATCCCAAGTTCTTAAGGGGGGGATGTTATTATATTTAGATACTTAGGAATTAGTTATGATCAATTTGATCTAATGTGTCGTTAGGTAAAAGTGTGAATATTTAGTATGCATTTGTAGTTAGGTAATATGACGGTCATGATATGTTCCCAACATATAGTGATTTGATGGTTCATATTCTCCTAGATATTAATGTCTACATCGATCCATGTATTAACACTCGATTGGTCCATGATATCTATTTAAAGAGCATGGAGGGTCATTTGTCGATGATCGATTGTAAGAATTTATCTTTAATATTTTCTTTTGCATGAATAAATTTCTCCAAGTGGACATGTTGGCTGGGATCGGGGATGTTTCCCCAAAGGATCTTTACCACATAAAAACATTGGTATGTTTATATTTGATCTAATTGTGTGAGTGGTTAATAAAGGTGTTCATCCTCTATTGGAATACATGTGTTTTCGAACATGGGAAGGATATAGGGATATTGTAGCCAAACTATTGGATAGATACAGGGAATCTACAGTGAACCTATAGCCCAAATAGTGATGAGCCACAAAATTATAAAAGAGGGTTGTTTCCACCAATTTCAATATAGAAGAATCCCAACTTCAACCACCTCCAGTTTTGGACCTATGGAATCAAAACCAAGCGACAAATAACCTAGGGATAAGCTTGAGAATCAAAAGAATGGTAATTCTGAGTTGGGATAAACACATCAGTGCATAAATCATGATTTACCTTGATATCCCAAGTTTTTAATCTAGAAAAGAAACATGTGTATTTATGTGTAACTTAAGTTAGTGATTAAACCATGGGTCAACAAATTTGAAATTAATTCAACCCGAATATAGAGAAAAAACAAATTATTGTTGTCAAAGGTATCTTGAGAACCAATGGTTCTCAAACATTTCTATTTAAAAGATATATTAGTTTATATTTTTTAGAAAAATGCACTTCCACACTAAACCTAATAGAAGAGAGGAAGACATATTTAAACAAGAAAGTAAATGAAAAAGTAATCACACATAACACAGATATTTTACCCTGGAAACCCAAATAGTAAAACCGACATTCCTTGAGTGTATTTAGCTCTTTTTGTTTTGTTCACTCAAAATAAAAGGGTACATGCCTAAATTTTTCCTACACCTAAGACACAATCGACATCATACCCTCTTGTTTGTCACAAGAACAACCCTGTAGCCAATTAGACTTACATCTACATGACTAACAACCTATTGATAAATATTAGCATGAATATAAACTTGATATGAATACAACACACCTTATTTATAGGCATTACAGTAGGAAAATTCCTAAATAAAGGTGCCCAAAAATGGTTACAAATTCGTGCAAATCATTGGCTATAAATCCCGCAAATCTCGGGATTTTGTTGTGGTCGAATATCATTTGACCTTCATTCATTCTTTATTCGGTTTCCACAAAACCTCCTGACGACCTCTTTTTGGTTGGCCTCTTTGAATTGTTGTCTATTACTTTGAATTTGAATTTTCCTAGTCGAAAACTTCGGTCTTTGACTTTCACACCCAGTCGATCCACCTCAACTATAATTTCACTACAAAGGATATAAAAACCCAACATCATCCCACTTGTTGACTACTTTGTTGAACTGGGAGTTTCCTAAACTTTTTTTCACAGACCCAGGGCAACAATTCCCATTTCCTCTCTACACCGAGAGAACTTCACAACACTCACAGACTTGGTCAAAGAGTTTGCTATGGTTTCCAACATGTTTTCTTTCTCCAGTAGCACCTTGTTTATTTCCACCATGTCTCTTATGAAATGGTATTGTACATGAATATGCTTATCCTTGGAACGATAAGATGGGATATTTTCCAGAAATATTGTGCTTTGACTATTGCAATTTATATCCATAGCTCTCTACTCAAACTTGATCCTTGAACATAGTTGTTGCAGCCATACTTCTTCTTTTCTTCCATGAGTGGCTGCCATGTATTCATATTATGTTGTTGATAAGGCTACGACCTCCTATCGCTTACTCATCTAGTTGATTGCTCCACCAAACATATTGAATACATATCCATTGGTTGACCTCCGTTGATCCATATCTATAGCCCAGTTGGCGTCGACAAATCCATGTACATCTACTTCACTATCATATCCAAGTTTTCCTTGGTATCATATAACATAATATTTTGTGCCATAAAAATACCTTAATACTCTCTTGATAGTTGTCCAATGCTCCTTTCTAGGTGTTTAAATGTATCTTCTTAACTCTCCCATTGCTTGGGAAATGTCTGGTAGAGTGTAGACCATCACATACATTAGAATACCAACAACACTTGCATAGGGAACACATGCCATGTCTTCTATTTCTTCATGTCTTTGGACACTGCTCAATATTTAACCTTTCTCCCACATGAATTGGCACCTTTACAAATTTGCAATCCTTCTTATTGAATTATTTCAAGATCATTTCAATATGATTCTTATGATTCAACCATAGCTTTATATCTGATCGATCTCTTTTGATCTCCATTCCTTGAATGAATTTCACTGCATCAAAATCCTTCATGTCAAACTTGTAGGATAACTGTTGCTTCACCTCCTTATTGCATCCATGTTGTTTCTAATCAACAATATGTCATTTACATACAATGCTACATATATGAAACACCCACCTTCTTCCTTGGAATATATGTAGTGATCATATTTGCTTCTCAAGAATCCCAAACTAAGGATGTATGTGTCGAACTCTTGATACCACATCATTGGTGATTTATTTATACCATAAAGGGATCTTTTCAATTTGCACACTAGCTCTTTCTTTCCCCGTACTACAAATCCTTCAGGTTGTTTCATGTAGATTTATTCTTCCAAGTCCCCATGTGGGAACATTGTCTTCACATCCATTTTCTCTATTTCAAGGTAAAATTCTCCATCCAGAGCATTAGCACTCTAATGGAAATTAATTTTGCAACAGGGGAAAAAATATCACCAAAGTTGACTTCTTCGACTTGGGAATATCCTTTCACTACCAGTCACGATTTTTTTTTCTCAACTTGACCTGCTACATTCATCTTTTTATTGAATACCCACTTACTACCGATGGGATTTCTTCCACTAGGTAATTTAATGAAATCCCAAATCTCATTCTTATACAAGGATTCCATTTCTTCGATCATGGCATCCTTCTAGAGTTTACCTTATGTCGAGTCGACTACCTCGATTGACTTGGGCTTCTCGTCAGTCTCAATTAATACAAATGTGGAATAGAAGTTGGGTGAACTATACCTTTCGAATGGTTTTCTTAATCGTTCATACCTCTTACAATTGAGAACGATTGTTCCACCTCTTCACCTGATTCAATTGACTCATTTGAATCATTGTCTTCATTCCTCAATTCAAACCTTACCTTCTCTATATTTTTATCTATTTGAACCACTTAAGACTCAGAATTCCCTCTGACTTCTCTGAAGACCACATATCGACTGTACATTTTTTTCCTTGATGCGGTATCCTAGAGATTATATCCTTTCATTCCTTCTTTTTATCCAATGAAAATACATTTGAATTCCTTCTTGTCCAGTTTTCTCCTCTTTTCCTTGGAAAAATGAACAAATGCATCACAACCAAATACTCTTAGATGTGAAAGTGAAGGATTATTTTCAAACCATACCTCATGTGTATTCGAATCAACTATTGATGACAAAGGGGACGTATTCACTAGATATTTTGCAGTGTCAACTACCTCTGCCCAGAATTCTTCCATGACCCCAACACCACTGAGAATTCTCCTTGCCTTGTCCATCAATGTTCTGTTCATTATTTCATCTACTCCATTTTTTATGGGGTATATGGTGTGGTATTTTGGTATGTTGTTCCACACTGCTTGCAGAATTGCTCAAAATCCTTTCCACAAAATTCACCACCGTTGTCAGTTCTCAACACCTTTATCTTCTTATATGTCTAGTTTTCTACAAGAGATTTAAACTCTTTGAATTTCTTGAAAACCTCAGATTTCTTCCTCAGTAAATATATCCATGTCTTCTTGGGAAAATTGTCTATGAAGGAGACATAATACATGGATCTAGCTAGTGAAATCATTGTTATAGGGCCAAACACATCACTATGAACCAATTCTAGAATTCCCTTTTCCCTTGTTGCTATAGATGGAAATCTCACCTGAATTTGTTTTCCATATACACAATGTTCACAAAAATCAACTTCTAAATTACATTAAGGGAAATCGTCGACCATACCTTTATTACGCATATCTCAAATTACTTTGTGTCCCATCCTCGTGTGTCATAAATAGTCAGGTCAATGTGACAAAGACATGTTGAGTCGGTTGGAATCGAATCAGCTCGAGACGAGTTGAGTCAAATTTAGTAATAGCGATGCTATTGCATCCAGTCGAGTCGACATTCCCTAATAACTCATATAGGTTTCCAATCTGAACTCCTTTCATTAATACCATCGCACCTATGACCATTTTGCATGTATCCTTTTGAAATAGAGTGTGCACTTCTGCATCACTCATCTTACTGAAACATATTAGGTTTATTTCCAAACCTAGAATATGCAACACACATGGAAGGGTTCTACTCCTCCCATCCCACAGTATTATTCGAACTCTTCCCCATCCAACAATTTTGGTTGTCAATTCATCCCCCAAGAACACATAACCTCCTTCATATTGTTCATATTTGTAGAACCATTATCTATGTGGTGACATATGATATGATGCTCCTGAGTTGATCAACCAAACATCTTGATCTGACTGTGTACTAGTTGATGCCAAGTACACATCTCCTCCTTTATCTAGAGTAGTCTTTATCTTAGTCGATTGCTTCTCATCGGATCCTGTAATGACGTCCATTGCCTTTGACTTGTAGTCCCTTTTATAATGCTCAAATTTACTGCATTTCCAACATATTCTCATTGTATGAACAAGGTATTTAGATATACTCTTTGACTTAGAATTTCTATCGAATAATTTTCCTTTATCTATGTCAACCAATCGACATCTCACCATTAAATAATCTTTGGTCAATCCTTCCATGTTCTTCCTTCTCATTTCTTATGACATTAGAGATGAAACCACGTCTTCTAGCACTAATGTGGTTGAATTACTCCCTATAGCCACGACTAAGCCATCCCAGGAGTTTGGAAAAGAACATATTAGGCTACCAAATTCCTCCTCCTCAATGATTTTGATATATATAGACGATAACTGGATTATTATGGTATTAAACCCATTTAAATGCTTTGTCACTGAACTACCATCACTCATCCTCAAAAGATACAATTTATTTATAAAGAACAACTTATTTACCAAAGATTTTGACTAGTGCAAGCTTCCCAACTTGGCCCACAATTTCTTGGTTGAGTCTTCACCTCAGAGATTCAATAGCACCAAATCTACAAGACATAGTCAAATCATACTCCTTTCCCTTCTTTTGAGTTTCTCCTATTATTCCCTCAACATGCCTATCAAAATGGTACCTGGACAGAATGTTGTCCATTTTTCTTGATCTACAAAGAGATATTCTATTTTAAGTTTCCAAAGCTCAAAATTATGGCCATTGAATTTTTTCGATCTTTATCCTTGAACTACTTGTCATTATTTTAGTCACAACTTTTAAACATCTTTGACTTATGACTCTTACTAAAACTAGGGTTTAGATTAGATCCAATATTGTTAAACCAAGCTTTGATTCGACATGTTAGGAATATATATATCCACATTAAACCTAATAGAAGAGAGGAAGACATATTTAAAAAAGAAAGTAAATGACAAAGTAATCACACAAAACCCAAATGGGAAAACCATCATTCCTTGAGCATCTTGCTCTCTTATTGTATTATTCATTTAGAATAAAATGTTACATGCCTAACCTTGGTCTACACCTAAGACACAATCGACATCATACCCTCTTACTTTTAATAAGAAAAATCATGTAGTCAATTCATCTTACATCTACATGACCAACAACCTACTTATAAATATTAACATGAAGATAAACTTAATAAGAATACAACACACCTTATTTATAGGCTTTACAGTAGGAAAAACCCTAAATAAAGAAGACCAAAAATAGTTACATATCCATGCAAATAATTGTCTACAAATCCTACAAATATGGACATTTTATTATAGTCGACTACTCGTCTACCTTCATTCGGTCTTTAGTCAGTTTCCACACAACCTCCTAATGACCTCTTATCAGTTGACTTCTTCAAATTGCTATCAATTACATCGACTTCGACTTTGCCCAGTCAAACACTTCAACCTTCGACTTTCACTCCCAGTCGATCCACCTCGACTAGATTTTCACTAAAAATAATATAACAACCCAAAAATATTGATGGGATTGTTATCTAAGAGGACAACTACCTAACTAGTAGGAGATAAACATTGCTACATTATTTCCTTCTATTTTGATTCCTGTTTAATTAAAGGACCTGTGCGAGCTTGATTCATAGTCTTTCATTTATGTGTGCATAAAGTTGGATAAGTTGATGTTGCAATATTTCTCAGTGCTCTTTCCGAGGAGATAGGGGCCCATTTCCAATGACATGTGTTGTAGTAATTAGTCAGGCTTATAGAATTTCATTTCTGATAATTTCTATTTGAAGAGTGATTGTGTTGATTTCATTAATCCCTATTTGAAAGTTGTTCTATTGATTTCATTTAACCTTTGTTTGAGAGTTTTTATATTGATTTCATTTAACCTTTGTTTGGAGATATTATATTATGGTAGAATAATCCTTTTTAGTAAAATATCATTGTTTCTTCTCAAATCAAATTTCCATTCTTCATTTGAATATCGATGTTTCTTTCCAATAAATCAAATTTGAGAAGCAAATAGTTTTCCTTTTGAAGAATTTTGAAATAACATCCTAAGTTGCAATTGGTTTTTGGTTTGATCATAACATTTTTGAAATAGAATTATCATAGGACATAGTCTTATTTCCTTTGAAAGGTCAGAATTCTTAACTACTCCAAAAATTTTATAAGTATTGGCAATTACATTTGTAGATTATTTCAGATTCATTTATACAACAACATACTTTGAATGAATGGGTTTAATGTGACAATTTCCATTTAGTGTTTGGAGTAATAACAATGACCAATTTGGTAAGGACTAGATTTCTATTTTCAACACCCAGTTAATTTCATTTTCTGCAAGTAGATTAATCATTTTATTTTTCTACAGCTAGATTAATCGATTTCATTTCCCGTACTTATTGATATTTCCTTTCCTGCAATTATTTGATATAATTCCTTTACTAAAATTAGTTGATACATTTCCTTTCTACAATTAGTTAGTCAATTTCCTTTTTTGTGAGTGTGATTTCCTTTCTGCAAGTATATAATTAATTTCCTTTCATCAAGTGTGATGTCTTTCTAAAGAATGTAGAACCTTGTCAAAAACTCATGAATTGTTCATACTCTAATTGTAAAAGAAATTGTTGAAACTACAACAAATGAGAAAACCAGTATAAGAAGAAGGTGTGACCTGCATATATATTGTATGGTAGCTCGTAAGTCCAAATAGAACCCTCAGTTGACATTTAATGTCCAATAACTTTGATTACCTTCGTAAGTAATTAGAAAGGTGATTACAAGGATCGTCATTTTGGTGTCGTTTCCAAGGAGTTATCGAAGGAATAGTAGTATTATTGCATTGGTTTGAAGTTCATACATAGGAGCAAGTATAAATAGAATAAAGGAGAAAAATGAGTAGGATCTTGTAAGACACATTATGACACAATAGTTGCATTTTCTGCAACACTCTTACACTGTCAAAATAAAAACATTTCTTCTCAATAAATAAAGATTTCATATCTTAGAATGTTGTTTTCAATTCATGTGAAGAACTAGATATCCTCAAAGTAGATTTAGTAGTTTTGTTAAAAAAAACTCAATATAATAACCATGTAGGTAAATCAATTGGAGGAGAGGTTTCATGGAATGCTAATTATCAAGAACCTACAACCAAATCCTCATTAAAGAGGAATCCTACAAACCTAGTTATAGAATTAGTATAGTCAGTTCGTCCTGTAGCAGAGGTCACCTATTCAATAGAGGTATAACTCCTATTTTCCACTACAACTCCAACCAATACAAAAGGAATTTTCAGCGGGAAACCTGATACAAAATTTGATCCAAACCTTGTTCAAGATCCCCTTCTTCCATAGACTCAATTAACCAGAATGTTTTTCACTATACGGTAGAAGGAGAGGTAAGAATTTTCAAGGAAGAGAATATTACATTTGAATTCTCAATCAAGAATTCTAGGGGGGAGCACAGATGAAGAATATTTCCCATCAATCTTTCATAACTTCAATGGAATGGTGACTGAAGACCCAGATACATTTCTATTCAAGTTTTATGTTCTTTGTAGAAGCTATGACTACCCAATATGTAACATCCAAATTTTCAAACCCCAAACTAGAGATGTGTATTGTAAATGTAGTATGTGGTCGAAAGCCAAGCGATGTAATTGCAAATGTGATGTATGGTCGAGAGCTAATATGTAAACAATGTAAATTGAAATATAATGAATGAAATGTATTTCCATCTGTAGATGGAAACAAACATAGATTGGGGGATAAGTATCCACGAGAGAGGGAAGTGTTAAAGGGGGGAAATTACCCATGTCTATTAAACCAAAACCCATTTCTCATTTCCTTCAAAATTATCCTTACCATGAACCTTCCATTAGCATTTGAGTGTTCTAGAGCCCAATCATTGAATTCATGTAATAGGTTTGGTGTGAGATTCGATTCCCATAGTTATTGAGAGCATGGGGGCTTAGTAAAATCAGCTTGGGGAAGATTTCAAGTCAAGAAAACAAGAGAAAGAGAGGAAATTCATATGGGTAGGAGACCAGAATTATGCATTCATGTTTTTGGCATAGAGAGTTGTTTTTACATGGATTTTTCTGGCCAACAATGGAGTTATGAGTGTGGGATCTTGCAGGTAGCTATTGTGGACATGTTTGGTTGCTTCTTAGAGCTATAATTTTGTGGAAAAAGAGGTTGTGTGTCTTGGAACGACAAGATGTTCGAAATTTGTCCAAGAAGCATGTGTGTTGGATGTTGGGATAATTTTTGTTGCAACTGTAGAATTATTGAAACCCCAACAAGTAGAATTCTTGTCCAACCTATGTTGGAAGCCCTAGAGGGGAGTGGAAAGGCCCGAGGAAATGTGAATAGTAAAGGGGAATTCCATTCCTTGGGTTGTGTAGGTTGAGGGGAAGTCTGTTGGTGGACTGGAATTAGTTGAGAGTTCAAATTTTGAAAAGGGGACATTATCCATCCTTAGGGACCTCCGTCTCTTGTGGATTCATAGCCCCAGCTTGGGGGTAACTTGTGTTGGAAAACCGAGAGTGGGGGGGGGGGTGAATAAGTTGTTATTGTGCTTAAACAATTATAACCATTTTAAAATCATTACAGAACACTCAATGATGATCACAATAATGCAAGGAAGTAAGCAATAGAGTATTCAACATCAATCACACACATGGAGCACACAAAGACATATATTCCTGAGGAAACCCATAAAGGGAAAAAACCTCCTCTTCTTGATATGATAAGTAGTCTTTATTTTCTATACATTATCATTCTTATGAGCACCAACTCATTGTGAGGCTACCACCTCTATTTTACAAGATGAAACTTGTTGAGAGAACCAACTCTTTGGTTTCTCTAGCACCCACTAGAAGGAAGTAGCAACTCTCTGAGTGTTCCAGCACCAACTGGATGGAAGAACCAAATTCCAGCTACATAGGAAAAAACCTGTATAACAGAGAACAATAGTTCTCCCTTACACCACCCTACCTCCCTGGTTTTTCTGGCTGCAACCAGATGGAAGATACAACTCCCTGTGTTCAAGAACCCACTTGGAAATATGAGGATGACTGTCCTCCCTAGCACCACCCTACCACCTTGAGATATCAATATTTTCTTTCTGAAATTTATTACAGTGATACAATGTTTATCAATGGCTTACCAGTCTCATCATTGTTCTGCTACACAGCTCTGCTCTACCTGCATCAATGTTCTCTTCCACACCTCTCCTTGCACTTTCTGTTCATCTACCTTTTATGCTCTCTATGTGCCATATACCTTCTATGTGCTATGCCACTGCATTCTCTTCACAGTGCCTCTCTCTTTTCTTCCAGTCGTGCACTGCGCCTCTTTCTACCCACATGCATCAACCTCAACAGAAGCAACATCTCTTCTATGTTATGTATATATTGATCATGCCAAGTCCTCTGCCAGATCATACACCTAACTCTTTGTTGTCTCTAGCGATCATGCTGAGTCTGTTCTTCATCAGTGGTCGTTATCCTGAGATTCTTTGGCTTCTCTACCAACTATAGACTTCGAC
Organism: Picea engelmannii; assembly: GCA_009831015.1. Taxonomy (NCBI): domain Eukaryota; kingdom Viridiplantae; phylum Streptophyta; class Pinopsida; order Pinales; family Pinaceae; genus Picea; species Picea engelmannii. Next base: position 76,537 of record ML786317.1, on the reverse strand, counting down.
GCTTTTAGATATGTCACTTGTCTCTATGATGAGTCTTCATTCCACTAGCATTTACCTCGAGACTCTTCATATCCTCTGGTGATCACCCTAATATTCTTTGAATTCTATGGAAGATGCAATCAGTCATTTTATGCAGTTACAATCAGTCTGTCTCGACAGTTACAAAGAGAACCTCTGCGCTCTCATGCCTTTGGAGCATTTTCCCTTTCTGAGAAAACTACACAGTGGGCGCTCACTTTTCTGGCTAAGCCCCTTCCTTTCACGTGACCACGAGTTGTGACCAAAAGGAACTTTGCAATCTCAAACATCGGATATTCAACTACAAGTTGCCTCGATTCTCCCAACTCGTGATCTCTAATGTGGAGCCTAGCGGCGTGCTAGCTCCTCCCTTAACCTTCATTGATGTAACCATTTCCTGTGACCACTCGCTAATAAAAAGGGCACTTCACGATCTCGATGATATCTGAAGTGGAGCCTAGAGACATGCTAGCTCCTCCCTTAACTTTCCATTGATGTGACCTTGGTTGTGACCAGGGTCCAAGCAAAAGGGTGCTTCGCATTTCACAAACTTGTGAACTTCATCGTGCCTGATCAATGGTCCATGATCCTCAGTGATCCGATGGCCCAGATCATATCGAGACTTCCCATTTCGTAGGTTGCCTAATTAAAAGTCCACGATCTTCCATATTTCAACGGTCTAGATTTCTTCTTCGAGAACTCGGACTTCTTTCTTCGTCATGCCAAATCAACGATCCATGATCTCCCTTTCATCGATGGCTGTGATCAAATCGTGACCTCGTGTGTTAGGTTTTAGAACATGATCCAAACCTGAATCTTGATCAACAGCCCATGACATTCCTTGATCCAACGACTATGATCAATGTCGCGGACTCAAACTTCACGATTATGTGAATCTGCTTTATCGGTTTCCATGTGTCCTTCCCATATGAATGGCTAGGATTGTTGTGACTCCCAGCTCCTCAGCTATTCGCCTCCTTCCTTCCCTATATTTGTGAACGTTAGATCAACGGCTCACAACTCCCCATGATCTAACGATCTATATCAACTCGCAAAATCGGACATCGTGAGTTCCTACAACTCTTACCTTTGACTTTTCTAGTTTGGGAGTCAATGAAATGATGATCTCTCACCACCTTTCCTTTGGATCCAATGACTCAGATCTCATCGTGACTTTGCATTTCATGGAGTTGGAGGATGGCTCTTGTCCATTATCCTCTTCATAGTTACACTGGATTCGACGGTTGTTGGTCCTCGATGCTCAGATCTAACAGATTAGATCTGTACTTCTCCTCTGTGCTTCCTCTGGTCACTGGACTCTGATCTAATGGACATTGGGTATTCAGGATTGATGATCCAACGACCACTGTCGCTCCTCCTCCTGAGCTTACACATCCTCCTGAATTGGAATAGTTTCTAAGTGTTAAAGGTTCTGCAAGTCCTAATGACTTTGGGTCTCATCTGTGTTTCTGAGAACGCTATCTCTCCTTATCTTTGGTAATGCAATTAACCTCGTCCCTAACACACACTTTCACTCTACATGCAACTCTGTGCTATTCCTCCTGAGCTTTGATTCCTTCTGCAAACTCATGGATTCTAAGGAATCCTTCACATGATCCTTACGGCCTTCATGATAACCTCTGGCTATCTGGAAACTCCAACTCTGTGCCCTGTGCTCATCCTTCTGAGCTTGTAGACAATAATTTCTCATGGTCTCATCATTCCCGATGCTATCATTGAAGCTTTCCTATTTGTTGTTATTTCACACTCTACCTATAATCACACCATCATTTTTGTTGTTGTTGCCTGTAAACATGCCATCATCGTTGTTTTTCTTGCCATCAATGACAAGCACACTCTGCCTGTACATTCCAACATCTTGTTGTTGAGAACTGGAAAAACAAGGCTATGGTTGGGAGGAACATTCATCCTCTGTAGCGGGTTTCAGATTTCATTAAGATAAGTGTTATTATGTGTTGTTTTTATCCATGTTAACTATTGATATATTTGTTGTGCAATTTACTCTAATTATCTTGGTTAACAAGGTTACAGTCAAGAATAAATATCCTTTTCCAAGGATTTATGATCTTTTTTATCAGATGGAAGGAGAAAATATATTCTCCAAGATTTACTTGAGGTGATTTTATCATCAAGTGAGAATCAAAGAAGAAGGTACTAGAAAAAAAACCTTTAGGACAAGGTATGGACACTATGAATTTGTGGTGGTGCCTTTTGGATTGACAAATGAACTAGCTACATTTATGTGTCTGATGAATGGCGTGTTGAGATATTTCCTGGTTAAGTTTGTAATTGTATTCTTAGATGATATTCTTATCTATTCGAAGACAGAAGAAGAGCATGGGTGACATTTGAGGATGGTGCTACATTGTTAAGAGAACACCAATTGTATGCCAAATTGAGTAAATACACATTCTATCCAAAACAAATCCATTATTTGGGTCACATTTTTTCAGAAGAGGGCATAGTAGTGGATCCAGAAAATATTGAGGCAATCAAGAGTTGGCCAACGCCAACAAATTTTTGAAGCTAGTTCATTTATAGGTCTAGTTGGTTACTATAGGAGATTCATTGTAGAATTCTCCAAAATTGCACACCCAATAACATCTTTGCAAAAGAAAGGAGTAAAGTTTGAGTGGAGTTCCAAGTGTGAAGACAATTTCCAATGCTTAAAGGATTTGTTAACTAGTGCACCTATTTTAAAAGTTGCAAATCCAGATGAGGATTTTGTTGTGTGCATAGATGCATGCAATGAAGGGCTCGATGGAGTCCTTATGAAAAATGGACATGTAATTTGTTATGAGTCTAGAAAATTGAAGGAACATGAAATAAATTATTCCACACATGATAAAAGGATGCATATTTTATTCTGATAAAAGTAACTCATAAGGCAACCAATATTGCAGAAATTTACATGAGAGAAATTGCTAGACTACATGGTGTGTCTAAGGAAATAGTGTCAGGTCAATATCCCAAGTTCACTTCCGACTTTTGAAGGGGTTGTTTAAGGGATTTGGGACAAATTTAAATTTCAGTACAACATATCACCCATAGTCAGATGGGAAGACAAAAAGAATTAATCGAATAATTGAAGATATGTTGAGAATGTATGTAATGGACAATCCTTCTAAGTGGGAGGACAATTTCCATTTAGTTGAGTTTACATACAAAAATGGGTATCAAGAATCATTGAATATGAGCCCATTTGAAGCATTGTATGGAAAAAAATGCAACACACTAATAAGTTGGGATAACCTAGTAGACAGAGTCATGGTTGGGCCTGAGTTGTTACAGGAAATGGAAGAACAAATGGTAAATATTAGGAAGAATTTGAAAGTTTCACAAGATAAGAAGAAGAGATATGCCTATAAAAAGAGAACAAATAGAGAATTCAAAGTGGGAGAGCATGTGTTTTTAAAAGTTAAATCCCAGAGAAGCTTGTTGAAAATAGGAAGTTTCCCAAAGTTGGCAGCAAGATATTGTGGGCCTTTTGAGGTATTAGAAAATATACGACTAGTTGCATACATGCTAGCATTACCTACATCCATGAGAATCCATAATGTGATCCATGTGTCTTTGTTAAAAAGTATGTGTCTAATCCTAATCATGCGATTTATTGGAATGTTATCCAGCTGGAACACAAAGGGGATTTCCAAGTGGTAATAGTGTGCATCCTAGACCGAAAGGTCAAAGTACTCAAGAAACAATCCATGGGATTGGTAAAGGTTCAATGGATTTGTTACGGTCCTGAATATGCTACATGGGAGCATAAGGAAGCCATGCAGGAAGTATACCCGCAATGTTTTGCAAATTTTGAAGAAAATTGAATGTACATTTGTACATAAGTGAATGAAGACTCCATTTTGGAAGTTGAAGTTCATGGATCCACAACTCTGAGATTCTTGTCCAACCAATGAGGACTTGAGGGGAAAATGCAGTTGTCAGCTGGAATTGTTGTGTGAGTCATTAAGTTTCCTAATTATCAAGTATTTTGATGTAATGTTTTATATATGTCAATGTGTAAATTGTATGGGTATGTACATTGCAAACAATGTAGTTTGTAGGGGGAGGGGAATGTAACATCCTCATTTTAAAACCCCAAACTACCAATGTGTATTGTAAATGTAGTATGTGGCCGAGGGCCAAGCGATGTATATTTTAAATGTGATGTATGGCTGAGAGCCAATATGTAATCGATGTAAATTGAAATATAATGAATGAAATGTAATGTTAGTTCAATACATACACAAACATATATTGGGGGATAAGTATCCATAAGAGAGGGAAGGGGTCAAAGGGGGAGAATTACCCGTGTTTATTAAACCAAAACCCATTTCTCATTTCCTTAAAAATTATCCTTACCATGAACCTTCCATTAGTTGTTGAGTGTTATAGAGCCCAATCATTGAATTCATGTAAGAGGGTTGTTGTGAGAGTCACTTCCCATAGTTATTGAGAGCATGGGGGTTGAGTACAATCATCTTGGGGAAGACTGGAAGTCAAGAAAGAAAGAGAAAGAGAGGAAATGCATATGGGTAGGAGACAAAAATTATGCATTCACATTTTTGGCATAGAGAGTTGTTTTTACATGGAGTTTTCTAGCCATCAATGGAGTTCTGAGTGTGGGAGCTTGTAGGTAGTTGTTGTGGACATGTTTGGCTACTTCCTGGAGCTATAATTTTAAGGAGAAAGAGGTTGTGTTCCTGGGAATGAAAATTTGTTCGAAATTCATCCAAGAAGCATGCATTTTGGCTGCTGGTAAAATTTGTGTTGCAACTGTAGAATTCCTGAAGTCCCAACAAATATAATTCATGTCCAACCCATGTTGGAAGCCCTGGAGGGGAGTAGAAATTCCTGAGGAACTATGAGAGGTGAAGGGGGATTTCATTCCTTGGGTTGTGAAGGGTGATGGGAAGTATGCTGGTGGACTGGAATTAGTTGAGAGTTTAATTGTTGAAAGAGGGACATTATCCAACCTCAGGGACTTCCATATCTTGTGGATTCTTAGTCCCAGCTCGAGGGTGTCTTGTTGTTGAGAAATGGAACACCAAGGATATGGTTGGGAGGAACGTCTTTCCTCTGCAGTGGGTTTCACATTTCATTAAGAAAAGTGTTCTTATGTGTTTTTTTATCCATGTTAATTGTTGATATATTTTTTGTGCAATTTACTCTAATTGTCTTGGTTAAGTGCTACTTGTTGTGAGCAGAATGATGCATATACATATATATTTTATGGATGAATGATGCTACATGCACTTAGTTATTACTTTTCACATTTAGAGTAGTTGTACTTATGTTTTAATTAGTATGGACAAATGGATGAACTTGTATTTCATGTTGTGTGTTATTTTTTTGCATTTTAAATTGGTATCTGGAATTTTCATGGGGTCATTTTAGTAGTGATGTGACCTAGCTGGGGGCCGGTTACATTACACAATAATAAAAATTGTTCCCTTACACATTGAAGATAAAAACACTCCGATGGTTTATGGGGTTCGATGGAAATATCATTGGGACATGGGAAGAAATGAATGAATTATTAGGAAAATATCGATACTATTATGAGGACAAGGACCATAAAGAGGAAATTTTTATGATGTCCCAGAAAGAAGATGAAAGTATGGAATAATATGTAGAGCAGTTAAAATATAATCTACAGTGGTCAAGACAAAGTCAGATGGATGAAGAGACCTTATGAATTCTATTGTTGAGAATAATTAGGGAAGATTGGATTGATATCTTAAACCTCAAGGGAATGGGAGAAGAGCTTCCAAGCTAGGAAAGGGGACAAGGGACATAATATCATGAATCACGTAAGCACCAGGAGGAGGAATTACCAAAGCAGAAATTGTCAATCTACTAGAATATTTCAAAAATGGCATCCCCAGTTCTCTGAGTTCACATCTAGATACATTGCAAATCAATAAGAAGCAAGAGAAAGAGAAGATATCTCTGTCGATATTTTTCCCTAAGTGTTGCAAGAAGCACCCTTTGAAGGAATTCCCACTGAATAAACTTGAGATTTATGGCATCTGTGAGAAATATCATGCCACTGGTAATTTTCCTTCCTTAGTGGGACTAAAATTAGTATACCAAGATGCAAACACAGAAACTAAACACCTCTACTTCAACTCTAAGAAACAACAATGGAAGCCTCCTCCCTCATGTATAGGTCTAGATTCTTTTCAATCTTACAATACTTCGCCTAACCAACAACCACAATATTTGTCTTAGCCTTGGTACCCCTCTATGCCTCAACAAAAAGAATGGATGCCACCACCACCTCACGACCATCCATGGCAGGAAGGGTAGTGTAATTCTCCCATTGGGGGACAACAACAACATCCCTTCCAATTTCCTCAACAACCCCAGTTCCCACATATGCAGTTTCCCTTGCAATAACATATCCATTTACCTACCAAAAATCCTCCTCCTCGCCCACAACTCCCTACACAAACTACCCCTAAACCAAATAATAAAACAAAACAACCTACATATACTACTGAGCTACCTTCTTACCCCACCTATTCCATCACCTCCCTTGAATGTCAATATATTCAAATTTGATCAAGGATGACCCTAATAAAGGAAATTCTCTTATAATATCTGAAGATAATAATTAAGAATAAGTTCAAGAAGCCATACCCAATCATGTTGATGATATTTATCATGACCAATCACCCACTCTCCCTAAGAATTCCTAACAGTGGCAACACATAAGCACTGCACAACATCCTCCTTATCCAGAGAGGATAAATATGGAAAAACCCCCTAAACAACTTGAATTTGACTTCTTAGAGGAACTACAACATGTGTGTGTAAGAATTCCATTATTTCAAGAAATTAAATATGTTCCCATATATTCCAAATCTGTTAGAGAACTATGCTTGATAAAACTAGGTAGAAAAAGGAAGGATCCTCAAATCGTTCATGTAATCGGACAGTTGGAAGACTTAATGACTGGGGGAATATATACGTCCAAATACTCAGACCCTGGAAGCCCCATAGTGGATGTTCAAATTAGTGATGTACTTATCCCAAACACCTTGATCTATTTAGAAGCCACAATCAACAAATGACTAGGGAAATTATGGAAAATATTGGATCAGGTGACCTACGAGAAACTTCCACAGTCTTACAATTAGACAATCGATCAACAGTCAAACTCATAAGAATACTAGAATATGTAGTGATTTTTTTAGACTCCTAGGAGTATATTGCATATTTCATGGTTCTATAGCCCAAATCTAATTTGGGAGGTTACCCCTTGATTTTAGGGAGGCCATGGTTGGCCACAACCAATTCTTACATTGGTTGCAGATCCATAAATATGACCATGTCCCATGGTAATTCTACTAAGAAACTCACTCTCTATCCCCCTACCAGACCAAGCATAGAACTGGAAATACCTATATGCATGGAATATGAGGACAACACTGATGAGGAAAATTCCCATCAACTACTCACAATAGATAAATATATTTCTCTTAAACAAAATACTAAGGATGACACAATCAATAACTTCACAGTTAATTCATGTTCATCCTCACAACCAACCTCTCAAATCCGCAACCAAATCTTGGATCTTGTCACTGAGTCAAGTTATTCATTAGACAACCTTTCCTAAGTGATAGATCCTATACCAATGCCTCTTTATTATATAACCAAGTCCACTAGTACACCTATAGATATTGACCCAGGGAAGGAACTAAATATTAATTCTAAACTCCCAACATCACAAAAAGCGCAGTTGATTAAATTACTACAAGAGAATAGTGATACATTCACCTGGGACTATGTATATACGAAAGGAATATACCTAGATATATGCACTCACCATATGTATATATAAAGGAGGATTCCCACCCTATCCAACAACCCCAACATATATTGATTCTCGCCTTGAAATAAATTGTTAAAGAGGAATTGTAGAAGTTGTTCTCTGTAAACTTTATATACCCCATTTTTGATAGCCAATGGGTCTCGCCACTTGTCATCATTCCAAAGGAAAATGGGAAGTGGTAGATCTGTGTTGATTATAGAGAATTAAATAAATCCACTCATAAGGACCATTTTCCCCTACCCATTATCAACCAAGTCCTTGATACACTCATAGGTAAAAAGTACTTTTCCTTCCATGATGGGTTTAGCGGATACAATCAAAACGAAATATCCCTTCAGGACTAAGATAAAAACAACTTTGACTTGCCCGTGGGGAACATTTTCCTACAGGGTACTACCCTTTGGACTTTGTAATGCTCCAACCACCTTTCAAAGGATTGTTCTCATCATATTCCCAGACTTAATTCATGACTGCATATAGGTATACATGGATGAATTTACAATGTATAGTGACACATTTTAGGAAGAAATGGATAACTTGGGGAATGTGCTTAAAATATGTAAAGATGAAAACTTGTCCCTCGATAACGAAATATGTTTTATGATACTAACCAAGGGAATTATTTTGGGTCACCATATTTCTCCTAGAGGTATAAGAGTGGAACAACCAAAATTTGAGGTAATAATCAACTTTCCCTCTCCAAAAACATAGAAAGAGGTATGTAGCTTTTTAGGACAAACTTGTTATTATCGGAATTTTGTGAAAACTTTACAAAAATTTCATGTGCTTTATTTTTATTACTTAATACGAATGTGGAATTTTCCTAGATTGATAAGTGTGAATGTGATTTTGAAGCATTAAAAGGAAAAATGTCCACAATGTCTATCTTAAGAGATGAAATTGGTCCCTACCCTTCCATATATCTATAGATGCTTCAGACACCGCCATCAGAAAAATACTAGGGCAAAGAGAGGAAAAAAATCCCTATGCTATATACTTTATGAGTAAGAACTTAACTCTTGTGGAATTGAAATACACAATAATAAAAAAGGATTTCCTTGATTTTATTTATGATATAAATAAATTTTGCCACTATATCACAAGCTATCCAGTTCTTTTGCACACCGATAAATATATCATTTTTTAGTTAATGAATAAATAAGTCACTAATGGAAGAGTGACTAGGTAGTTGCTATTATTATAGGAATTCAACATAACCATCCTTGATAGGTTTGGAAAGGATAATGTCGTTTCCAACTTCTTCTCTAGGTTTACCAACGATGGTGATGTGAGTCCTATAGAGGATGTTTTCCCTGACGAGAATATTTTTTTGTTATATAATAAGACCCTATGATTCATAGATATTGCTAATTACTTAGTTGCAAGAGAACTCCCAAGACACCTCTCACTAAAAAAATGACATCATATTATCAAGAAAAGTGAATGTTATTCCTAGATTGAAGGCTATCTCTTCTACACTAGGTCGGGTCTCATAATTTGACGCTATGTTAGAGAGGACGAGATCCATGAAATCCTATGGGCTTGTCATGACATGCCCCATGGAGGACACTTTGAAGACAAAAGAACTACTTATAAAGTACTACATGCAGGATATTATTGGACCACCATCTTTCGAGATGCCCAAGAGTACGTGAAATGGGACTTGGATTTTGTAGGGCCCATTCACCCTTCATCTAGACATAATACCTACATGCTCGTCCACAAAAAAATATAATTGCACATTAACTGGTCTGTTAAGTAATTTTTTTCATTAAAACACCCTTGCAAGTCAACCTTTCAACCGTAACCTCTATATTCACAGTTGAAAACCCTACCCTTTCGAATCTTACAGTTACAATTTTAGGTGCAATGGGGCGTGCACCCACTAGGAGTGAAGTCGATAATGTGAGGATAATTACCTAGAATCTATAAGCCTTGAAAATATTCAAGGATGTTGGGTGGATGAGGTATTTTGAGAAGTTGAAAGGAGGAGACAGAACCATATCCATGGAGTTTGTGCAAGATTATAACAAGCACATGTTTTTCTAGTTTTTGGGTTGATAATACAGGTAGATGAGGAGAATATTTCCAAGGTGACCGGACTACCAAAAAATGGGGAGAGACTGTATGAGTAAAGGGCCTTGATGAAGATGGTTCACAGTGAGTTCTTAGCAGAGAATGAAATAGTGAAAGGGACAAACAAAGGGATGCAAAGGGAATCGCTTATGCCACCTTGGCTAGAGGTATCCCTTGGTATCCTGAAATATATAACATGTGAAGGGAGACACAATATGATATTTTGGTATCACTTCAAATTACTGAGTCATTTGAGGCATCAAAGGTACATTGGTTTTCCATATTTATTGTTTAAATAAGTGGAGATGATGTGGAAGATAGTCCAGGAAACCCAAAACCATGGAATGAGTCTGGCCCATGATGGATTAATCAGATTAATCATCGAAGACACCTTATTATAGAAAGGAAAAATCTAGAATGCTTTTGCGGGATTGATGTAATATCAAGAAATTAAAAAGGTGGAAAAGATAACAAAGACAATGGGTATCAAATTGGGAGATGGTGAAAACTATGACGACGTAGAGACAAAAGTGGAGACCCCAAAAAAGGACTCTGAGTAAGAACATGGACCCTCATGACCAAAGAGAAGAAGCTTCTGGATGGATGCCTCAGTCACCAAACCCTCCAAATGATCTCAAACTTAGTTGAGAGAAATAGAAGAAGAGGTGATAGAGGAAAAACAAAATTTGGAGGTAATCAAGGCACTGTAGGATGAATAAACCATGGGGGAAGAAGCAGAACCCATGAAAAAATTTCTAGAACAATCGGAGGAAGGCATGCACAAGCAAGAGGACCAACATTCAGAAAAGATGGTAGAACCAAGATTGCAAAGGTCAACAATTGATGAATAAATTATTGTTGGAGAGGCCAAGCAACTAAATACAAATAAATAGAAAAAGTAAAAATATATACTATTTGGTAAGTTTCAACCCATGTTTTCCAAGAAGTATTGAAATCTCATAAAAAGATGAGGAAAATTCGCAAAATTTTGAAGGAAGCATATTTGGCCTTATACAAAGAGATGTCCATTACCTGAGGAAATTTACAAGACTATGAGGCCCAATAAGGCCCAAAAGCACTAATGTTATAGCCTTAATTTCCACCCTACATTGTCAGGAGGAAAACAATAGAAGATACAAGCAAAAACACATACTTCAAGTCATGATTTAGATCATTTTTTAAGGGTGTCATTGGTCATCTATGGGACAACCAGTGACATGTCTCTTGTCATTAGTATACAACATTTCTAGAAGTTCTGAAAGGGTGTCTCTTGTTGTATATTGATGAAAAGTGACATGTTGTTGGTTTTCCCATAGATTACCAACGACACCCTTAAAAAAATGTCTAAATCATGAGCTGAAGTCTGTGTTTTGTCTTTTATATTTTATTGTGTTCCTCCTGAGAATATAAGGCAAAAATTAAGGCTACAAAAATTGGTCAAGGTCATATAGGAAACAAAATCTAGTGAAAGAGGGAAAGAACTCTTCCTAGAACTCAAAAAAATAAATAAACCAGAGGCTTGTAAATAAGGAAATATTAAGGAGAGAGCAGAAGGAAAGATTGAGGAGAAAGAAGAAGAAAAGACGGAGGATAAATTAGAAGAAGAGATCCTAGAATAAATTTTAGGAGAAGTAGAGAATGAACCAAAACCACATAGTGAAGAGGAGCGAGAAGAAACAAAACTAGTAATCAAGACTCTAAAAAGTGGATTGTTATACCTAGCCAAGATTATCAGTTTGGAATTAGAAATAGCTACCTGGAAATCAAAGTTAGAATGTTTAGAAGAGGAATTAGTTTCTTTGATTGAGAATAAGAAATATGAATCGTGTCCATAAAAATTTGAGAAACTTATAATAAAGGAGCTAGAGTTGGTAATTATAAATTTGATGACAGAGGTCCAACTGTTACAATGTGATAAGTAATACCTATGTCTTTTAGCACATAAAATGAGGGATCATCAGTTTCCCTCACTGGATTACCTAATCTAATTTAAAGAACAAATCATTTATTTTTAAATTAGGGATATAACCATAGGAAACCTAGTGTGCATCAAACTTCCAGAACACTTCATAGCTGCATTTTCTAATAGCAATGAAGAATACCAGGGACTATTGTGAAAGTGGTATCAACAAAATTTAATAATGACTGATTTTCATCACTGGGATCTTAACCAATTCGTAGGGGACATCAAACTTGGAGTGTTTTATTTATTTATGAGAAATCAATTTAAGTGGAGTGATGCACTCTCTTTCATGGATTACCTTGAGTGTAGTGATGAATTGTGGGTATAGGGGGCCCCAAAACCAACTAAATTTCTCCCTGAAAAACCAAGAACGATTCAAGATCAACAGTTCATTATGTATGTTCAAAAGGAATAGAAGTTGGCTATTAACTACTATGAGTGATAGGTGAATCATTGTTATAACATCAAGCATTGATGATTCATCACACTTATCCTAGATTCAGTCAGTCGGGTGGTTGACCTACATCTATATGAAATCGGTCAGGTGATCAACCAGATCTGTTCATCACACTTATCCTGGATTCAGTCAATCGAGTAGTCAACATTATTTTGGTTCAAACAGTCGACTAGAAGTCGAAGATAGTCGGGTGGTGGATCAACCAACCCAATAATTGACTATGAGTTGGATGCATGGATAGTCGGGTTGAGCATCATTTTCGAGCCGACTCGACAGTGTGGATTTGATGGACTTAACTCTAACAATTGATGGTTATATGTGGACAAGATCTTTCCGATTTCATGGAAGTTGATTAGATATTGAGGCTATAAATAGTGAACCCCTTGGGTCATTATCATCAAGAAAAGTGATATCATATCGATATATCAAGGTCCAATATGCATTGTGATGTTATAATCAAAATGCACTTTGCTTAAGTGTTGTAACGATGTCTTTAGACACCACCTTTTTCCTTCGATTTTTTTTTATTTCCTCTTCGATTAACTGCATATTTTCTTTCCTGTATCGTTATAGGTTCCACCCCTTCCTCAACATGGTATCAGAGCCAATGGTTTGAAACCTCACCTATTATCTACAAACCTTGTTGAGTCAGATATGTTGTGTGATTGACTCTGGGTCGATGGTTTGTCAATTGGAACTTATTGAAACAATTTTTTTTGTCTAGATATCAAACATTGATCTTATTGTTTTGAATGGATCTAATTAAGCATTATGGGAATCAGATTTGGAAACCCTACTGAAGAGTAATGGATTGTGGTAGATTATGAAGATTGTGATTCTAGATACAACATATGATCATCAAAAAAAAAAAATGATGGAAAGAAGGATGAGGCTATGGGGTTCATCACGACCTATATCTCATGGGAGATTTAGTTTTAACTCATTGGAATTGACTCCCCTCATCAATTTTGGACAAAGTTGAATTCATTGTTTGACCGAGTCAACAAAATCCACATCCTGAAGTTGGAGAAAGAATTGATCTCTCTCTATCCTCATTCTTTTGAAATAATAGAGGACTATTTGGCGCATGTCAAAGAACTCCAGTTGAAATTGGGAGATTCTGGAAAGAATTATCAGAAGAAAGATGGAAAACTAATCAAGATGGTCTTGATGAATTTGAGAACATCATTCAACATGTTCATGTCAAATTTCCACACCAACTGGAAAGAATACAAGGAATATGGTAAGGATTACACCTTTGAAGCTTTATGTTTCCTTTTGATTACTGATCAACATAGATTGCTTGAAGAAGGAAATATCGGTGGTAAACATCAAGCCCACTTTATCAAAGGAAAGGGTAAGTCAGATCACAATGAAATAATATGGTTTGATATCTCTACCCATAGACCTAGATTCCACGACTAGAAATCTAAGGGAAAGATAGATGCACTCCAAGGAAGTCGAAAGAAGAAGACATGTCAGTACTATGGAAATATTGGACATATGGAGAAAGTATCTTATAATAAGAGATACAATTTAGAGGAGAAGGTTAAATGCATTGAAGGAGACGTGTCCATTCTATGCCAACCCACTGATAATTTCACCTTCCAAGTTGAATTTTTCTACGCTTTTTTGTCTCATTCTATGTAAAATGAATGGGTAGTCAACTCTAGGTGCACTCATCACATGGCTAAAGATGCTTCCTTGTTCAAGTCCTTGAATGAAGCTAAGGGGAGGAAGATCTACGTTGTTGATGAGTTTTCTTTGGATATTGTTGGTCAGAGAGATGTTACCTGTCGACATGGGAGAATTGTCGACATCTATCATGTTCCAAACCTCAGTTCCAATTTATTGTCTATTGTTCAGTTAACAAAGACATGTAATATTGTGTAATTTTGGCCAGATCGATTATATGTTCGTGACTTGAAGAAAGGTAATTCAATTTTCATTGGAGGGTTGCTCGACCCGAAGGACATTATATATAAATTTTGTTACATGAATCAATCCGACAACAAACCAACTACTTTTAATGTTGCTCACACTGATGAGTGAAGTTGAACTTAAAATGAACAACTCAGACACCTAAATTTTCAAATTTTGCAATCGATGACAACTCATAACATGGTTTCTGGTCTACCTAACATGTTCCCCCCTAAAGGAGTCTGTAAAGTCTATGTGCTTCACAAGCATCATCATGAACCTTTTGAATCTAGAAAAATGTGGTGAGCACAAAACCTACTGGAGCTGGTTCACAATTATTTGTGTTGCATCAATCTACCTTCCCTGATATTTGCAAGGTATATTTTGACTTTCAATAGTGATCTCTCTCATTTCACATGGGTTTATTTTATAAAGAATCGGAACATTGTCTTTGAAAATTTCAAGGAATTTAGAGCCTTTGTTGAGAAGCAATGTGGCTGACCCATCAAGTTCCTGAGATCATATAATGGTGGTGAGTATGAAATTGACATTTTGAAGAATACTTAGTTCGATCTGGTATTGACTGTTAGTAATAGGTTCCTCACACACCTCAGCAGAATGGCATCGTAGAATGCAAGAGTCAAACTTTAGTTGAAATTTCTATATGTCTTTTGCAAGCTAAATATTTTCCTCCTCGCTTACGGACTGAAGCCGTGTATTGTGCAAATTATCTTCTCAATTGCATCTCAACTCAAGTTGTTCCTTCCATGACTCTATTTGAATGATGGTGTGGAATGAATCCTTTAGTCAACCACCTTCGTGTGTTTAGATGTGTTGTATGGGATCATATTTTCAATGATTGCGGAAATGAGTTGGATGCAAAGAGTCATGTTGGCATCATGATGGGATAATCTGAAGATTCGAAATCCTATCAACTATTTAATCATGTCAAATGACAAATAATTATCAATTGAAATATATGGTTTGATGAGAAGTCTTATGGCATAAATTTGTTGAATTCCTCCTCTAGATTATTGCAGGATGATCCCTTTGATGTTGTCTCCAACATCGATTCTCCTCTTCCATTTTTCATCCATTTGACTAGATAGTCAAACTCTATTCTTGTTTTGACTAGATCATTGACCTCTGAGTCAACTAGTCCGCCGATATCTATTTTGACTAGTCCACCGTATCCATCGACTAAAATTTCTATGAATTTTGATTGAAATACTAAATTGAACAATGATTCACATATTTATTTTCTACCCAGATAGGCTACCAAGATAATTGAAGTTGTTGGACTTGATGTTGGTGATGCTTCCTCTAGAAGAAAAACCTGAAGTCAAAAGCAACATCCCAACATTTACTTGATGACTCATGTACTTGAAAATTATGATCTTATTACCTACTCAAATGCTCAAGGATAACCTGAATGGGAACATGCTATGCATATAGAAATTGATTATTTGTTGAAGAATCACACTTGGGACTTAGTTCCTTGACTGTAAGGAAAGAACATTGTGAAGTGATATGGGTCTACAAAACCAAATTTACCTCTGAAGGTGTTGTTGAGAGACATAAATCATGCCTATTTGCGAAGGAATTTTCTCAAAAAGAAGGCATTGAATACACTGAGATATTTTCCCCTATTGCAAAGATGAACTCTATTCGACTGATTCTTTCCCTTACTGCTCGTTTTGGATGAGAAATCCATCAGATGGATTTCAAGAGTCCCCTTCTTCATGGAGACCTATCTGAAGAAATTTTTATGGAACAACCACCTTGTTTGTGACAATTGCTAACTTGGTTTGTCGACTCAAGAAGTTTCTTTATGGTTTGAAGCAGGATTCCCGAGCTTGGGATTCTATGATCAACAATTTATTTCTTCAACTTGGTTTCAAATGTTTTGAATTTGATCACAACGTGTATGTACTCCATACCAATGGAGACACCTTGATTGTTTATATATATGTATATGATATTCTCATTACTCAAAATAATAATGATCGCATCCTTAGATTAAAGAAACAACTTGTTGACTCCTTTGACATGCCATATCTTGGTATTCTGCATTATTTTTGGGTATTCAAGTATTAACATTATATTATGGATTTTTTTTATTTCTCAATATAAATATGTGATGGACATTTTGACACGTTTTAAGATGGTTTATTGTAATCCCCATGCTACTCCTTTTCAATATGGAGTAAATATCACCAAAACTTTTCAAACACTCACAACTTATGCTACACTTTATCGACAACTAGTCGATCATCTTATTTATCTTACTCATAGTTGACCGGACATGTCCTTTATTCTTAGTGTGATTTCTAAGTTTGTGTAGGACCCCAAATAAAGCCACTAGAAATAAGTCAAAGGAATTTTATTTTGTCTCAAGGGTACCACTCATTTTGGTATCAAGTATTTTCAAAGTTCAAATTTGTTGGTCGGCTTCACTGACTCTGACTAGGATGGTGACAATGATGATCAAAATTCCACTTATGGATATGTGTTTCTATTTAGCATTGGACCATTGGTGTGCTCATGCAATAAACAGAAGGTAGTCTCCTTGTCGACTATAGAAGAAAAATATCGTGGTGTCGTTCAAGCTAATACTAAAGTAGTATGGATTCTCCAACTTTTGGGTGAACTTGGCCTTCCTGTTCAAACCTTGACTAAAACATAATGTGGTAATCAAATTTTCATATATGTTTCTGACAATCCTATTTCCCATTGTAATATGAAGCATGTTGAGCTCCATGCTCACTATTTGAGAAAGTTGGTTCACGAGAACATTGTCTCTCTTGAATACTGCAAAATAGATGATCAATTTGTTGATATCTTCACTTGAACTTGTTAAAAATAGAGAGAGACAAAAAATACCAACATAGAAACATTCACACATAAAAGAAACAATATTTCTCTTGGAAAACCCTTACGGGAAAAACCAACTAACGATAGATATATTATTTTCCTTGGTCAAACCTGGCCAAGATGGCCAACCTCCTGGCCCCGACCAAGTGAGCATTCATCACTTACATCCCTTGCAAATTACAATGGATTATCCTAAGCCTATTTAAAGGATTCATTACATGAATAACCACGGGCTCAATACCCAGGTCACCAATACCATGTGTCCGAAACTGCTAAAGTCCACCTGACAACTTTTACTCTTTTACAGAGTCAAGTTTAACCTAACATTACCTTATTTAAACTTGACTTGGGATAATTACCCAGTCCCTACCCCCCTTAAATTTTATAACTAAGGTATCAGAAAATCCTGCATGCCCCCCCCCTATCACTTAGGACTACATCTAGACTTTACTGGTGAGTTACCAGGGGTATGCATGTCTATTCAGGTCTTACAGTCATATGCCCATTCACATGCAATAAAATTTTCCAACTCCATTATAAATATATTTTATTTTATTTTATTGTTTCTATTACCTCCAAAACTTTGGGAATGGCCATTGCTTATTTGACCCACACTTAAAAATGCAATCGTTTTCTCACCTTGCCATGCCCTTCTTCCACTATGTGTTGCACAACCTCATGCTACCTTCAAACCCTGATCTACATCCTAACAATAGATCCTCTTCATCCTCACAACTCCATGATATTTTATCACTATATGCATCAGATCGAGCCCTTCAATTACTTCTCAAGACAACCCATCATGCCAATGGTTATGTACACACTCGATTCACATTCCACTTGACCATATTCATGGTAGTATCATACAAAATCTAAACTAGATCTTGTCCTCAACTTTACCTACCAACATTTCTGGTGCTAGTAGTCCAATTTTCTTGATTCACAATCCTCAAGCATCCAGCTAGTTTATGCACAGGCCTCTGAAATGCACTTCTTTGGTGGTCTGCTTATTCATTGTCACTCTCACCTCCAATCAGGTATAGTGAGAATGATGATTTTGGAACCTCCACCCCAATTGCAAAGTGTTTGTTTCTGAATTGGTATGATTCCAACCTCTCTTCCAACTCTTTTTTCTTCTACCTTATCCTCTGCCACAACTGCAACATCTTCTTCGACTCAAATTCTTCTGCATAAATGTAATTGTTCCCTTCTCCTTTGTTGTTTATCAACTCTTTCCAAGATATCATCCTCACTACCTGGATGAGCGACATTTTTCTCAGATATACCATCTTATCTTTCATTCTTTTAAAATACCTCTTTGGAGCAATGGGATTAACGATCGTGACTAGTTTCTTGGCCTTAGGGAATGTCGTCTTTGGAGTTTTGAGATTTAGACCTAGAAACTTGTTGTAACTTGATATTGTTCCTGGATGCTTAGGAACAATGTGAAGACATATTTAAAACTAAATTTAGGCCACAAGCTGACTCTTGGACTAGAGGGGGATCCCTCATATTATTTAAATAGTTGATTTCTCACCATCACTAAGCAACACTTCTAACATTAAGTACAAATGACATATTTGAAATATATAGAATATGATAAAAAAAGGTTGAGGATAATGAGGATAGTGGAATAGAATAAATATATTGTAGATTTCAAAGATCATAGGCCTAATCCATTGGGCATGGAGTCTCATCCAACATAGCACAATAATTGATAATGGAAGGTGGAAGAAAAAGAGAAAATGAAAATCTCAAATGCAATAACAAGTAAGGAAGTCGTCATTGGTGTAAGATGAAGAAAAATGATCTATTGGGCATAAATAAATGAATCCAACAAAATATCAAATGCATGAGATGAGTACCAAACAATAATTTCAAAAAAAAAAAACATATGAAATGTCTTTAACTTAATAACAACAATGATGGCCGTACCAAATTGTTGTTTTCAATTTCATTCAAATTATGAGAAAAGAACATAAATGTAATATAAGAGAGATTAATACAGAAAAATGAAAAGAATACAAATCTCTGCTAGGGATGAGATGAGAATCTATGGATCGATATTCAATTTCTGAGAAAATCAAAATATCCTTACAGGCTTCATTATAAAGGACATAGTCCTTGCTACCAAAAACCTCCTAAACTACTACTCCCTTTCGAAGTTTTCAGCTGTCGCTTTTAACCTCATCAAATTTGTATTTGAATGTTGAATCCATGCCATTGAATATGCAACTATTTCTGAAAATAGATTTTGGATCAGGTCAAAGAGATGGTTTGAAACCTCAATAGATGTGTTGTTCTAATCTCTTCAAAAGATAAAATTATGATGTTGTTTTTTGCCTTCATTTCTGAAACTGCTTTGGATAAATGAATACCTCTGTGAGGAAGGTGGATCCCTTTCCACATCAAATCATGTGTCGCTTATATAGTTTTCAAGTTGTGTCACTACCCAACTGTATGGATAATTCCCATGTATATATTGGGTGGTCGTAACACCAAGTTCCTTTCTCTTTTGGGAATAATCCCACATTCATTGTGGAATTCATTTTGAATGGTTTTATATATAAAACGTGTTTCCACATTACTTGGAAGTGATTGGAGAAGTTATGGAAATTTGCATGGTCGATAAAAAGGATTAAATTTTAGTCATGGGGCCCATCTCAACCAAAAAATGGGCATATCAGATATCTGAACATCGTGAATAAGAGTCTTGGCTTTCAGGAAGAGTCTCATATCCAATATCCTGATAGCATATATATAACATATCTTATGACAGTCTATCAGATATTAGGGTTATGAAATATATCGACTATTGGGCATTTGGTAAACAATGACATAACGATTAAACATATTTCATATAATTGATAGGAAATTATGAGAGACCGATGTGGTGAGGTGACATAATGTTGACGTCAAAGATGACACAATACTAATGTGAAAACATGATGTAATGTTGGCATGTGAGGGGCCCAATTTACCAGATATTAGGTATTTGGTAGTTCAATAAAGAAGTGTTTAAATGTTATGAAACTTCGGTGGTGTGATATTCAATTTTCCTCCTTTGAGAAGAAGATTTTTGCAATGAACTTATTTGAATAATATCCTGATAGAAAATGACATGGTCTTTGTTCTATGACTCCTCCATTGTCTGGAGATGAGAAATATGGCATTGGGGTCCTTTGGTGCTAAGAATTTCCATAACACGTGCACTGTTAAGGTGGAGAGGCATGACCAAGAGATCAAATCTGAGTAATAGACTTGAAGTGAGGTCAATGTTAAACATAATATAGTCTAGGAAACTTCACTCAACAAAAAATCAAAGGTTAAGGATGAATTGTAGAGATTTTGATTGAGTATTAAAAATAGGCAAATCTTTGCAATTTTTTTTGAAATTTCAAAAACTTTGGTGATGTCAATTTATGTTACAACATTAATATCTATATGGGGATTGTGCCTCCTTGTGTGGCATGAAATAAATATAGACCATGCACCTTCACCCCTTTCTTCTCTATCTATTTATGTAACCCTCTAAATTCATGAACCTTGTGAATACCTATACTTGCTCTGGAACTTTTTCCTCTGTTCTGAAACCTTGCTTATTCAGGGATGAAACAAATTGACTATACAAACTAAAAACTAAAACTGCTCCACTGAACTGCAATACTGAAATACTGAAATAAATGCTTGTCTGGAAAACTTATTTATATACATTGATTCCTACTTAATCATCTCAAACCATCCTGGTTAGGTATAAGCGAACTTCCACTGAAACAATATAAGAAATTGTATCTTCAAAATAATCTTGCTTTCACCTATGATTATTAAAAGAAACAATGATATGGATAATATCAACCTAACATAAAAATTTGGTCCATACTCACAATATATGAACAATGAAAGATTAAAACTGCTTGAAACTTGCAAACAAATGGCTACATGATCTTCATAATTGTAAATGATGTTCTCCTAATCTTCAATAAATATGTCACCCTTGTCAAAATGACTGAATTTGTTTTCTGGGATCTCTACAGTTCCATAAATTTCATATATAAGCTCTCTGACTTGACTGCTGAAAATTTATGAAGATGTTGTTTGGGAAATCTTCTCTTCTTTATTGCCTTTATCAAGAACAAAACTTTGCATTTTCTCATGATTGCAAACCCTTTAATACCAAGTTTTTCATTAGAAATTTTAAGATTTTCTTGAAAATCATAGCTATCATGTATGATCTTATTGTTTTTTGAAATTTTTGTGAGTGATGACAAAGGAATCTTCCCTTCCTTATCTTGAAAATCAACATTACAATCAACAATATTTTTTTCTTTATAAAACTGAAAATTATGTGCATATTTGTTTTTCAAAAGAGATTCTTTGGAACATAAAGTCATTGTGCATATTTAAAAGTACAACTTGAAAATTTTCAAGGGTATCATATTTGATTACAAAATCTTCATTATAAACATCATTTTCTCTAGGTAGGATTTCTTTATGAGAATTTTCTTGTACTTCATCAAAACTATTATTTCACTCAAACTCCTTATTAACAAACTCTTCTTCACAATCACTAGAATAACAATTTTGTCTTTCAAATTATTCATTGCAACAATGTTCATATAGAAGCTCAGCTAGATAAAACCTTTTTTAATGAAAATGAAACACCATATGGAAATCCTTCA
The DNA here is from genome assembly GCA_009831015.1 of Picea engelmannii. Lineage (NCBI taxonomy): Eukaryota > Viridiplantae > Streptophyta > Pinopsida > Pinales > Pinaceae > Picea > Picea engelmannii. Next base: position 54,689 of record ML786317.1, on the reverse strand, counting down.
ATGAAGCAATACTAGAAGCATGTACAAATTTATACCATTAACGAGCATCTCCATCTAAAGATATCATAAACATTTTCATGAGAACATATTCATGAATAATACCTATATGATACATGCACTCATGAAAATATATCAAGTGTTGTGAAGGACAATCATCAACATATTCTCTGAATCTTGAAAGGAAGTCTACCCAGTCTTATGTGCTAGGCATGCCACTAGGAAATCCATGTATATTTGAAAAATAAAAGGAGCATACCTTGCAAATATCTTAGCAGCAATCAACATTTGAACATGGTGGAGTCGCTAGTGGAGTAGAATCATGGTGAAGTCACCAATTGAATAACCAAATAGGATGATGTCTAACCCTTGTTCACCTTCAGGAACCATATATGATATTGATATAAATCTCCAGGGAAAATATATCGAACCTTCATTCCCGACAACGATGCAAAAAATATGTTGTAACTTGAGATTGTTCTTGGATGCTTAGGAATAATGCCAAGACATATTTAAAACCAAATTTAGGCCACACGATGGATCTTGGACTAGAGAGGTATCCCTCATATGATTTAAACAATTGAATTCTCACAGTGACTAAGCAACATTTATAACATTAATTACATGTGCCATATTTGAAACATAAAGAATAGGATAAAAAAGGTTGAGGATAATGAGGACATTGCACTAGAATAAAAAGACAGTAAATTTCAAAGATCAAAAGCCTAATACATTGGGGTTTGAGTCTCACCCAACAAAGAACAATTCTTTATAATAGAAGGCGGAAGAAAATGAGAAAACAAAAATCTCAGACAAAATAATGAGTAAGGAAGTCTCCATTGGTCTAAGACAAAGAAAATGGATATGTTGGGAATAAATAAATGAATCCAACAAAATATCAAATGCATGAACTAAGTACCAAACAATAAATTTAGAAACAAACATATGAAATTTCTTTAACTTATTAACAATAGTGATGGTCGTACCAAATTGTCATTTGCAATTTCATTCAAATTATGAGAAAAGAACAAAAATGTAATATAAGAGAGATTAATACAGAAAAATGAAAATAAGAAAAAGCTCTTCTAGGGATGAGTTGAGAATCCATGGATCGATCTTTAGTTTCTGAGAAAATTACAATAGCCTTACATGCTTCATTATAAAAGACACGTTCCTTGTTGCCAAAAACCTCCTAACCTGCTCCTCCCTTTCAAAGTTTTCAGTTTCCTCTTTTAACCTCATCAAATGTTGCTTTGAATTCCAAAGCCATGCTATTGAATATGAAACTATTTCTAAAAATGGATTTTGGATCGATTCAAAGAGATGGTTTGACACTTCAATGAATGTGTTGTTCCAATCTCTTCAAAAGATAAAAATCCTGATGTTGTTTTTTGACTTCATTTCTGTAATTGCTTTGGATAAATGGATACCTATGTGAGGAAGGTGGATCACTTGCCACATAAAATCATGTTTCTATTATCTACTTGTTCATCTTTGTCACTACCCAAATTTATGAATAACTCCCATGTATATATCGGGCGATCGTAACACCAATAGCGTTTCTCTTTTGGGAGCAATCCCACATTCATCATGGAATTCGTTTTGAATGGATTTATATAGAAAAAATGTTTCCACATTACTTGTAAGTAATAGGAGAAGCTATGGAACTTTGTGTGATATATAAAAAGGATTAATTTAGTCATGGGGCCTATCTCAACCAAATAACAGGCATATCGAATATCTAAACATCATGAACAAGAGTCTTGAATTTCAGGAAGAGTCTGATATCGGATATCTAATGAAATAGCCTATTAAGTATTGGGGATATGAAATATATACACTATCGGGAATTTGGTAAACAATGACATAATGGTCAAACATAATTTATATAACCAATAGGAAATGATGAGAGGTTGACGTGGTGAGGTGATGTAGTGTTGACGTCTAAGATGACACAATTTATTGTGGAAGTATGGTAAATGTTGATGTGGAAACATGACACAATGTTGACGTGTGAGAGGCCTAGTTTACCAGATATCAGGTATCTGGTAGTTCAGTAATGCACTTTGTAAATGTTATGATACTCCAATCATGTGATATTCAATTTTCCTCTTTTGAGAAGAAAAAGTATCTTCGGTTTTGATTGAAAAAGCCACGGTGTTGTCAATAGACTGTCAACGTTTCAGATCCAAATCAGGATCCATCTTCAGGACGATGAGCCTGGGTTAAGAAAAAGGGAAGAGCTGGTATAAATACTGGAAGTGTGGGAGAGTTTTCAATGTCGGCTAGGTTTAAAGTAGAATTATTTAATAAATTTAATTATTTGCTAAGATTTCTAGGGTTTATTAATTTGTTTAATTAAGGTTATAATAGTTTATTATTAATTTAGGGTTTTTTATTTTATCTTTATTTAATGTTCTAGGGTTTAGTTAATAGGTAAAAAGTGGATTATTAAATTTATTTTAGGGTTAAGGTATTTTAATCTAAGGTTAAGGTATAAACTAAATAATTAAAAAGAAGAATTAAATGTTTGTTTAGGAGTTTAATATTAGGGTTTCTAAATGTGTTTGTTTTGGGTTATAAGGTAAATAATCGGTTATTATTAATTTAATGTTGTGTATTAATGTCTTCATTTAGATTAATATGTTATAGGGTTAGGTTATAGGTATTAAGTAATTTATAAGATAATAGGGTTTTCCCTTCTTGTTAATCTATATTCTAAGTGTTTATTACTTCAGGGTTAATTTTTGATATTAATCAATTATGTTCTTAGGTTATTTAAGAGGTTATTAGGTTGTCTTAGAATTATAATTAATTGGTAGGGGTTTCTTATGAATAAATTAATTTATAATAAGATATGAAAATTACCAATGATTATTGTTGTTTTTTGTGGATCAGGGGGAGCCAGTTTTCACTCAGTTCTAACCCACTGTCTCTGTTAAGGTTACTAGGATGTTTACGGATTTCAATGGCTTCTCTAATATGACGTTTGAAGAGGTGATTCTCTTTGGCGAGGATTTTGGTGTCTTCTA
>ML786317.1:38335-51610 GCA_009831015.1 Picea engelmannii | reverse complement strand
GGATCAGGGGGAGCCAGTTTTCACTCAGTTCTAACCCACTGTCTCTGTTAAGGTTACTAGGATGTTTACGGATTTCAATGGCTTCTCTAATATGACGTTTGAAGAGGTGATTCTCTTTGGCGAGGATTTTGGTGTCTTCTAGGTGAACATGGTGTCTTGTTGTAATGGAGTGTTCAGCTAGGGCGGAGGTGCGGATGCGTTCATTCTTGACAACACTATGGCTTTTCCGATCAAAACCGAAAATTCCAACCACAACAATCTCACTCATAAGAAAAAGTATGTAATGTGCTTCTTTTTTTAGATTAATATCCTGATGGATAGTAACACAACCTTTGTTCTGTGACTCCTCCATCATTTTAATATGAGATAGCTAGCGTTGAATTCCTTTGGTGCTACAATTTTCCCTAACATATGCACTATTAAGGAGGAGAGTCATGACCAAGATCTTAACTTTGGGTAATATAATTGAAGTGAGGTCAATGTTAAATAGAAGATAATATAGGAAACTTGACTCAAAATAAACTTGAAGGTTAAGGATGAATTGCACAAAATTTGACTGAGGATTAGAAATGGGAAAATATTCACAAAAAATTTAAAATTTTAAAAAAATTGGCGATGTCAATTTATGTTACAACAAAACTAATTTAGATGGGTCTATTGTCCATGGTACTAGACTCTATATCCATGAGAACAAAACAGGGCACACATCTCCCACAAGTCACCTTATTTATTTTGATATGTAGATCCAAAGTGCCTTGGTATCTCCCAATGGGATCGATCCAGTGCTCATCACAAACAACTTCCTAGAACTTGTTTTCTTAATCACGGAAATATCTCCATCACAGGGTAAATCTACCACGAAAGATCCTTCAATTCCCTAGCAGAAGTAGGAATATGAGGTTGGCCACCTCTTCTTGGTTCCTGGCCTTCAATTGACCATGCTTCAACACTCGTACGACCTCCATCCATATGGGATAGCTCCTTGACATCAAAGTGATTTTCAATAGATCGAGTTTTTTGGCCATTTCCAGCAGCGACAACTTCGGCCTATAACATTTTTTTTCCTCTGAAAATATCGAGGATTCCCCCCCCCCTGCCCCCCAATGAAACTCTTAGAGCAGCCTACAGATGCATAAAAAAAATATATGTTCCTCTAATGTGAATTTTTCTTCTTCTAGGAAGAAAATTTGGATTTCCTGGTCAACAACCCTAGTCTTCAGTGGATTCAAACCACTGAACATGGGTGATGGCATGTAAATCATCTCGAAATGAATAAAATCATGGTCCAACATTCGCATAATGGATCGTACAGTGCGATGTGCATTCGACTTCCAGTCCAAACTCATGCCACTCCTCCTTTCCAACTATTGTAGGTAGCACCATACCACCTTCTTTGTAGGCTTCAATGACACTTTGTCAGTGTCGCATTCAATTTCGCACAACATGGTTTTCTAATTTCTTATCTTCTCCTCACAATGGCTCTGATGCCAAGTTAAAAATTGAGAGAGATAAAATATAACAACATAGAAACACGCACACATAAAAAAAACAATATTTCTCCTAAAAAACCCTTACGATAAAAACCAACCAACAATAGATATATTATTTTCCTTGGCCAAACCCATCCAATTCGACCAACCTCCTGGTCCCGACCAAGTGAGCCTTCATCGCTCACATCCCTAGAAAATTACAATGGAGTCTCCTAATCCTATTTAAAGGCTTAATTACATGAAATACTACGGGCTCAATACCAGGGTCACCAATACCACGTACTCAAAACCACTACTATTGACCCAACAACTATGAATCTTTTACAGAGTCAAGTTTAACATAACAAACATTTAGCTAAAGCTATATTTATCAATATTTGTATGATTATTTGGCTTCAAGAAGCTGCAATTATAGGGGGTGTGTCATGATGACATAATTTCCACCTCCTAAATCTCCAAATACATGTGTTGATGGGGGGGTGTTGGAACATCAAGAATTGATGGTTCATCACACTTCTCCTAGATTTAGTTGATAGGGAATTCAACCTACATATGGATATAGACAGTCGAGAGATTGACAAGATCTCTACATTATTCGGTCAAGTAGTCGACATGATTTTCAGTTGGAAAATCAACCAATAGTTGAAGATAGTTGGGTGGTGGATCGACCAACCTGAAAATGGATTATGATTTGGATACATGGATGGTCGAGTTGAGAATCCTTGTCAATATGACTCGATAGTGCATATTTGAGTAAGTCAACTCTAACAACCGACGGTTATATGTGGACAAGATCTTCCCGATTTCATGGAAGTTGGTTAGATATTTAGGATATAAATAGAAGACCACTTGGGTCATTATCATCAAGTGATCAAAGTGATATCATATGGAGATATCAAGGTCCAATATGCACTGTGATTTTCTCATCATAGTGTGCTTTTATTAAGTGTCATGACGATGTCTTTAGACAGCACCTTTTGTCTTCGAAATCTTTTTACTCCTTCCTTGTTTATCTACATAATTTTATGTATATTTCGTTATAGGTTCCACCCCTTTCCAAAAACTCACAATAGGTTAGAATATATCTTAGGCCTTAAGAGAAGAAGTGATTCTCTAACGAAGGGGTTATAATCAAAGACCCACTTCACAATATCCAGGTTCGAAATAGCTTTAGATCGATTTTCCAGATACATTGATTGTTTGAAAGAACGTGACATTCATTGACTTGGATCAAAGTTTCATTTCTCTATTTTATGGATCCCTTTAGAAGAAGGATAATATGAAGAGGATTTTAGGACCATCACAAACCAAAATTTGGGTTACTATAAAGTGGAATAGGAGGGCCACTCCTTCTATAATTGGGACATTGTTTGATTAAAGTCTCCACAATCAAAGCCATCATATGAGGGGGGGGAAACACAATTACATGAGGACATTCAATAATCTCAGTTGGGGGGAGATGAAGGGCCCCAACATTAGCACCCTTTTTGTGTTCAAAATGGCATTTTGGAAAAGGTATCTATTAGTCTATATTTTTTCATATTTTGTTAACAATTTGGTGAAAATTAGAGTAAATTGCATGCTTGCCTTTTCTAGTAGTATGTCATGGTCTTATGTCATATGAGAGTTACAAAAATATTGTATCCAAACTATGTGTTAGCTACAATAAAGTTATAGGAATCATATATAAAAACTATGGGTAAGATGTGTGGATGCTACAAGGATCCTATAGCCAAAATATCAGTTGTCTGTGGGGAATCGACAATGAACCTACAACCTGACTATTAATGAGCCAAGGAATTATACAAGAGGGTCATTTCCACCAATTGAAAGATAGAATAATCACGACTTCAACCACCTCTAATTTTGGAGCTGTGGAATCATAACCAAGCAAAAAATAACCAAGGGATAAGATCGAGAATCACGGGAAATGGTAATATCGAGTTGGGATAAACATATTAGTGCACAAATCATGATCTACCTCGATATCCAAATTTTTTAATCTAGAGAAGCAACATGTGTATCTATGCATAACTTCATTTAGTGATTAGACTGTGAGTCAACAAATTTAAAATTAGTTGAACCCGAACATAGAGAAAATAAACATTATTACTTTCAAAGAGAGCTTGAGAACCAATGGCTCTCAAGCATGTCTAATTAATATATATGTTAGTATAGATCGAGGAGAATGCTACATAAGAGGCGAACCACCTTCCTTGTAGGAGATAGACATTGATACATCATTGCATTGTATTTTGATTCATGTTTAATTAAAATACACGTGTGATCTTGATTTGTATTCTTTCATCTATGTGTGTGTAAAGTTGGATAAGTATTTTTTGCAATCTTTCCTAGCACTTTGTCTGAGGAGGTAGGGGCCCACCTCTAATGACAAGTGTTGTAGTAATTGGTCAAGCTTATAGAATTTCATTTCTAATCATTTATGTTTGAAGAGTGATTGTGTTGATTTCATTGAATTCCTATTTGAGAGTTGTTATATTGATTTCATTTAACCTCGGTTTGGAGATATTATATTATGGTAGAAAATCTTTTTTAGTAAAATATCATTGTTTCTTGTCAAATCAAATTTTCACTCTGCATTTGATTATCGATGTTTATTTCCAATATATCAAACATGAGAAGTAGATATTTCTCCTTTTGAAGAACTGTGAATTACCATCCTCAGGTGCATGACATAGTCTTATTTCCTTTGAAAGATCAAAATTCTTATCTACTCCAGAATTTCTATGTGTACTGGAAATTACATTTTCAGATTCATCTCTACATCAAAATCCTTTGAATGAATATGTTTAATGCAATGATATCATTTACTGTTTGGAGAACTGACAATGTCCATTTTGGAAAAGAATAGGTTTATATTTCCAGCACCTAGTTAATTTCATTTTCTACAAGTATATTGATCAATTTCCTTGTTTACAACTAGATTAATATATTTCATTTCTTGTACGTAGAATGATCAATTTCCTTTTTTACAACTAGATTAATTGATTTCATTTCCTGTGCTTAGTGAGATTTTCTTTTGTGTAATTAGTTGATAGATTTTCTTTCTGCAATTAGTTAGTCAATTTCCTTTTTTTCAAGTGTGATTTCCTTTCTGCAAGTAGATAATTAATTTTGTTTTAGCAAGGGTGATTTTATTTCTAAATATTGTAGAACCTTGTCAAAAACTTGTGAATTGTTCATAATTTGACCGTAAAACCAATTGTTGAAACTACAACAATAGAACAAACCAATATAAGAAGAAGGTGTGACATGCATATATATTGCATGGTAGCTTGCAAGTCTAAATCGAACCCCAAGTTGACATGTAATGTGTAGACCCTTTGTTTACCTTCTTGATTAATTAGAAAGGTGATTAAAAGGCCCATAGAATTTGTTTGCAACTTGATCATCTATAGGGAAAAAGAGCACTTCAAGAATGTGACCTTGAATAAAATTTTCTGATGAAGTGCACATGTATCTCAATTTTTTTGATACACTAATGATGAACTGGAAATTTGATGGGATTGATGGCACTTTGATTGTCACACCAAAGTGTGGCCATATGATATTGTTGGAATCCAAAGTCTAAATGGATTTGTCAAGGCAACAAGGATTCTTGACTTGTATTAACTGCTAGTTGATATTTTGCTTCTACTGAAGAAAGAGAAATATCTTGTTGCTTCTTACAATCCCAGGTGATAGTTCTAGAACCAAGATTGAAAACATAATATGTAGTAGAATTTTGATGGGTCACTAGCCCAATCAAAATAAGTGAAACCAATCAACCAAGGAGTCCTCGATGAACTGTAATGTATCCCAAACTAAATTATACCCTGAAGTATCATTTTTGTTTCTTTCCAATGGATCTCATGTGGTGTTTTCATGTACTAGTCAACAAGACCAACAACAAAGGAAATACTAGGACGATTATGAGACAATATAAAAGGATACCAACTAGCTAATGGTATAAAGTTGGATCTCCTTTATGTGTAGTACAAGTGGCAACAAATTTCTTTCCAAACTTGAAGCGAGATGGGTTTGGTTTACAATATTCCATGTGAAAGTGATGAATAAGGTCGCATGCATACTTAGACTAGGAAAGAGAAATTCCTTCCTTGGTTTGCAACACTTGGAGACCAAAGAAATAATGGAAATATCATAAGTATTTCATACAAATTTATTTTTAAGGACTAATTTCACATGGTTTAAAAGTTTGGGGTCACTACCAATGAGAATAAGATCATCAACTTAAAGAACATATATTATGAGATGGTTACCTACTTTCTTGGTACATAGGGTTAGACGACATTTTAAAAAGTTGGTATCAAGAATAAATCTATCTATTTTAGCATACCAAGCCCAAGGATATTTATTAAGATCACATAGAGATTTATTAAGCCAACAAACAAGACTAGAGTCATTCTAAACATAGCTAGGAGATTGTTCTATGTAAAATTATTCTTGCAAATCCCATTCCAAAAAGGAATATTTAACATCCACGTGATGGACCTCCTAATTATGTGAAGTGGTCTAGGGGTAGAATGGGGAAGATGGAATTCATTTTGGCTACGGGGGAAAATGTTTCATTATAGTAAATCCCTTCAACTTGAGAAAATCCTTTAGAAACTAATTGGGCGTTATGTCATTCAACAATTCCATCTTATGCCTTATTATTTTTATACACCCATTTACATTTGAAAATTTTTCTTCCTTTCAGGAGAAGTACAAGATCCCAAGTCTCATTCACCATTAAGGAATGATATAGTTTATTCATTGACGTTTCCTAATCTGGATGGATAGAATCTTCTGCAAATGTTTAAGGATCATGAGTCTCTAAAAATTGAGCCAAAATATAGGAGGCTCACTGGAACTATGTTTGTGTACAACATTTATTTGTATAATCACTGAAAACATCATTAGTTTCTTCTTGTGTTATATGGACCCATATTGGAAGCTATGGTACTAGTGCAAGCTCATGTTCAATGGACCCAACTAGAGGAAGGTGAGTAGGTGGAGGCCTATTTTCATCCTCACTATCATTATCAAAGGAAGAAACCATAATAGGATTACTAATAGAAAATTTGGGAATACAATATAGCACATACATTGAATATGGATCGTAGGTCGAATATGGAAGAAATGTCAAATTACGCTCGTAGGCCAAGAGACCTTCATCAAAATTAACATCTCTCTTAGTAATAATTTCATTGGAATAAGGTTGAAGAAGTCTATAACCTTTTACATCTTCAAAATATCCAAAAAAAAATCACTTCTCACTTTTAGGTTGTAATTCTTTCCTTTTCTCAATAGGAAAGTGAGCCCATGCTTCACTACTGAACACACGAAAGTGGCTTACATTTGGTTTAATTTTACTCCATGCTTATTCTAATGATATATATTTTTAAATCCTTTGTGGGAGTGCAATTAACTATGTAATTGGCACAATCAATGGCTTCCACCCAAAAATGAGGACTTAAACCCTTAGATTGGATCATACAATTTACCAGTTCCTTTAATGTGTGATTCTTTCTCTCAACAACACAATTTTTCAATGGTGTGTATGGAACAATATGTTGCATATGAATGTCATCTTGTGCAATGTAGTAAGTTGTAAATTTTTTGTTAATATATTCACCTCCATTATCTATTCTTAATTTCTACAATTTATGTCTATATTGTTTTTCTACAAGGACATTATAGGCCAAAAACATATCAAAAATTTCACTTTTAAGTTTTAAGAAATAAACTAAAGTGTTTTTAGAGAAGTCATCAATGAAACTTAAAAAGTACTTGAACCTAGAGAAAGAAGGAGAAGGAAGTGAACCACAAAAATCACTATGAACATGCTATAAGGAGGTCGAGGCATGCTAAGAGGCATGTTTGTCAAAATTATCCTAATGATGTTTTCAAATAACACAACCAACATAAAGAACATCTTTGCAAGAAACAAGAGGAAGATTAGTCACCATATTCTGATTACATTGTTGTTGTAATGAATGGTAGTTTAGATGACAAAATCACTCATGCCAAAGTTTTCTCAAGTCATCACTATGAAAAATAAAAAATGATGGAAAATATTATGACCCAAAGTTGTCAAATCTATACAACTTGGTAATATCATTAACAATTTTAGTTGCTAGTAAATGATCAGAATATTTTAAATCCTTGATTATAACTTGGTGAAGTGAAAACTATATTTTTTTACCTTCACCTAAATGAATGATTTGATATACTGATATAAGATTGTAAAAGAGACTTGGAACACATAATACATCACTAAAATGACTATTATCTATCTGAATTATTCCAGAGCCTACAACACTAATAGCTATATCATCAACAAAAAATATTTGTTTAGTGTTACATTCATTAAGATAAAAAAAAAAATGTATTTATCCTTAACCATATGATAAGATCTTCCAGAATGAATAAGCCACTAACTCGAAGAAGAAGTAAACGTTGCATTGAAGGGAAAAACAAAAGCAGAAAGTGCATGTCCATGAGAAGATGAGTTATAACAAGAATCAAAATTGATGTTGTATTTCATCATTTCTACTTCTAATTCATCTATGTTCTTAAAACATTTAGACTCCAGATGATCATATTTCCCACAAAAATTACAATGTCTTTTATTATTCTTATTTGTTTATTTAGATTCTTTGTCACCATTAGGAGTAGGAGCCAATTGAAAGGGTTTGAGACCCTTGTTTTGATTGTTTTTGCAAGGATGTTTCTTCTTAGGATGCTTATATTTATCCTTTGGTTGTGCCACTAGGAACTTGTTATATGTACTTGTAGTGATGATCACTTCTAGAGGAAAGAGATTATATTATTCTCTAATTAAAGAATCACAAAAATACTCAAGAGTGGATGTTTTGTAACATCCCCTAAAGTTTCTCTAGTGGAGTGAAAAGTGGATACAAAAATAGAATATGAACTACCAAGATTAGCAATAATAACATATATACATTGGTCATTCTTCTTTGGTATGTCATAGTCTTCAAGTAAAATCTAAGTGTTTTTACCTTAGATAGATAGTATCCAATGAAAGAGAACTCACTAGGGTTTAAAGAAATCAATTGGTTTTCAAGCTAGCGGGTTCAAATCTCATTGTATTTACCGAATACAGTTTTCATCTTCGTTCAAGTGTCATTTAGTTTGTCAACTCCTTGAAGGTGAAATCATAAATCACTATATATGGATATTTTGATTAATCTATGTGCTTCATGATTTTTATTATACCATTTAGGTTTCTTTAAGGCATTAGTGGTGGTATTTTCTTTTCTGAAGGTAATATAGTAAATTCCTTTACTTCGTAGTACATCCTCCATACAAAATTTCCATGAGAAGTAGTTTGAAATGGTAAGCAAAATATCACTTGGAACATCCATATTAAAATATGCAAGTAATATGGCCTCAAAAGTAGAAATTAATTGTCTAGATGGAAAGCTCTCAAAACAATTAGTTTAAAAAAAATGGCATTGAAAATGGACTCTAGATGTCTAAGTTATGCTCTTTTTAAGAAAGGCATAAAGGTAACCAAAGTGCCACATGGTAGGTAGAGGTTGGTCCATGTGGTGATGAGTGCACATTGAGGTTGGTGAATAAAAATAAATAAAATTATTTCTCTAACTTTTTCTATAAACTCACTTTTACAAATAAGTTATCTTTACAATAAGTAACCCACTTTTTATAAAATAATTGAGAATCACTTTTACAATGAAGTTATTTTATAAATTAAAGTTGCATGCAAAAACTAACTTAAAAAAAAAAACATTAAAGCTATTTTATAGTGATTCATTTTTATAATTTTTAAAGTGAAACGTAGTTTACAATAATGTTATGTGATAACTTAAAGTTGCATGAACTTTTTCAAAAAACAACTTAAATAAAATAAAGGCTTGAACTCAAAACATTTATTTAATAAAGTAATTTTCAACCAAGTAAACTAATGAAATATATAACAAATGTTATAAAGGACAAGGGGATCCTTTATTTAACTCTTTTCCTCGGAGTACATTCTTATCCAATAAACCCTTATTTTTCCTACAAAAATCTTCAACACAATTGCACACAAAAACAAACAAAAATTTGAAAAATAAGTTTGAAACTTGATAAGATTGGGGTTAGAGATTGGTTAGCCTACACTAAAAAAAAAATTCTCTAGGTTTCTAATTTTTTGAGATTGCATAAAGCACAAAGTAAAGAGTGCACCATCCCCCCCCCCGCCACACACACAAAGAAAAACACATTCCACTATGTTACTAGTTGGTCAAGATAGCACAAGGAAGACAACAAAGAGCATATGCATATTAGAAAAGGTAGAAAATTGGAAATATAAACAAAAAAACCTAAAATATTAACACAGTATATAAAAAAAAATTAAAACTATAATGAAACTTTATACCTCTAGATTTGATAAAAATGGTTGTATATTAGGAAAATAGAAACCTTTTTGGATGAAATGAAAAGTGTTCCTAGCTAAAATCAATGTTCTAAACACAATGGTATGGCTCTCTCAACCCAAAAATGTATAGAAATAACAAAATCTAGAAATATGTTGATGGATGTAGTGACACGTGGTTTAGATCTTAATCAATAATGAGTGCAGGTTTTCATACAAGATTCGGAACCATTTTCAATAAACATGGCATTTTCACATAGGTTAAACACCTTAAGTATCCACTCACAAAAACATATCAAAGTTGGGTACACTAGTGTATTATGTGGTTAATACCATCAAAGAGGGAAGCAGTCCATGACCCCAACCAATGCAACCACTTGAGGAAATATATTAATTCAAAATGAAAATTTTTATGTATGAGTTTCTCATAATCAATCATCAACAAATGACCCTTCATGCTCATTAAATAGAGATCATGGGTCAATTGAGTGTTAAGCCATGAATCAATATAGTCATTAGTATCTAGGGGAAGATGAACCATTAGATAATTTTATGTCTAAAACATATCATGATCTTCATATTAGATAACTACAAATTCATACTAAGGAAACACATTAAAGAAACACATTATACCTAAAGACACATTAGATTGAGTTGATCTTAATTAAATCCTAAGTGTCTAGATATACTTACATAAATTCCTTCCTTGGTTTTTAAGACACAGAGGCCAATAAAATAATGCAAATGTTTTAAGTCTATAATTTCAAATTTCTTTTTAAGGTTGGTTTTCACATGGGTTAAAATTGTGGGGTCACCACTCATGGGGATAAGGTCATCTACATAAATAACAAGTATTCTAAGATGGTTATCTACTTTCCTAGTATAGACATTAGGGTCAAAATGACATCTAGGAAATATATTGTTAAGAAGAAAGCTACCCATTTTAACATACCAAGACCAACGAGCTTAGTTAAGTCCATAAAGAGATTTCTTAAGCTGGAAAACAATAATGGAGTCATTTTTTTCACATAGCCAGGAGGTTGTTCCATATAAAAAAAAACTTACAAATCCCCATGAAATAAGGTAGATTTAACATCCATCCAATTGACCTCCCATTTATATGAAGCTCCAAGGGCTAGAACAAGGTAGATGAATTTTTTTTGGTTATAGGGGAAAGGGTTTTAGTTTAGTCAATTCCTTATACTTGAGAAAATCCTTTGGAAGATAATAAAAAAGTATTTCTTTCAACACTTCCATATGATGCATACTTATTTGTATACACCCATTTACATCTCGCTAGTTGTTTTCCTTTTGGAAGAGGTATAAGATCACAAGTATCATTGACCATTAAGGGAGGATATTCTTCATTCATTGTTTCATCCCAATATAGATAGCTAGAAGATTCTAGAAATGTTTATGGATCATAAGTCTTTGAAATTTGAGCCAAAATATAGGAATCTCATTAGAGTTGTAAATGGTACAATGTTGATATGAAGGATCATTGACAAGATCACCAATCATTTTTTGTGTTCTATAGATTCATCTAGGAAGTTGAGTTGTTGGTGCAAGCTTGTGTTCATTAGACCCAACTAGAGGAAGGTGATATTGAAAAGGTATGTTTTTATCCTCACTATCATCATGTCAACAAGAAACTAAAATAGGATCACTAATAGAAAAGTTGGGAAGACAATATAACTCAGATGTTGAAGATGGCTCATAGGTCGAAGATGGAAAAAACATTGAATCAGGATCATAGGCCAAGAGACCTTCATCAAACATAACATCTCTCCTAATAAATTTTCATTGGAATGAGGTTGAAGAAGTCTAAAACCATTTACATATTTAGAATATCCAACAAAAATGCACTTCTCCCGTTTAGGCTATAATGCTTTCCTTTTTTCATCAGGAAGGTGAACCCCATGTTTCACTACCAAACACATTAAAGTGGTTTACATCTAGTTTAATTTTACACCATACTTCTTCTGATGTTATATTTTTTAAATCTTTTGTGGGAGTAGGATTACCTATGTTATTGGCACAATTAATGGATTTTTCCAAAAAATGATGACTTAATCCCTTAGATTGAATCCTACAATTTGCCATTTCTTTTAATGTGTGATTATTTCTCTTAGTGACACCATTTTGTAGTGGTGTATATGGAATAGTATATTGTATTTAAATTCTCTATGAAATATAGGAAGTTGTAAATTTGTTGTTAACATATTTTCCTCTCTTATATGTTATTAAATTTTAAATTTGATGTCTAGATTGTTTTTCTATAAGGGCCTTCTAATTTTAAATTGCACTCTTTAACTTTAAGAAATAAACATAAGTGCATTTGGAGAAGTCATACTGAAGTGCATCTAGAGAAGTCATCAATGAATGTTAATAAGTAATTGAACTCGGTGAAAGAAGTAGAAAGAACCAAATCACACAAATCACTATGAACAAGATGCAATGGGGATAAATAATGTTTTTCAAAATAGTCCCAATGATGTTTGCAAAGAACACAACTAGAACAACCACCATCTCTATAAGAAATGCAAGGAAGACCAACCATCATATTCTAGCTACGTTTTTGTTGCAATGAGTGATAGTTTAGATGACCAAAATGCTCATGCCAAAGTTTACTCAAATCATCACTATGAGCAATAAAAATTGATGAAAGATTTAATGACCCAAATTTATCAAATACATATAGCCTAGTAATAACATCAATGATTCTAGTTGCTAGGACATGGTTAGAAAATTTTAAATCCTTCATTAGAAATTGGTGAGGTGAAAATTATATTGTTTTACCTTCACCTGAATGAACAAAGTTACCGAATTAACAAGAACTGTGACCTCAAAATGAGAACTCTAGCCCCAAAAACCTATATTTTCTCATAAAAAACATGAAAATCAACCCCCAAATCAAAAAGTGGTGCTATTGGTAGCACAATTTTTTCAAAAGGGGTCAAAATTACAACAATTTTCAAGCATGGCCTTCAAAACTCATACAGTAGCTCAGAACAACCTTAAAATTAACACCTAAATAAAAACGTGACGCTAACTAAAGAAAAACGTTAAAATTATGGCTCATTACGACCTAATTGAAATTGTGGTTTTGACAATGAGTCCCTATGCAAAAACAAAACCTAAAATTGAATACAAAATGGTCACTTTAAAATTTATTTACTAACTTTTTTTTCTTAAATTTACATTTTAAAATAAATAAATAAAAACAGAAATCTTCGCAAAAAAAAAAATTAAATGAAGAAAAAAACATGTTAAAAAAATATATCCAAAACCCAAATTAAACAAAAAGAAAAACATTAAAAAAATAGTGGAAAAATAAAATAAAATGAAAAATGAAAAAAAAAATGATTTCCCAAAAAA
>ML786317.1:11060-29350 GCA_009831015.1 Picea engelmannii | reverse complement strand
ATTATTAGGAGGATGAATTGGTTGAGAGGGTTTGGGAACCTTGTTTTGTTTATTGTTGCAAGGAATTTTCTTCTTTGGATGCATGACTTTAGATTTTTTTTGTGCCACTAAGGCTTTTTTATATGTACTTATAATGTTGATCACTCCAAGATGCAAGAGCTTATCTTTTTCTCTAATCAAAGAATCACAAAAAACTTCAAAAGAGGGAATTTTGTAAGTAATCATTTGACTAATAATAGCATCTCTAGTGAGGTTGAAAGTAGATAAAAAAAAACAATATGCGGTGTCAATCTTAGCAAGAATATCATATATAAGTTGGTCATATGTCTTGATTATCTTACACTCTATAAACAAAAGTATGTTTTTTGAACTTAGATAGAAAACATGCAATGGAAGAGTAATCATTGGTACTTAAAGGAATCAATTAATTTATGAGACAGTGAGCTCAAATCTCATTATGTTTCCCAAACATGATTTCCAATTTTTCCATGCTGCATCTAGGGCTTCAATTCCTTGAAGGTAAAAATGAAGATCACTAGATATGGACATCTTGATTAATCCACATGCTTCATTAGTTTTATTATCACATTTGGTTTTATTTAATGAATTAATAGGGAAATTTGTGTTCCTAAGTGATTCAGATTGGATCATTATATAATTTGTCATCTATATCGGTATTTTCTAGGTGGAAAACTTGGAGGAATTCGTTTGCAGGACCCATTTAGTGGTAGGTCATAGTTTGGAAATTTGGGTCCAAAACCTTCTTGATCTATTATGAGGCATCAAATGGAATTTTTGGGGGTCAAAAATGTGTGAGCATAGATCATGTCTCCTTGAAATTGTTGTACACACTAATACCTTTCCAAGGGTGAAAAAATCACCTTAGTTGGAGCTTAAATGTAGAAGTTATGAATCCTATAAGTTGACATACCTTTTTTTATCACCATGGTACCAAGTGGATGCCACGCCAACCCCCATTACTCACACATGTGGGTCTAGACACATGTGGGCTTTCAAGAAGATTCTAGAAAGGTCCAAAACCTTATCACTAATTTATGGTTGAGGATACAAAAACCCTAACCCTGGATGACTATCAAGCTATGTTAAATGTCAAGACACTAGAAGGAGAAAGGGTTCCATTCTTTAGCATTGTATTTGTTCCATAGTTGACTCATAAAAAAATTGGATGATACATTGCTTATGGGTCACCCTGTTACAAAATGTTTCCCCTGCAACCATGTGAAACTTCCCTTGTATTACTAGACCCATATACCAAGATAGAAACACTACAAGTGGACACTAACATCCCTTTAAACTCATTTTAACCAATCATAAAGAGAGAGGGAGAAATGTCATAATGTTCCTTGTTTCGAATTTTTTCCTCATTGCTTCCAATCTGTGAGCTTGATATTCAAAACTCCCTAGCACAACTTGATACCTGCAATGGGAAGAAAATATAAATGACTATCTCCTACTCTAGTTGATTAGGTAAAACAAATTCATCTACAAATATTGAAGCAACAATAGACAAGCATGTGCAAGAAAACAAAAGCTTGAAGGAAATAGGTGAAGTATATTCAAATGAGAACCCAAAGAGAACACTTACATACCATGATTGATATAGAAAAATCCTCTCCAATCTCTCCTTCTCCAACCCTTGTATGAATCTACCAAGATCAAAATGATGATACTTTGACTGAGTACCTCCTTTGCTTTTTTACCTTGGAAATCCCTCAATATATAGGATTGAGAGGAACAACCACCATGTGAAAATGAGGGATATGGTTGAGGATATGGCTCCTTGAGGTTTGACTCAAATCCTAAGGTGAAGCCAAAGCATGGGAGTCAAACATAACCAACCCAATCTGAGAGAGTTGACCCATAGAATAAGGTGGAGGAGATCCCCCAATTCTCTCAATAAGAATGGTGCTCCCCCCCAGTGAGAGACGGGGTGCCACCCTAATAGTGGTGCTCCTCTAGCATGGTAGAGGGGGTGCCATGGACCTCCCCCAGCATGGCCATGGGGGCACCACCCTTCATAAATGCTSAAAACTAGGTTGAAGTTTTCAAGGAAAAGGTGTGTTTTGACCTAGAAATGATGGTTTTCTTCCTCCCATATGACTTAGGGGTCATGAACAACTGTTTTCATGGTGTCAATGGGTGCCGACACCTCACAAAGTGAATGTGACACTTGGTAAGGTGTATACGAAACTTACAACAGTGCATGCGACACTTATCGAGGTGCATGCGTCATTTTGCAACACTTGTGACACTTAGGATGAGATACCTAGGTGTGAAATTTTGGTGTGTAACACACCCTTAAACCAATGAACAAAATTCTCTCAAATCCATCTTGGATTCATTTTTTTAATCCTCTCATAGTATTATCAATCAATAAAAAAATATATTTTTTTTCTTTAATACCACTCCAAATTCTTGGAGTAATATTGTAAGAATATTAGGCTTCCAAAAACAGGTTCTCTACTTGAATTACCTCAATTATCCCCTCAGTCAAAATTCAATTAGAAAAATCTCATGGGAATATATTCTTTCCAAGTTAGATATCAAACTTAGTCCTTGGAGTTATAGATCTCTTAACCTATAAGGTAGAGTAACCTTGCTTAAATATGTTTTGCAATCCACTACTTTGTACCTTTTCTTACTATTGGAAACACCAGCAAAGATCTTCTAGTTCGGGGTAAGTGGGCCTTCATGGCCTAGGAAAAAACTTTCCTTCCAAAAAATGTGGGATGGTTGGGGGTAAGGGATTTTCAATCTTTAAGTAATGTGTTGGCAAGGAAAAATGGTGGTGATGGCTAAACAATAAGGGAGAATTTTGGAGTCAAATATGGAATCAGAATATGCAAGGGAGGTAAATGAACAATACCTAATAAGAATGGGTGGACGCAAGCCAATATTATTGATATGGAGAAATGCTTGAAGATATAGAAGAATAATATAAGCTCACTATTTCTGGGGAATTTCATAAGGCAATTATTCACTCTTTTGGGATGATTCTTGGAAACAACATGCCAAACTCAGTGGGAATTCCACCCTCATGGAAACTAGGGATGTATTCCACTCCCGAAACTAGCATTTTGTCAATCAATATTGGGAGGACAATCAAGTAACAAACCTTATAGGTTGGTGCACTTATCACAAGACATATGAACACCTAACATATACTAGGAGGAATTAACTCTTTTGGAGGTATAACTAAAGAATATAAGAATTTGATTCAAGCATGGACAAGAGCCTCAAATGGGCTCAAATAGGAGGAACATTTTTAGTCCAAGAATCTTATGAGATAAAAGTAGGACAAAAATATCTTGAGAAGGATAATATCCAAAAACAAATATAGACACCAATAATATGGAAAAAAATATCCACCTTCTTATGGTTATTGGCGAGAAGAAAGGTGTTGTCCTGGGACAAAATTCGAAGATATGGATTTGTGGGACCATCAATATGTTACATATGTATTTAAGAACAAGAATTCATAGAACACCTATTCAATCAATGTAAAAAAGATGATATCATGTGGGAGAGATGTGAAACAACCTTTAGGTATATAGATAGAAGGAGGAATTATATTCTTTAAACCATAGAAGAATGGTGATCCTATCCATTTTATAATTTGATATTAAATACAATATGGAAACTATCTCCAAGATTCATTCTCTAGGGATTATGGAAGGAGCACAAACATTATATCTTCAAAAATAAATGAATAATAATGGATGATATATGGCGTGAGATATTCCAACACATAAAAGAAACTGTATAATCCTCTTATTTGTTGGAATAAAGAAGAAAATACAAAGCTCAAGAGAAAAGAATCATTTCCATTCAAGACATGTACCTAAGAATAATTGGGGGGAAATCTTCGTCTCCCCCTCCTCAATCCAAATATATAGAATCTTGGTCTTCTCCTCCATATGAATTTATAAAAATTAACTTCAATGAGGCATCAAAGGGAAACCCAAGTTTTACTAGAATAGGAAGAGTTTTTAGGGATTCCTTTGGAAATTTTCTAAGGGTGTACACGGGGTTCCTAGGAATAGACACAAACAATGAAGTTGAGCTAGTATTTCTAGCAAGGGGAATCCACATTGACATAGCTCAAATATATGAGAGACCAATGGTTGAAGCAGACTCACTCATCTTAGTGAATACCCTCAAATTATTATTGAAAGGTTCTACACTAGAAAAGTCAACAAAGAATAAAATATATAAAGGAACTATGCGTTAAAACAAGAGAGTCGACCTGTTTCGATCCCTCCAGGGATCATCATCGAGAGGAGCACTCGAGAAAGTAAAGAGTCTCATCGAATAAGAATATACAACATGATTAAATAGATGTCAAAATCCTTGAAACCCGCGCTGAGAGGAATAGACACAAATTACCATGATGACCTCTCTCAGTGTGGATTTCAAGGATCTAGAGATCTATTTAATCGTGTTCTATCTTCTTATTCGATGAGCCTCTTTTATTTCTCGAGTGCTCCTCCTAATGATGATCCCTGGAGGGATCGAACCGCGTCGACTCTCTTGTTTTAACACAAAGTTCCTTTATATATTTTATTTTGCACCTGTGTCTTCACAATGTTTAACCAAGTCAAAAAAGAATTGTAGGTTGGCCTCTATATGGGAATCCATCTTGCATACCATGAATCTCATCCCAATACTATTTCCCCTTCATGTTAATTGCAAATAAAATAATCTTGGAAATATATTATCCAATGAAGGATTCCTATTGATGAACAAGAAATGGATTTCAACTGGGAGACCATGATTTCAAACAACCTAATGGATGAATGTCTTCTTATATAGGGATTGGACATCAATCCCTTGTATCAGGTGTAAGGGCCATGAGATTTGGTTTGATGGGATGCTTCTCACTCCACTCAATTGGTGGAAACAAACTCCCATGATGACATAAGGTGGGAATGAGGGAGGAGGGATGTAGAATATGATAGCTTATCTCTCTTGTTCAAAGATCTCATTACCACCTCGCATGAGAATTTAGTTCCATCCTTACTAAAAGATGAATATGAATAGTCTAGGTGTAGAAAAAAACCATGAAAATAGTTCAATAACTGAAGGAAAATCCTAGTAGATCTATGGGAAAGAAGGAGAGGTTAGTTATTTTGGTTATTTTCCTATGTTGTCTCTATGGTTTTAATTAACTTTAGGGTCAAGATTGGATTCCATCTAGTGAAGTTAATTCGGGTCATGGTTAACCTTGAGGGGGCCTCCATACTCTTAGATCATCCTAGGAAGGGTCTGTATATCCTTATTCTTGGGCAGTTCATGGCTTGGTCGAGGTGTTTTTTCATGTTTGTCTAAATTTCAATGTTAGGAGAGTTAGAATATTCTTTGAAGGCGGGCTTGAAGAACCCATTTATGTCAACATTTATCCATATAGTGCCCTTGGAAATTAGATTGAAGGGAATCTCTCCATGGATAGGAATGATATCTAACCTAAAAGGAATCCTATCACAAGTAGGAGTGGTTCTACCAAAGGAGACAAACATTGATTTTTTGGAAGCCCAATTGAGAATAGTAAGCACCATAGATAAACCTGGGCCAAAAGGGAAGCAATGAAAGCAGTGAAGTTCTACTAGAAATGGTTTTCACCCTCTATCAAGGATGAAGTTAAGAGAATCAAGAGTAGGTTTAGGGAGAAGAGAGGTAATGCATCTATTGAGAGGGTGGATGAGGAGATACTAAACTATAGTTTAGATATAGGATTCTCCAAAAGCAAAGACACCCAATATTTTAGAATGGTAGAATTATATTATCATAACAAATCATGTATTTCTCAATTAGTTAAAGAGAAGGGGAGTAAATAGTAAGAAATACTAGATAAGCTATACTTATAGACTAAAAATATGAAGACCTGGTAAAATTATTCTCAGGTGTAGAAGTTATGGTTGAGGAGCACAACCCAAAGGGAAAACCCATGCAACAACTAGTCTGCCAACAAATAATCCAATCTACATCTATGTAGATTTAAACTTAGAAGATAAATATTAATAGTGTCAATGTTAGGTCTTAGTTGTTTTTTATTACACTCTCATTTTATATTTAAATGGTCATATCTTTTTCCCTGCATCATAGAAAATCCATCCTTATGATAGTCATACGTAATAGGGCTAGCTCTTGTTATTTTTAAGTTGTTATATATGGACATTTAAGTACTATCGATACATATTGTTATCTCAAGATATATTAGTTTATGCAGTCATATGAAACATTTTGATTATCTCATACATAACTCTATGGGGTTTGAACTCTAGTTTGTAAGTCTTATAGTCCAAAAATTCCCTACCTATGCATACATGGCATTGGCCTTTCCACTTACATATTTTGCCAAAAATACTGTTGAGGTTTCCTCTTAAAAAACTATTTTTTGGAAGATTTGTGTGCCTTACTAAACTATAGCCCACGTAAAAATTCATGTTTCATACTAGTTATCCCATGTACGTACGCAAGTTGCATACTAGATAGCCCTCGTTTACCTCCAAAAATTGCAAAAAAATATAAAATTGCAAGGAATTCGGCGAAGTTTATGGGCTATTGAGGGTTTCCCAACCATTTCACCCATTGTAGCCCATCCCCAAACTGAATAACCATATTTTTATCATATAAAAATAGGTCTTGGGGTCTCATTTCAATAGGAAGCAAGAGAATAAGAAAACTCTACCGAAATCCCTTCCCTTTTCTAGCCCAAGCTTTGCATCATTTTATGATTTTTGGCCTGAACATTCCCCTCAAGCCCTTTCTCCTAATACATCCCTTTCCCCTTTTCCAAGAGATAAGTTGGTTGTGAGAAGTTTGTATGGGATTGGAGCACTTAGATCCACGATAGAGGAGCCCGGACCTGGTTCGCGGAGCATTTTCTAATGAAGGTTGTAATCTTTGTGATATTCATATTGAATAAAAGAGTTATTTCCTATACCAAACATTGTTTATATTTACTTTCATTTGATTTATGAATTTATATCTATATCTAAACATTGACAGTGATAAGTAGAGATCATATATTTTTTAGCATTGTTTTCCTAAGCTTTTTGCAGGTCATCTTTGGGAGGAGACCAACAATCTAGGAAGCTTCAAAGGTGAAAGAGGTATACACCAGCCGCAAGGACCAAATGTACACCTACTGACCTTATTTCCTCTCTCTTGTCATTCATTTTAGATATTTTTGGGGTAGCTTAGGAATATAATTGTCTTTTAAGGGAATTTAGTGCTCTTCTTGTACCTCGACCTAGTATAGGGGGATTTTCCCTACTAGCAGAATTGGCGACTCCACTGGGGAGTCTCTTTAGGGTCTTTGTGGGAGATCTTGGTTAGATTTTATTTTTAGTTTCTTTCTGAGTTTTCTAAGTGTTCTGAGTCAGGTCGGGTCTTTGGTCACCTTCTAGGTGCCTACTAGCTTCCCTTGCCCAAGTTTCCTATCCAAAGTTTTTTTTTTTTTTTTTAATTTACAGAGGTGTACGTTCCCTACTATCTATACAACACATGTACATACGATGTCTGATTTATATACAGCCTGCATACATACGCAAGATGGTTGTGAACAACACGCATCTCTGTTGTTTTGGATATTTTTTTCAAAATATTTTCCTTTTCCTACAAGAAATTTTTGGTTCCCAGGTCTTCCTGAGTTCCAGAAGATTCGGTTGTTTGGGGTTGAAACAGTTTGTAGGCTCATATTGTTTATGAAATAACAAAAAGAAATCCTCTTGTCTCTCTGTGTTTCCAAGCATTTTTGGCTTATTTTTAGCTTGAATTTTTTTGGGGGGGCATGAATCGTGTATTTTACAGTTTCTCTTAGCATATTTAGTTAGTTTTGCTTTGATTGGAAGAAAAAAAAAACATAGTTTTAATACTAGTTAAGTCTCTTTCTTTCTTTGCATTCCTTTGCATTGTTATTTGAAAAAGAAAAAGAATTATAATAGGGTTGTGTGTTCTTCTCATATTAAAAGCATTTCAAAAGAAAAAAATAAGAAAGAAAATCCTTTCATTTGCTCTTTTGTTTCACTTGAAAGTTGCATTGTGCATTTTGCATAGAAAGGAGAAAATATTGTATATTTATGTTTGAAGGATTGTTCATGCTTTTTGCTTGAAGCTCTTTTTCATTTGTAGAATTAGAGTAAAGTATTCTTTGCCAATGTTCTAATAAGTTTATTTTTCACAAGAGTCTCAAACAACATAAGTTTCTCTTATGTTCCTTAAGTAATAAAAGCCCCTAAAACAAACTTGCTAATCTAAAATATATTAGTAACACTTTTTCTAGGATTCACCAATAGCTTAGGCTAGGGCCTTGGATTAGGTGTGGAGAGGTAAACTCTCCAAGGCCAACCAAAACTTAACTTAGTTTTTTGTGCTAGGGTGTGAAAAATCCACCTTGTAATTTCTCAATCCAGAAAGCTCCTCTAACACAGGAGTCAAACACGAGGCCACGTGGAGAACGGTGATGAAGATATCCACTCTTGATCCCGACAAATCATTTGGGAGAGTGTTTAATGGGGGTGAATCCTGTAGCATTATTGGCCCAACTTGTGTCAAACCTATGAGACACTTGGATCCATCCAAGGTACTCTAAGAGTGATTCTAGATTCTATCCTTGTTGTGTTTTAGGCCTCAGGAGGATCTTCAGGCTTAGTTACTATGCCCATACACTTGCTCAGCTATCAACTACACCCCCCTGGTTTTTTATTACAAGTTGGTGGCCTAGTTTCCATTATATAGGTTGACACACAAGTGACTGCAAGGGGTGTATCATGGTACCTGAGGCAGACTCTGTACTCTCTTGGTGACACCTGAAGGGACCATGAGTCAGAGGTCTAGGTAATTGTTCCTCCTAGCTAGTCGTTTTCCTTTGTGAATGCTTTGGACGATTAGGACTTCATCTCCCTGGATCGGAAACATTCATAAGGGTGGTTTGTTTGGTTTGTATCTTTTTAGTCTTTTATTCTTAGCGGTGTGCTCTATGCTCCCTAGTTTTGCATAGTGAGTTAGTCAATCATTTATTTGGGTCTCTGACCTAAGGTGGTAGACCACCCACTCTGTCGGTCGTGAGGACTTTCCAACCTTTCTCTTAGAAACATGGAGCCTCCTCTTTATAGGCGTTGTTTTGTATACCATTGGTTTGCTAGAGCCAGTGTGTGAGACTTTTTTGGACTTGAAAAATCCCATAAGAGAAGAACATGTGCATAAGATCTTCATGGAAACATTTACTGAAAATATCAACCAAGGAACTCCTTCGCAAGGGGATTCTTTTGCTTTTCCTTCTTTGGAAATGTTGGTGTCCCTTTGATAGCCACATTGTACATTCCTGGGTTGAATGTGGGGCTACCAGTTTGGTTGGGTACCATTCCAAATGTACCTAATTCTCTTGATAATTCTTAGATAGGCACCTTATATCATGGGTATCGTGTTGACATTCCTACGTCAGAAAAGTCTTCTCCTCCTCCTTCTTCCTTCTCTGGTGAAAGTATAGATACTAGTAACCGGAAGTCTAAATGAAATAGAAAGAGGAAAATTAAGAAGAAGATATCACCAACCTCTACGATTGATGTTGGATATAGTTCCTCAACCTATGTAATTCATATTGAAGACCAACACCTAGCCTCTACAAGTCATGATGGGGGGGGAATTCCAGTCACTGTTATTCATACTAGTGATAGGTCTATAGCCTCTAACAGTCATGTTATCAACCAATCACCAACCTCTGCAATTCATGTAAGAGATGTGAAACCAACCACTGAAATTCATGTTGGGGGAACGAGCCTAGTCCTTGCAAGTCATACTGGAATTCAACAACCAACCTCTGCTAGTCATGTTGGAGAGTTGTCAATAACCTCTACGAGTCATGTTGAGGACAAGCAACCAGCCACTGGTATTCATGTTGGGGGCATTGATTTTGTTGAGAAACCTAGATGGATAGGATGTAATCCTAAGTTCCCTTGTAATCTTTGCAAGAGAGATCACCTTACTCATTTATGCCCTGGCCTTCCATAGGAACGAATATTTTGGTCCCTGTCTGCAACCTCTTTTGATTCTAAGTCTTCTGAGGTTTCCGCACAGTCTATTCATCCTTTGGTTGATGAAGTGGTCATGTCGATGAAATCTTCGACCGACGTCACTCTTCTTTTAGGGGGTGATGTGCCTTCAAACAATGTTGTCTCACAACGTTTTTAGCCAGTGGTTGAGGAAGTGGTCATGCTGATGCAATATTCGGTCGATACCACTCTTCTCTTGGAGAGTATTGAGTCTACCAAAGTGGTCACACCGATGCAATATTCGGTTGATCCCACTCTTCTCTTGGAGAGTGTCAATTATATCAAAGTGGTCACGCCGATGCAAACTTCGATTGATCCCACTCTTCTCTTGGAGAGTGTTGAGTCTACCAAAGTGGTCACACCGATGCAATATTCAATTGATCCCACTCTTCTCTTGGAGAGTGTCAAGTCTACCAAAGTGGTCATGCCGATTCAATATTTGGATGATACCACTCTTCTGATGGGGAGTGATGTGTCTACCAACTATGTTTTTAGCATTTCCAGTTCATTACTTTCAGAACAAGGGGGAATTCCACTCACTTCAAGCACACCCCCCCTAATTCCTAGGATGGTTTCCTTTGATTGGAATGACCTTATTGAGCCTTGTCTTTCTTCTTCTGCACCCTTTCAAATAAGGGTTGAAGTTAATTCAAAAAACATTTATCGATGTATAGTGGATGAAGGAGCCTCCGCAAGTATTTTATCCTCCTCATCTTGGAAAGATTTGGGTTCTTCTAAGCTTGTGTCTGCTTTGCATAAGCTGTTGGATTTTGACAAACATCCGAGTGAATATTTGGGGGTTCTTCCTCATTTACCTATCTCGTTAGGTGGGAAGATTGTCCTTGTTGATGTTATAGTGGTACAAGGCCTGTTAGATTTCAATATGCTTCTCGGGCGTGATTATGAATGTCGTGGTGTCTATGCTCTTTTGGGTGATGCATTTCCCTCACAACGAAATCATTGTCACTATTGACCAGCTAGCATCTAATAATAACCATCCTAATTCGACGTTAGTTCAGGCTACCCATTTATATGTTCCTAGTGTTCATGTAGACTCTACCCTGCCACGGATAAATTATGTGGTGTCTTATCCTTGGTGTTCAATTACTCTTGAGAAGGAACCTGTGCAATCATGTTTTCCTTCTTGAGACATGTCTCAGAAATTAATCAGACTTTTTATCCAATGGGGGCATGGGAGCCCTTGCTTCCCCCTCTTGGTCCAAGTGATCTTGAGTCTTCTTTTGAGTATGATCTCACTATTTTTAGATCTTGAAACTCTCGTGCTTGTGATTATTTGCTGGTAGACTCAGTCACTCTTGGCCAGATCCTCCATCGTCATAGACAATATCGTCAGTTTACTTCACCCTTTGGGACTATCAACCATCCTTGTTCCTGTGATTTCTCAGATTTGGAATTGCCTTCGGATGAGGCTATCCTTGAAGCCATGAATACAGTTTATATATTGTGGTAAGACTTACATCGTGGATTGTGTTTTCTTCCCTTTGGGGATACTTTCCAAGTTGACTATCGAAGAGACTCTTGGTCATAGCCTAGCAGCGGGCTCTACCTAAACTACTACCATAGATGAGTTGTAAGGCCGTGTGGTACCTTGTACATATTATACAGTCCAGGTTTGGTGTTTTCAAGTTTTGTGTTCAGTAGCACCTCTTATTTTCTGAAGTTTCTATCTATATTGGATTTATTAATTTCTGGATGAGTATTATTGGCTTTATATGCAAAATCTTGGAGACATTTTTTAATTAACATTTATTCATTGTATCGATCCATTTTAATAGGTATTGACCTCGAAATTGACATATAGGTTATGTTTTTCCCTACTAGCATTTTTGAATTATTCATTTTCTATTTCATTTCGCCTTAGGATCAACCCCATTGAATTGTGACACTAACCTTCCTTGCTGATAAGTGTGTCGTACTTTATGTGGTAGAACCTTCCTTCTATGGACATCCTGGTTAGAGCCTTGTTTTCCATTTCGTTCCCATGCCGAAGGAATTCATAGGAATGGGAGTCCTTTTAGTCCTACCATGAATTTATGTTGAAGCCTCATTCTTCTTCGTCTTTTCTGGATCTTAGCCGAAGGACTCCCCATGAGCATAGTTTTTTGTCTTTCGGGCTCGTTTAAACTTTCAAAGAAAAATCCAACAAGAGCTTATTTATTATTTTCTACCTCATCTGGATTACTTGAGAAAAGAATCCCCCCAAAGTCTTCTTTAAGCCCTTTTTAGACTCTCTAAAATTGAAAAGATTGTCAAGCGATCTTGTTTCCATTCACGCTCACAAAAATCAAATTTGAAGGCACATCTGTCCGATGGTAGTTTACCCATTTTTCAGTCTGGACGATTAATTTACAAATAAAGGTATGCCCTAGGAGCTTTGGTTCGCTAGGAGAGTATTCGTGGGCCTAAGTTTAACCATTTTTCGGGCTTGAGGGACTCAATTTTCAAAAAAGGGCCATTCTCCTTGGTTTGGTTTATCTCTTTTTCAGGCCTTGGAGATTACTTATGAAAAAGTAACCCCCTCAAAGTCCATAGTTAAGATCTTTTCAGACTCCCTAAATATGAAAAGCTCGTCGAGTGACCTTGTTACTTTCACATTCGTTAAATGGTCTAGAAAGAATATCTATTTGGCACAAGTTTACCCCTTTTCCTGACTAATAGATTATCTAAGAAATAGGTATGCCTCAGGAGATACGTCTCGCTGAGAGAGTTCTCCTAAGTTATATTTTATACTTTTTCGGGCTAAGGAGACTAAACTTAGAAAACGAATGTGAGTCCATAGTTAAGCTCTTTTTCAAATTCCTTAAAATTGAAAATATAGCCAAGTGATTTTGTCTATGTCACACTCATTAAAATGGTTTTGAAGAGACTTCCTCTTGGTATAAGTTTAACCCTTTTTTGAACCGACTGCACTAGTTATGAAAAAGGAACTCCTTAGAGTCTTCTTTTAACATTTTTCAGACTCTCTAAATGTGAAAAACCACTGATCTTACCTTCTTTGGGCTCGTAAAACTTCACATGGAAGGAGTCTTATTGTGTCATACTTAATCGCATCACGTGTCTCATCCTTGCGTCTTTGTCCTAATGTTAGCTCCATGTTTCTATTCAACTGAACCTTCAAATCATTCATTAAATGCAAGCCTTGCAGCACGTTTTCCCTTGCAATCTGACACCTTGACCCATGGAGGAATTTTCCCGAGTGTCCTTATCCTACACATGTCTCCTTGCACTGAGCATCAATATGTTCCATGCACTTGGAACTAGTTTTCTTTCTTGTGACACCCGTTCCTCCTTTGTAATGTAGCATTATTTTACTTTTTCAAGCTTGTTAAAATTTTGAAAAAGACAAAAAAATAAAATATTCCAAAAAGAGGGGATGGGATTTACATTCTTTTTTCAGTAGAAAGATAGTCTCCCTTGGACAAAGCACATCCATCCATTTGTTCACCAAACATTCGGATCTAGTATGACAGTAGGAAGTTGTTCTCATTACATAGAGTTGTGTCCTCCTCCGTTTGGTTACTCTTCCAAACATATGGAGAGTTTGTGGTGCCTCTTGTATCACAGACTTATGTCAATTTTCAACTGCCTGAATCTCGTCATTTTGTCATGCTTTCGTCCAAGGGAATTTTTATCCAACCTAATTCGACCATTCTTCAATTTATCTCTTGACTTTCATGAGTCAGCCATCCCAAGAATCTAGTCAAGTTCGGATTTAAATTCAATGAAGTTCTATGCTTGATGATCAAGATCCTCCAGTCTTTCCTTGGAGACATGTAGAAGACCTCAGGGTAGTGAGTATTACACTCCTATTGTACTCCTACCTAAGTTTTGAAGATCTTGAATTTGTTTCTTAAGCTATGAAGTCCTCATATCCAGCTACAAACGTTAATGCTTCTTGAAGATGCATATTGTACTTGTATATCTTCAAATGATGTTGAGATGTAGATCCACTGTGTATTGCTCGTGGATACACTTTATATAGACATTTATATGACATGGATCTACAATGTACTTGATTGGAAGCCATGATTAGTTCATCATGAGTATGGGTATGCCCGCCTTCGAGAGATTATCATTATTTTACAGATGACATGCTCTCGAACTATGGTCATGGGCTCACTCAATTCCATGTCTTCCCACTGGTAAAGATATTGTAATGTATTTTGGCCATCAGTTACTCTTCTGGCCTCACACATTAGGGGGAATATGTTATAGTCCAAAAATTCCCTACCTATGCATACATGGCATTGGCCTTTCCACTTACATATTTTGCCAAAAATATTGCTAAGGTTTCCTCTTAAAAACCTATTTTTTGGAATATGTATGTGCCCTACTGAACTATAGCTTGCGTACACATGCATGCTGCATACTATTTATCCTGTGTACATAAGCGAGCTACATACTAGACATCCCCGTTTACCTCCAAAAATTGCAAAAAAATATAAAATTGCAAGGAATTCGGTGGAGTTTACAGGCTATTGAGGGTTTCCCAACCATTTTAACCATTGTAGCTCGTCCCCAAACCAAATATCCATATTTTTCTCATATAAAAAGAGGTATTTGGGTCTCATTTCAATAGGAAGCAAGAGAATAAGAAAACTCTGCCAAAATCCCTTCCCCTTTCTAGCCCAAGATTTGCATTTGTTTCTAAGTTTTGGCCTCAACATTCCCCTCAAGCCCTTTCTCCTAATACAACCCTTTCCCCTTTTCCAGGAGATAAGTTGGTTGTGAGAAGTTTGTATGGGATTTGAGCACTTGGAGCCACGATAAAGGAGCCTGGACCTGGTTTGCAGAGCGTTTTCTAACGAAGGTTGTAATCTTTGTGATATTCATATTGAATAAAAGAGTTATTTCTTGTCCCAAACATTGTGTCTATTTTCTTTCATTTGATTTATGCATTTATATCTATATTTGAACATTGACAGTGATAAGTAGAGATCATATATTTTGTAGCATTGTTTTCCTAAGCTTTTTACAGGTCAACTTTGGGAGGAGACCAACAATCTAGGAAGCTACAAAGGTGAAAGAGGTCTACACCAGCCGCAAGGACCAAAGGTACACCGACTGACCTTCTTCCATCTCTCTTACCATTCAGTTTAGATAGTTTTCGGGTAGCTTAGGAATATAATTGTCTTTTAAGGGAAGTCATTGCTCTGTCTATACCTCAACCCAGTATAGGGGGATTTTCCCCGCTAGCAGTAAGTTATGTAATATTTTTGTGTATCATTAATGAAGGAGTAGCTAAAGTACAAAAGAATTGTCAAATTGAAAATTTTCTACAATGACATCTTAAAACTAATCAATATTATCTAATATGAAAAATTCGTCATTTTCCATAAGAACATCTTTAGTTTCAAAAGATTGGCTTTCTTATTGGACATCATTATTCTATTTAATTAGTTCTTCTATGTATGCAAATTGCATGAAGCAATCATTTCCAAACAACCCTCTCAATGGTGGTTGAGGCTCTACTATTTTTATCACATGTGATACACTAAAATATCCTTTCTTCAAACCCACTTCTTGCATTTCATTTGAAAGAGATTTAATAACATCAATTCTCTACTTATTAAAATCATATTATAGTGTATCATTTTCAATGGAGGCCCCACCTAGTCATATTGGATGAATGATTGTTGACAAAGGTTCTACTCATATCTATGGAAGTACTTATATTACTTCTCCATTACATGAGAAAACCTTAGTAAGCCTTCAAGGTCCTTGAGTTTGAGGTTATCCCAAAACTTCATATACCTAAGTATAGTTACAATACCTTTCAAAAAGTAATGGTATGATTATAAGCGCGTGCCCCCCCCCCTCCCCTTCTTAAAGAAATCTCCTCAATCATTTTCACCTATTTATCCAACCAAGAGATATGCTCAGTGAAAGGTCAACCTTCATATGCGATTTCTTCCTTTAAGTAAAAAACATGCTATTGTTGTGCCTAATCACCAAATAGAAAAAAATAATTAAGTAAAAAACAACAAACAATTATGATAAACATTTAAATATGTTCTCATATCTATTATATCATACATGTTGAAAGCAACAATAAGCACACTAAAGTTTGTGAGTGAGAGTCATCCTTGTTATATGAAAATCAATACTCAAGCAATACCTATAGGGGATGAATTCGTCTAGATATTTCCATGGTCATTGTATTTTTCAATTTTAAAAATAGTGTATGTAAAGTTTGTATTGAATGAGACATAGTGCATTCAAATTGTAGGCCGATGACGAAGAAAAGCATTAATGGATGTGGACATTATCGTGTTAGTTATCACGCATGCAACTACTTAACAAAAGAAGCAAAATAAAAAATAAACATTAAATACCACCATAACCCACATTGGATGGAAAACATTATTATTACCACTACATTAATTAAAATGATGTAATCAATACTACAATTTCTATATATAATTTCTATATATATAAGAATTTTTGTCTTGTTAAAATTTCTATAATGTTAAAAATAATAAAAATATATTTTATTAAAATAATAAATAAATAAAAATAAAAACAAAAGAAAAGTAAACATTAAATACCACCATAACCCACATTGGATGGAAAACATTGTTATTACCACTACATTAATTAAAATGATGTAATCAATACTACAATTTCTATATATATAAGAACTTTTGTCCTGTTAAAATTTCTATAATGTTAAAAATAATAAAAATATATTTTATTAAAATAATAAATAAATAAAAATAAAAACAGACTAAACTTTAAAAAATAAACATTAAATACCACCCTAACCCACATTGGATGAAAAACATTATTATTACCACTACATTAATTAAAATGATGTCATCAATACTACAATTTCTATATATAAGAACTTTTGTCCTATTAAAATTTCTATAATGTTAAAAATAATAAAAATATATTTTATTAAAATAAAAAAATACACTCAACTTTAAAAAATAAAAAATATGCAATCTAAAGTGTTAAAAGATTTCTTTTAAATAAAAAAATTAGCATACTTTATGGTGCACTAAATGATGAAAACATGCCAAGGGGATGACTACACATCACCACCTTTGTATATTTTCATACATTAAAGGGTTCATAAAGAATGTATGCTTGATTGTTTTAATATGCTAGTATTTTAGATTGTGTATTTTTTTATTTAGTTTTATTTATTATTTTATTTTGTTATTATTATTTGTTTTTAGTATTTTTTTTGAGATTATAACTTTATTTATTTATTTATTATTTTTAAAAAAAATTAATAAAAAAAATTTAATTAAAAATTTAAAATAAAATAAAATAAACATTTTTTATTAATAATATTTTAAATATTATTAAAAATTCTTTAAAATATAGTGATGTTAGTTATACCAAAATAGTTTTTAAAACATTCAAATTTAAATTTCAAAAAAAATCTTCTTAATGTTAATGTAGTGAGGTTCATTCAAATTTAAATTTCAAAAAAGATCTTATTAATGTAGTGAGGTTGGGAAACATTAGAGAAATGTATTATTCATATCTCTAATATTTCCCATACTCCACCTCAACACTATATTAAATCATTAAAGTAATATTCAAAATGAAGATATTTATTTATGTATATATGTATCTTAACAATCACCCATACAAATGATATGTATGATAGATGATAGTTGTATTTATTACTACTTCCTTTACAAGTGTACAATATAATGTTTTCCTACTCTTTACTTTTTTTTTCATTAAAGCATAATAGACAATCGTAATCAATTCAAGATTTAATTTTAATTCTAAGAAAACCTATGTATGATGGCCGTTATTGAAGATACAAGAGAGATGAATATTCTAATAGGAATAATGTTTTACCATCTAGTTACAATTTATAACATGTTTTCTTCTAAGCTCAATAATTCTTTTAAAACTAGTTCTACAATCAAACTTCTTCAGTTTGCTAATTCATGGGTTGCATGACTGAAATAATCTATTGAAATGATACCTTGCTTCAAATATGCTTCCATAATTTACATCTCTACTTGTTGATTCTTTTCAAGTGAATAAATATTATAGAAAACAAAGCAATGTAGAACATATAAGTTGCTAGAATATGTAAACAATAACATGATCTAACATAAGTTGCTAGAATATGTAAACAATAACATGATCTAACATACAATAAAAGATGCAATTGGTATCTTTAAAAAGAAATTTATATCATACTCTTCTTTCAATTACTTGAAA
>ML786317.1:0-11010 GCA_009831015.1 Picea engelmannii | reverse complement strand
ATTTATAGTTGGCATATAAAGGATTAATAAGATTCGCCAAGGTTTCTACATTTTAAAATAAATTTCCATCCTTAAAATCATCCCTGCATAAGGACATGCAAATGGATTACCAATGCAATGAGAAGCCTACATTGGATGTTATCACTATAAATGTGCCTTTAATATAGACATAATACCACTATAGAAATCAAGAAGTTCTCTTAGTTGAGGTAATATAGTAATGGCGATAGAAGGTATGTCT
Source organism: Picea engelmannii (assembly GCA_009831015.1). Taxonomy (NCBI): domain Eukaryota; kingdom Viridiplantae; phylum Streptophyta; class Pinopsida; order Pinales; family Pinaceae; genus Picea; species Picea engelmannii. The sequence continues at coordinate 10,769 of ML786317.1, read as the reverse complement.
CCAAAGCTAAAGGTTAAGGTGAGATTCTTACAACTCAAGAGAATGAATGTAAGTTATTTATAAAGGTATTAAGGGTGCTTTAATTTAAATTATACTTCATATTGATACTTCTTAATAATCTCATTACACAACATAGGAAAAACCCAGGATATGCATGTGGGTTTTCATAAGTAACTTCAACTGCAATTCTTGGGTTTTCCTTCTACAAGTTGTGCATAGCTCTATAACTTCTAAAAAACAATTCTTGAACTTTATAAAAATCCATAAATGTACAATATAAATACGGGGTTTTCTACCAAGGTTTAGGCCAAATAGAAAGCTATATTGATGGCTCTAAATAAGGGTTCCAGCCTTTTCCTACAAGGAATATTAATTTAATCATTTTGGCAAACCAAAACCCTAAAGAAATGTTTTTGAACAACAAAGAAACATGTCAATAATTTTTTTTTTTCAATTTCTAAAATGTCATTGCTTTTTATTAGATGATTGTAGATGTCCTCCTTACTGAGTCTTTGACTCCAAGATTTCTCCAAGAGATTGCTCAAAATTTAGCTCTAAGCTTTCTTCTTTCTAATTGAATTGAGCTTACCCATTGACCAATGTATCATATATTAAGGGTTATCTTCTTCCTCTAGAACCCATGAGATGTAAGTTTTGTATGAAGGTGTGTACAAAATAACAGTTTTGAAATATCCCTACCCTCTTCATAACTAGATTGCGTAGGTATCCAAATGAGCAATGTGGAATACCCACCACAAATAGAACAAAATGTGATTAGTTCTTTAGCATAATTAGACCAAACTCTCATCAATTCTCCATGGAAAATTGTGGAATTATCATATTCATCTAACATTAGGGTACATCAATGTCTTATCATGACCACCCCTCCTCTTTTATTATACTTGTGCAATATTCCACATGCCTCTACATGCATAATTCATAATTTCTAAATTAACTAATATGCCTATTTTTCACCTAGCCGCATGTCTCTTCATGCATGATTTCTAATTTTTAATTAACTATTGTGCATATTATTCATCCATTTCCCAACTATTTTTCCTATTTTTTCTCATTCTCTTTCTCTCTCATATTTTAAAACTAACATGTGTTTGTGTGTGCGTGCACATAGTAACGCCCTTTTTAATTAAATAAAATCCTGTTAATAGAAAGTGAGTGTCCCTATTAATTATAAATGAGTGCATCCTATGTACCTCAGCAATAATATCATGAATGCATTATTATTATTAAAAATATCATGCATGTAAATGATACATTATCTCAAAATAGTAAATATTAACCAATATCGGTATCAAGGGTGAGCCCATGATCACTCCAACACTTTTCAACTTGTACCAAAGGTGAGGTCGTGTTCACTCCAACCCTTCAAGTACACATATTTTCAATAAGGGGTAACTGATATAACATGTGTGAGACCTCATTATCTCCATCATATTTACTATTGGTGAGAGGATAATTTCCATTGATGAATAAGGACTACATCCTTATTGTGTGCCCCTCAACTAAACCTCGTGATTGACCAATTCCATGGTTTACCCTCATGGAAATATGTAACCTCTTGAGTGAGCACATGAATTCTCCATATCATTATATGGAGGGAGTTTCTAGTAGGAGAGAAGTAGGAGTGGCCACTACACCTCTCCTGATAATACATCAACCAGGCTCGTGTTCATATAAGCCATACACATATGCTTATATGGAAATATTCATAATAACAATATCCAAATTAAATAAAAATCATAATCATGTGTATGAAATATAATATCTAAATCGAGACATAAGTATCCTAACCTCATCTTGAGTTTATATAACTCAACTTTCCCTAGAGTCCATATACAAGTAGTTCTTCCCTAACATACTCTATGGATCATTGATATGTTTGCAAAAATATGTCAATTATATCATACAAATCATGTGTATATATCATCGGATCAAATCATAAGTCCATACACCCAATCATAATATACATTAACATTAATTAGGTTTCAATATGTTCATAATTTATGCATAATCATCACAACATACATAAATAAAAGATCATGTCAATCAAAAGAATTTAAGTATAAATATACTTGAAGTGTATCCATCAAAAAACTTAAGTCATTTGTACATAAAAAAAAACACCCTCAAATAATAATAATACAAAGTAATAATAAGTATAGTCAGATAAAGACATTACATACACCTCCTCTTTAGGAAACTTTATCCTAAAGTTATTAAAAAAGATAAAAAAATCCATGATACTTGCAGATGTGGTAATCCTAGTAGGTGTTGATGTTCATCTTTTACTTGTTGGAATTCTAATCATAAACATACATAAGTTACTACATCTTTGTTCATTCCTATCCAAAATAATAATGGTTTTAAATCTGCATACATGTTTTTCACTCTAGGATAATTTGTATGTACGATTAAGTGATCCTCACTTGATATTAGATTGTGAGTCTCTTCATCACATGGGACACAAATCGTTCTATAAAATCTTAGTAGACCATCCCTATCCAAGGTATATCCCTTATAATTATGGATTTTCATTGCAGTAATCTCCAAATCCATTTTTACTACTTCATACCATTTATCATGTTGTTGTAGGCCTAACATCCACTCTCTAAAATCAGTCTTCAAAGATAATACTAAAAATATACAAGTCATATGACTTAGAGAATTGACTACTTTGTTTAGGGGTCCTTTGATATAGGTTGTATCAAAGTCATGTTCACTTAAATATCTAATTGTTGATGTTGTTTAGAATTCAATTGATCTTGTGTAAGAATATATTGAAGGCCACGATGATTGGTCTTAAGTTCAATTTCCCATCCCACTAAGTAATCTCTCCAAATATTTAATGCATGAACCACTACAACCAATTCTAAATCATGGGTGGCATATTAAAATTCATGTGGTCCAAGCTTCCCCAAAGCATAGACAATTACTCAGTCACCTTGCATTGATACCCCACCAACCCTTCCTTTGATGCATTAGTGCATACTAATAAGTTGTGTTCCATATATGATACTTCCAATACTAGAGCCAATGTCGACCATTGTTTAAGTTTGTTGAAGTCTTATTCACACTTTTCTATCCACACAATTTTTTTGGTAATTCTATGATGGGGTTAGCCATTTTATATAAACCTTCCATGAATCTCCAATGATACCCTACCAATCCCATAAAGCTATGCACCTCATGCACATTTGTGGGTGTTGGATAATCCATAATTTCCTCTATATTTATTGGATCCATACCGAGCCGGTTTCCAATAATGATATGTCCTAAATAATGGATCTCAACTTGAATGAGTGAACACTTAGAAATATTGGCATATAACTTATGCTCCCTTATCCATTTCAAAACTAGCCTCAAACATTCCTCATGCTCTTATGGTGTCCTTGAATATATAAGAATACCATCAAGAAGCACTTATACAAATTTATCAAGATATTATCGCAATACTCCATTTGTTAAAATCATAAATATTGTTATGGAATTAGTTGACCAAAAGGGCACTACCAAAAATTCATAATTTCCAAATTATATTGTAAATGTGGTTTTAGGGATATCCTCCTCCTTAAACCTTAATTGATGGTATCTAGATTGCAAATGATTTTTTGAAAATATGGTGGCTCCTTTCATTTGATCAAAAAGATCATCAATTCGAGGCTATAGATATTGGACTATAATGGTGTCTTTATTTAATGGTATGTAATCAATTCAAAGCCTCCACAATCCATCCTTATTTATTATGAAATCATTGTTGCTCCTCAAGTTGATGTGTTAGGTTGAATCAATCCTAAGTCTAGAAACTCTTAAATATGTATCTATAACTCTCACACTTTTGGAGTAGTCACACAACACAAAGCCTTGGAAATAATCTCTATTCCTAGTTTGAGCTCAACATTGAAATCCAACTCCTACTTTGGTGATAATTTAGGAAAATCATCTAAAAATATATTGGGAAACTTTGATAGAATAGGATGTCATACTACATCCATTGGATCGTCCTTTTTATTTATATCTACTACTGCATACATCCAACAATGTTTTCTAAGACTCCTTTTCAATTGTAAGAGTGAAATGAATCTGAGAAATACTTCCCTTTTGGTCCCCACTAAGGCTCCCCTTTGTCCTAAATTGTCTATGAAATGAAGCGTCTTACTTTGCAATATAGTATTGCTTCATGGGATTCCATCCAATCCATACCAATTATTAAATCATAAGATCCCAAAGTAGTATTATATAAAGATATATGGGTAATGCATGTCCCAAGATCGAGTTCACAATCCTTTGCCAACTATCATATCCCTTGTTTAGTACTTGAATCCATATAAACTAAGTCAAAACCCATTTGCATGTTTTCCATTAAACTACATTTGGAGAAATAAAACTTTAGATAGCTCTTCTATCAACTAATTGAAAAAATAAAAATAAAAATCCATTCATTTACGTGTGGTTTCTAACACTATGGATTGATGTTATGTTTGGTGGTTGTTTACCATTGCATGATTCCTATGATCTCTACCCATATCTCCCACTATCATTTGATTGTGTTTCCTCTATGCCCATGTCCATAATCCCTCTAAAAATTGGGCTCTCTACAAGTCTAGCATCCCCTATTTGGAGGTTGCATCTATATTGAGGGTGTACATCACCCTGTTGCATGTGAGGCCTAAAAGGTGGTCCATGTCTCCCTACCTATTGTCTTTGAACTCCTACAACATGTCCTCTTTACACTTTTAACAAAGTTACCAACTTAATGATAACTCTCCAAATTTCTTAGTTTTTTAGAGGTTGCATTTAGTAGCTATTTGTACCTTTGTTTCCAAAAGTGGTGCTACCAGTAGCACCCTTTTTTGGGCAGGTGGTTAAAATTGTGACTTGTTTGAAATCGTAGCCTTGAAAAGTTGACAAAACGTTAAAATTGATTATTGAATTGAAAAGTGATGTTACCAATAGCACCATTTTTATTTTTGGAGTTAATATTATGTCTTAATTGAAACCCGGCCTTAACAACTAGTATCATTGCAAATTAAAACTGAAAAATTGGCCCTTAAATCTAAAAGAGGTGTTAGCTGAATTTGATTTGTTTTCTTAATAAATTTACATTAAAAATGAATAAATTGAAAAAATAATTCATGAAAAAATGAAAAAACAACCCTTTAAAAAATTGAAAAAAATAACCCATTTTTTCTCAAAAACCCAATTTAAAAAAAAAAAAATTTAAGAGAACAAAAAATAAATTAAAATAAAAATGAGAAAAGGGGATATATATATATATATATCATGGTTAAGAACATGTGTTTCCTCCTTGGAGATCAGAGGTTCAAATTCATAGAGGGGTAGCGTATGTACACCTTCGTAGACTTTAGCATTCAAATCGCTATGTGGAGGGGGTCCCTTGTCCCACAAACAAGGGGGTCTCATACACCAATTTGGTGTTTGTCTTGACCATGACCTTAAAATTAGATTATTATTATTATTATTATATATGTGTGTGTGTGTGTGTGGTTCTAATCATATATTTTCCCTCTATTGTAGGTTGGCTATTAAAAAATATCAAAAAACCCTAGCTGGTCTACAGGGCTGAATGGGCTTGAATCCAATGTGGAGTGAAGGTTTAATGGTGATTCACATATCCTAGGCTACATGGGGGGGCACGCTAGGGGGTTTTTCAGTGGTCATGGAATCACTAGAACAAATGTGAGGGTTTAATATTCACTAAACTAGATAACCCAGGTCTAATATGGTGTGGGGACAAAAGGTGGCCAAATGTGGTGGTAGGTCTGATAGGCGCAGAATCTGAGGAAAATAGGTCTAGTCTATGGTTGATGGATGACGTAGAAGTGTATTTCTCCAAGGATGAGAAGGATTTCGAGAGTTCCTTCCCCATGGATGAAACTTTCATTCATACTCAAAGTTTAAAGAGGGTGGTAAACCTTGAAATCCCGGAACTATTGGATTGTGCAAGAAGGGATTCTTTGGTGGTAGTTCTCCTGAGGAAAACATCCCATTTAATGTTGGAGGTTGGGAGGAACCAATGGTCATTATTATCAAATGATATGCTTGAGGAAAAAGGTTTTTTATCTCTAGAAGAAGATAGTATAACTAAGTCCCCACCACCTTTGTTGTGTGAGTTGTCAAGAGCCAGATGCAAAGGAGTAGGTTCATAGTTTCTGTCTAGTTATTCTGAAGCACATGCATTGGCGCAGAGGGTAAATTTTGTTGTGTGATTCTTCAAGAGTCAAATGCAAAGGAGTAGGTTCGCATTTTCAGTCTGGTTCCTTTGAAGCACATGCATAGGTGCAGAGGGTAAATAAATATCATTTTTGGAAGGTCAAAAAGGAGTTTCATAGTATGGTGGTTGACGTAGACATAGAGATTGAATCCATCCCCGATATGCTTGGGAAAATAGCAGTGGGTTTCTTCAGTGGGAATATTGTCTCTCCCTTGGTGTTAAAACGATGGCTAGCCAAGAACTGGGTTGGTATCATGGGATACTATCTAGAATAGTATACCTTATCATGGGGTTGGATAAGTTTCAAATTTGTATGCATGAAGGATTTAGAGGAGTTTTTTAAGGAAGTGTGGGGGTGGGGGGGTGAAGGGATAATTATGTAGGAATGGTCGATTTATTTTGACCCCACTCGAGAATTGCAAACTCTAGCAAAAATTTGGGAAATTTTACCTAACATCCCTCTTATTTTTTGGGAAGAAGCAGTTCTTATTTCCATTTGAAAAAAGATAGGAAAGTATCTCATCTACGAGCCTAGATGGGAAGAGAAGGTGGATAGACTGTGGGAATGGGTTCCAATCGAAGTTAACCTGAAAGATGGGTTTATGGATGAAATAGAGTTGGTGTGGGGGGAATTCAAGTGGATGAAAAAAATTGATTATTGGTGTGTTCCATTCAGGGGTTTTGTGTTCCATCAAGTTGGAAACTTACAAGGGGAGTTTTGTAGAATTCCGTCATGTTCCTCCCCATTTTAAAAAATATGGAAACGAAAACGGTCGATGGAAGGGTCGAGAGAGGTGAAGGTTTCATCCTCAACCAGATGTTCAGACTCTCAAGACAAGGCTATGGGAAGGGAATTTTCAGGTGTGCCTCCTAAGAAGGCATGATCAAGCCTCTCTCCCAGTAAGTCTTGATCCATGACTAATTTTTTTTGTTCTCAATCACCCTCAATTTGTCATAATAAGGATATTTATGTAGTTCCCTCAATTCCAGATTCAAATTTCATTCCCTCTAAATCCATATACCAGGGGGAACAAAATGTTCTCTATCTAATTTGAATATTTAATACAAATCTAGTCAACTGGGGTCTCCTCAATTATCTCCCTAAGGATCCTTACCTCCAATTTCAAATGTTGGTTTAAAGGACAACTCAGATATTTTTCCTCCATTTCCTTTTCTTATAGAGCGTTTGTTGAATCTGATTATCTTGTTCGTTACAAGTCAAAGAAAGGATAGGATGTTTTTTTCACTAGAGGATTGGCATTATAAAAAGGTGGGGGAATTCATGCTAGCCAGAAGTCATTGATATTGAAATCCCAATCCAAAGAATTGAATAAAATTCAAAGCGGGAAGCAAACTACAATTGTTCGGGACCTCATAGCAAGGAGACCCCAAGATAGGGGTTGCAAATGATTTTCTTATCCTTTAACGCAAGGGGAGTTAGGGGTGTTCCCAAATTCCTATCCCTCAAGAGGCTTGTGTTGGAAAGTAGGCCAGATTTTGTTATGGTTCAGGATACGATGTGCAGTGTTCAAAAGAAGTTGATGTTTTTCTTAGTCTTTTAAGAGACTGGTCCTTCTGTTCCATCAACTCAATTGGTCTTTTAGGAGGGCTTCTCTCAGCCTGGATTCCTGGGTTTAAGGATATTTCCTCCGTGATTATCCCCTCTAGAATCGTAGTGGATTTGGAGGACCACAATATCAAGTGCTCATTTAGGCTAATCAACATTTATGGGCCATATCCTAACACGATACCTTTTGGGGATGGGGTGAGTATTTATGGGGTTATCGATGCCCCAATTATTATACTTGTCTTGGGCATGGTGTATATCCAAGGTTGGAATTTCATTTCGTTTTTACCCGTCAAACAATTTCTTTTTTGACGTTTTGGGTATATATGTTACCCTTCAAAAAACTTTATGTCTAAATGTGTACCCGTCAATAATGAAGTTTTGATAAGAAATTGACTCTTCAAAATTAGAGTTTATGTTAAAGTTTTTAGTTCTTAACCCTATTTTTGCAAGGATGTACCTATTTCTATGGACTTAAGGTCCATGAGATGCCTCTTCTCTATCTTCCTAATTATAAATTGTCTCAAAGTGCCTTATGCACTTTTACACAACTTTCACACCAAAGAGTTCGTCAAGGACTTGAAGATTAATTTTTACAGTCCTCTGAGTTAACTAACAAAACATGATTACACTATTTATTTCCATTGCATTTAATAGAACTATAATCCATCTCACGAATTTGCATCTGTATTCAAAGAACAAGAAAGTTCAGTCATATGAAAAAACAAATAAGGAAGAGTACATGAACATAAGAGAAAAGAAACCACTACAATCAACTCCCAAATTTAAAAATAAGCATCGGATTTCATGCTATTGATAGTCCTGTGAATATAGAAAAATATTATTTTGAGAACTGATTGAATCTGAAGAATTTTAAAGCATGTTCAAAATTTAAAGAAAAAAGGCTATGATAAACGACATCAGCTTTCATGCTACTAACAATTAAGTGGTTAACATAAACATATCATTTCAAGCATTGGTCAATATTATTTCTTCAAGTTTCCACTTGAAGTTTCCAAGATTAAAGGAAGAAGAGACCTATATGCATAAAAATACACATCAATTGGTCTTCTTCAAGACTTCATTGGATGAATCTTCAGTTGTATTTGAAGTTAAAGGGAGAACAGGCCTCTAAATGTATTAAAATCAACATCTAATTTCATGTTACAGTTCACTGCTTATGGTTATGAAAAGATATTATTTAGAGAGTTTCTCAAACAATTTTCAGTTGTATTTAAAGTTTAAGGAAGAAAAGAACTCTAAATGTATAAAAATCGGCTTTCAATGCATAAAAAACTTCTTTTAAGTTGTTGATAGTTCAACATATATGGAGGAGAGCTACATACTAGCATACGCGCTCTTCTCCACGTCGGGACTGTCAATTAATTTTTTTTGTGTGTTAGCAGTCACCTGAGTAATATCAGTCGTAACAACGGCAAGCAATGATGCTATGCAACACTGGTTATTTTAGGTGTTGATATTAATTTCACTATTTCTATTCAGAAGGTATGGGGGCTCGTCCAATCAAAGACCCTCAAGAATGTTTTTTCACCAACTGGATTGAGCAAAACAAGATGATAAATTTGAGTTACTTCTCCTTCATACAACAATTCCCTGACAATATTACTTCAGTTAAAAAAGCTATCTCAAAATGGGCCAAAGTTTTCAATGAAAAATATTCTCTATTTATTGAAGGCATGTTATCGCTCAGTTTGTAGTTTAGTTTAAGTAGCTTGAAAAGTAAGGATCAAACTAGCGTAATAGGAGCTTCCCCACCCACTGTCACCTCGATGGGGGGCTCTTTCTATTTAGGGTGGCTAATCCCAAGGGAGATGTCCCTAGGTAATCTGGGGTATTGAAAGGAAAAGGGTCAAGGAATTAAGGCTCAAAGGTTAGAGTAGGTTTTCCCTTTCACAGATTACCACCAAGAAAGATAGTCAAAAAGAAGTTGAACCACAGAATAGGCACCTGTTTGCGAGACAAGGAAACAATAAAACTAAAACGTGCAGCAGGGGTCAGTACTTCATAAATTAATGACTATCTTTATTATACATATGAGCACATATAGAAGTAATTATTGACGAAGTCAATGATTGCAAAAAATGACTATGTTTTATAATGTTACTTCTCAATAACACCGGAAATGATATAACATTCAATGTATAAAATCAATCCTTGAATTATCACGACGCATTAAATATCATTAATATGCTCACATACAAAGTTGTTGCGTCACTATACTTGCTAGAGGGTGACGTCAGCTTTCTTCTAGGTTAGTTTGCTAGACAATGAGGTGGACGTTTTGCAAAATAGGCCAATGAAATTTATCTACACATCAAAGTCTATCATTTGATGACCTAGCCGCAACTTTTTATACCAGCCAAGAGCTTAAACCAGGCATGATGTCATCATTAGATTAGGGTTTGAAATTTGAGAAGTTTAAAAGTGTTGTTTTGACACAAGAATCTCAATGTTGGAGTTTTAGACTAGTTCCTTAGGGTATAATGGAGTCAAGGAGCAAGGCTAAAGTCTCAGGAGAATCTAAATTCAAGGACAAGAGAGTTAGGCTTTCTAGTGCTACAATGGCAGGGCCACAAAGTCAAAACCCTAAGGGAAGGAGGCTCATTCCGGTGTTTCTTAAGCAAGGCCTCATGCTCCTCCCTCTTTCCTTAAAAATCCTTGGCAAAAAATGGCTAGCTTCAAAAGGTCAAAACCCTAGGTGTAAACTCAAAACCCTAGGTGTAAACTCAATTAGGCCTAGGACGTCTTCCTTCTTCAATTTAAGTTTCAAAACTAACTCAGAAAAAGAGGAATTAGTGTAGCAATGGCTAGGCTATATTCTCCTTAATCAATGGCTAAACAAGTCTTCTATCATGGGGACATGAAGCAAGGACCTACTTGTGTGCTTGCTACCTAGGGTTTCAATGATTAAGCAAAATAATAACAATGTAA
>ML786316.1:284880-338511 GCA_009831015.1 Picea engelmannii | reverse complement strand
GGCCATTTTTTGTATCTATCGATGGTAGAGCGAAGCTCCCAACTGTAAAGTTTCAGCAAATACTCTGGTTTCTTGGTTATGCCTCTGTGTTTGAGATTTCTTGGTTTATAACAAACAGTTCTCCTTCTTTTCCATCTTTGTTCGTCTTTTGCCCGAGGATTCACAGTAGTGCAACTTGTTGCAATAAAGGATTTGTTGTGGCGTTGTCGTGCCCTCTGGTTATCTGTATTTGAATGTAAAGGGTTTTTGCTTTCCAATGCATTTCTTCTTTAATCTGTTGCATACCTGATGTCTGTAATAGATCATTGCGCTCTTCTTGCATAAATCTTCCACCTTTTCACCTTTACTACAACTCACTGTTTGGAGTTTATTAGGACCTCACTCTTTCATGCATGCCTGGTCTGGTTTCTGAGTTGATACGAGGCTGTTTTGAGTTTCCTTCCATTTGATCACCCTTTAAAACAAACTGTGACATTAACTCTGATGGGCTTCGGGCTCTGCTCCTGCTAGCAATCCAGGAGTGACTTCCGAAAGCCAACAGGTATATAAAAAATTCCAAGGGCCATTTAAAGAAACTCTGTATAAATGTTTGGCAAAAGAATGCATGTACCTAGGGGATCATTTATTAGTGGTTATCTTTATGGGTTGGTGGAGTTCTTTTCCCAGTTTCAGCTGAAATCGTTGTGTTCGATTCTCTATATCAACCTTTTCTCAATGAGTGATTTGTAAAGTATTGGCAAATGTATCTAGAAAAAGCCATGCTTGCATCAACAAACTAATTATATCGTAGTGTATAACTATTACAGGGGAGTCTTTTTATTTTCTAGTTATATTCAGTTGTCTATAATTGTTTTTGTTGGATGTAGTGGTTTTCTCAAACAATAAATGACATGGTAGGCTAAAATCCTAGAAACACATGTGAACTTTTTAAGATTCGAGGAGAATGGTTGAGAAATGATTTGGTGCTCCAATTTGTTTTTAGCAAGTTTGAAAGAATAACTGGCATCGATTTGTTTTTTTAGCAAGTCTGAAAAGAATTACCAGCAGTGAGTAGTGAATTGTTGATGTGTGATGGAAATGTATGCCTCATTGTGTGTTCATTGATGAAAGAATGAATTTGAAATAAGAAGAAAGAATGAATTGCTGAAAAATGACTTGTCACTTCATTTTGTTTTATCAAGTTTGAAAAGAATTACCAGTAGCAAGTTGTTGATGTGCGGTGGAAATGTATGCCTCATCATTTATTTATTGATGAATGAGTGAAATGAATGGATGAAGTTGGTTGTGATTGTATAAAGAATACAATGAGGGTAAGGTCAAAATCATACAACCTATCAAATCCAATCAATCATTGGAATACAAAACCGACCTTCGATGTCCAATTTCTACCGGTGTTCCTTTCAACAATTGTGTAAATGAAACATGTAATTCTCACAAGTTATTTATAGTCACAAATATACATTAGTATGACTTAGAAACAAAGTCCCTCCATAGAAATAGGGGAACCCTTTGTATACCTAGCAAAAATGATTGGCTTTGGTCACTTGGATATGTCCAAGTTATTTTCTAGTATGATGAAGAAAGTAGTCTTCAACATGATTAATCTAGGAAGTACCCTTAATCTACAAGACAAAAACAACTTGGACTACGATCTCTCCAAATGGATGTTTGTTATTTCTTTCCATCAATATTTTTGATCATAAACAAGACTGATGTGAAGGAGTAGTCTTTAAAATTTAGTTATGTATTGGGTATGCATCCTCTGAGATAAATTATATATGAGAGACGTATGTAAGGTTTATAATTTCCTCGGAATGTAGTGGCTATACTCCTTTGGGACCTATTCAATAAACCATCGAGAATACATCTTCTCCTTTAACCAAAACAATTTTCAATATGCTAGTATCAAGGCCCTTGAAATCGAATATTCAAAATTGGTGGATTCCCAGTATAGAGTTGAGCTCTTTGAAAAAATAATCTTCGAATCCTGTCCATTTCTATTGCATGAAAATCAATGTGAATCATGAGAAGTAAATGAAATTACGATTGGTGTCCACCTCCGATATCTTGGCAAAGTTTAATCATTTGTTTGTTGCTTTGTTTAGGAGCATTTTGTTGAGTAGACTAGAATTTTGGGTTATTTTGGTTAAATATTGTGTTAATCCCTTGAATGCTTCTAGTTATCATTTGACACTCCAATGAACCCTTTGTTGTGGATTGGTTGGTTTAATATGAATCCCAATGATAATTGGGTTTGGATTAAAGGTAGAGCCTTTTCTTGAGTTAAAAAAAGTCCGTTGATGTTTTTTCGTGTTTACTTGAGACATACTATATTAGGCTTAATATCTGGATTTGGTTATCTGGGCATTCAATTTGTTTGCCATAATTATTTTTGTTTTCTTTATATATTTGTTGGTTCGATGAATGATGTTTTTATTTCCTTTCACTTTTTGGCATGGCCTGAGCATCTTCATATTTCAATACTTATTATGCTTGTTTTATGTTTTCTTTGAAAATAATTATTGGTATTCAGAAAGGGAAATGAGCTCTTCTTAGCTTACCTAAGAGAAAAATGGTCTATGCACTAGGTTTCTATGCTATCATCATAGGACACCTATTGGCATGAGACAAACACAATTCAAGGATAATTTTGAGGATGGAAATTCATATTAAAATGTAGAAACACAGGCTAATCTTACTAGTCCTTAATATTCAAAATGTAAAATGTTTGGCGACAAGTTTGTAAAAATATTCAAATTTCTACGTATTTTATATAGTTTCTATAAAATTTTGGCGAATTTTAAGGTAAAATAATTTTATTTTATGGAAATTGGGCGAATCATTTTTAGAAAAATGGGAATTGGTGAATCTTATTTTGGGGAAAACCATGGAAAATTAGCCCATTGCCGAAATTTAGCCCCTAAAATCATCTATGACACAATTCCTCTAATTTCACATTCAGGTTGTGGCATGGATTGACACAATTCCTCTAATTTCACATTCACGTTGTCTCATGGATTGCAACGACTCTTGTATATGCATGAAATGGATATGTTGATTTGGTATTTGCTTAGAAAGGATTAAATTGATCCTCTATGATGCAAATCCCAAAGCTGTGCAGTCCCATCATTAGATTGTGAAGGAAAACAAGAATTAAAACCACAAAATTCTTGTAAGTCCAATGCAGATTCCATAAATGTATATTCCTCTCATGTGATCCAAATGCAATCACTCTTCCTGCTACATCGAGTTTCATTGTAAGCACGGTCTAAGCATGGTGTCTAATGAAGTTTCAACAACAAGATTGGGGATTCTAAGCTGAAAGTCTGTTGAGGCCCATCACTATATGAGATAATGGACAACTTTGTTTTCTTCTTTTGGTTGGCACCAAGAATTCTTCCAGTCCTCTCTCTACAACGAACATTTTGTTTCTTAAAGCAAGGTACCTCTCGATTATTAAAAGAAAAACAATTTCACTTGCCTCAGGGTCTTAATCTGTGAGGAAAAACTCTCTATGTTTTGGCTAGTTCGAAACTACCCGCAACAGGCAAGAGCTTCTCAATAACTTATTCTCGAATATTGGAGGTAAGAGATATGGTTATAATGCATAACAATATAACAACATAAGAGAATAATGCATAAAGCACAACATCACAACAATACAAGTTCAACGCATAATGATATATATAGCAACACAACACAACATATATAGTATTTCAAAAACAGATTAAAAAAGTATGTATTTAAAACCATGTCACTGGATATTCAAAAGAGTGTCAAAATGTATTCAAAGGATCCCATTACAAGGAAGGTCCTCACCCAAACTGTTATGAAGTATCATAACTTGAAAACTTAATAGAATTTGAGTCGAGAATAAAGACATGGGAGATATAAGAAAGTAAATGTGAACAATAACATCAACTAAACACTGGTAGAATTTTTCCTCTAATGCTTGAGTTTCTTTGTACTCCAATTGAGCACATTCTTCATCTTCATTGTCACAACATTGACCATTGCCAATTTTTTTACCCATTCATTTTGTTTCTCTCCATTCCCACATCATCCAAACATGGTGCTCCTCAGATGTTTGTTTGTCTATTTTAGAATAAGGTTTAACTTAAGGAAGAAAAGAAAGAGACATGAAAGATTAACATATTCTTTGATGAGTCCCCCCTAAATGTACACAGGTCCTTTACTTCTGTTCCCCGCACGTAAAACCAAGTCTGCAAGGGTCCTTATATGCCATCAGATTCCTCCAAGTGACTCTGGACCAAAACCGCGGGCCAAACTCCCCTTTACCTTTAGAAAACAATTTCAGGCCCTAGCCCCCTTGTTTCGACCGAAATTCTCATATGACCAAGGATCATGACCGGGCGCTAACCCCAAAGGCGCTACTTCGGGTGATCCAGAAGCTTTAACAACCCAAGTTTCCAATCCCTTCGAACTCATGAACGAAAGAAGTCCCGAACAACTACGAATATCAACGACTCTCCTCCTCTGGAAGAATCAACGGTCATGATGAGCTCCGGGACTCTGAAATTCGGGAGCCCTGACCGCACTACACCTTCAATTTCCTGGAGCTTTCGAACTCCGAAGCAGATCAGACGGTGGTTGTTTGCTCTAGATTGACGGTCCTTGTTTACTTCGCGCTCCGGGCTTCGACAACTTNATCCCTTCGAACTCATGAACGAAAGAAGTCCCGAACAACTACGAATATCAACGACTCTCCTCCTCTGGAAGAATCAACGGTCATGATGAGCTCCGGGACTCTGAAATTCGGGAGCCCTGACCGCACTACACCTTCAATTTCCCGGAGCTTTCGAACTCCGAAGCAGATCAGACGGTGGTTGTTTGCTCTAGATTGACGGTCCTTGTTTACTTCGCGCTCCGGGCTTCGACAACTTTTCCTTGCTCCAACTGTAACTTCTTTCATAGTGTCGGTCCACCGAATTATTGTTGAAATATTGTAACTAAAAAGAGTATTCTAATTATTATTGATGTATTATTCATTAGATCAATCCCCTTTTGTGGATTGATCATGTCAAGTATTGTAAATGACCAAATCCCATTTTGCGGATTGGTCAAACCCTAATTGTAATGGGCTAGATGAAAAGTCGGCCCCAGAATATATTAAAGTGGTTATAACCACCCAGAATGAGAAGTCGGCCCTACCAGTGAAAAGACACCCCAATTCAGTGCCTACCAGATTGTATAAATAAGAGAGGCTAGTGCCTCATTTGTTCACTCACTCACTTGATCATTAAAGCACAAGTTTGGAGATGCAGTGGGAGAAGAAGGAAGAGAGAGAGGAACATACTTGGGAGAGGACTTTGTATCTTGTTTGGTTTATTCTCTTGGCATTGTATTGGCTATCTATATTAAGGAAAATTTTGCTGGGTTTTCTCCCCCATGAGGGTTTCCTAGGATAAATGTTGTGTCTCTTGTGATTGTGTATTTCTCAGTGATCCTATCTATGCTATGGTTATCTAGTGAATTGAAAAGAAACCTAATAATAGATTAAACCTTAACAATTATAGCACCCCAGATCGATGGCTCTCGCTCCTTCTTCAGCCAACGACCACGATCCGCTTCAGAACTCTAGACTTCAAGAGTTCCCGAATGTCTGCTGCTGACAATACCTCCCAACGCCGAACTGACAAAGGTCTGATCGACCATCCACGTGTCCTCTTCAACCAACAATTGAGATTAATTCTGGCCTTTGGGCCCTTCACGAGTTCTCAACACACTACACCCTATTCCCCTTCGGAGTGCCAAGTCTTTGCATCCTAAGATCTGGCGCCACACGTCCTTTCCAATGGACGGTCAATATGTACTCCGACCTTCAGGCCTCCGGGAGCTCTCGAAACAATGCAACTCTCACCTGCAGTATTTCAGAGTAACGAATCTCTGGACTGCGAGATCTATCAACACACATCCCCTCCAATGAATGGTGAGGATCTGCTCCACTCTTCAGAGCTTCGGGTGGAATGAAACCCTCCACACTTCAGTTCTCCCAGACCATCGGTCTTTCGGATCCAGCGATCCGCTAACACGCGTCCTCTACGGATGGATGGTCCAAAAACATTTTGGGTTTCGGGACTCTGAGAATCTGCGCACCTTCATGACCAAGTTTCTCCGTAGTGTTGAGACTCCATACTATAGGTTCTCCTGCCACGTGTCCACTGTGATCAAGGGTTGCGATTAAATTTGGCCTTCGGCCTCTAGGAGTTCTCATAGCTCTATACCCCTATCTCTTCCATAATGCTGTACCTCCAGACCTCTAGGTCTACTGACACACATCCTCTTCCGATCGACGGTCCAGATCAACTCCAGACTTCGAGACTCCGAAAATATTGAACTCTTCTTCTCACTATTCTCCCGAACTTCTGGTCTTCCGGATCTGACGATCTTCTAACACGTTTCCTTTGGGATGCGATTATCTCCAACCTTTGGGACTTCAGGGATCTCGATTCCTCCACACTTCAAATCTCCTGAATGCATGAAGTCTGAAGGACTTCAAAGGTTAATCTTTTTGCAACTTCTCTAGATCTCCTACGAATTCTCGAATGGATCTCGTTCGTTGATTTTCGATCCTCGATAACTCTCCCCTTTGAGATTGAATCACGACTTCTACCGAATACATGTAGTCTTGGAGAC
Source organism: Picea engelmannii (assembly GCA_009831015.1). Lineage (NCBI taxonomy): Eukaryota > Viridiplantae > Streptophyta > Pinopsida > Pinales > Pinaceae > Picea > Picea engelmannii. Next base: position 331,854 of record ML786316.1, on the reverse strand, counting down.
TTATAGGGTTAAACCTCGTGATACTCACCTAGATCTGACAAAAGTCGATCCTTGTGCTTAGATCCTATGGTTATAATCCATCCTCCGCTGCGCGCTCCTCCTTCTGCTGGACTGGATTTTGACAGCCCATATCTCTCCACAATAGCCGATCCAATGACTCCTGTATCTCCTCCTTTGTCTTGGTTGCACTTTCCTTGTAGTGAGGGATTTTCAATAATTTTTCAAAGGCTTAGCCTTTGAATTTTCCCCTTCAATACCGACTGCTTGCTCTCTATCTGCGCTGGCTCTTCTGAGTTTGAAAAGCTTTAAAATTCAAAGGGGCTCGACCCTTTGAATGTTTCTCTCCTGTAGGGATGGAACTTGAAGGGTTCCCTTTCTCTGCGCACTTTGCAGAGAAATCTGTGCACCATGGTACTATTTTTCCTGAGCTTGAACTTACTTAGATTTCTAAGGGTCTCGACCCTTTTCTTTTTATCAATTTCCTTCTTCCCACTTGGAAACAAAGACACTCTTCCTCCTCAGCATTTGTGGACTTGAAACCACTTTACCTCTGGCGCACTCCTTGCGCTTTCTCTATGCATACTAGCACTACTCCTCCTGATCTTAGACTTAAATATTTTTGGAAAATATTTCTATGCGCTCCTTGCACTTGTCTTCCTTGAGACTTTTTCAATACTTGGCTAAGTGTTGGACTGATGCACACCTTGCACAGGTCTTCTTCAAACTTCTATACTCCACTGAGTATGTGTGCACTCATTTCACTTACCTTCTGGTGTGCCCTCTTGGAAACCTTCTCACAGAACCTAAAACATATTCTCGCTCATTCCTTGCGACTGCTCCTCAGAGTGTTCAGTAACTTTGGTATGTTATCCCTTTTGAGTTTTCGACTTGTTCTGGTGTGCCCTCCTAGAACGCTCTTCTTCGAATTCAAAACAGAGTTCAAGTGCACTCCTTGCACAAGTCTAAGAGCCCTTAACAGTCATAAAACTAATAGATAGGGAAGTCTATCTAATTCCAACAAAGGGAATATAACATACAACATTCATAACATACATAAATAAACACAAAAAACATTTAGAGACATTCAAGAAGTAAACATAACAACACACAAAAACCTCATGGGAAGAAAAAACTGCTCTTTGTATTAATTTGAATGGTTCTGTACGATTTTTACAAGGTTGGACTACAACTGAGTCTCATCTCTCCTCTATCAACTTGCTCATCTACTGGCTCTCTCACTAATGATTTTTTTTGAAAACAAAGATCTTTTACAAAGGAGGGGCTCTCGATCCTTCCTTCACCTACTTACATTGAATTACATTCAATAACATTCAATGTCCATCTAGTCCGAATCAGAGCTAGATCCAACTACCTCTCAGCTCTTAAAGGAGACTTCACACTTGGCCTATTCAAGCACATGGTCTCGTCTTTCCTTGAGCCTTACAACATTTAATTTCATTAAATTTTTCATTAAAATTTTTAAATTCAGGTTCAAAATGAGAGGGATGGTGCCTCTCTTCCCTTGGAACCCGTTCCTCCAAGTACATAGATGCGCTGTCTGCTAACACGTTGATGAGGTGGAGCGATGCTACTGCATCATGATTAGATACATATAATGTGTTGAAGGATTAGGCCCATCCTCTAAGACTAATGCTTGAAGGATGTCGTCAGATTTGGATATGTTTGATTATTAGAAAATACAAATTTGCTAATCCAATATCTATTCTACTTGGCCACATAGTACATAAGTATGGACTGAAAGTACACATGACAAAGATCAACTTAGACTTGGATCTAAATCCCCCCATAAATAGAAATCATGTAATAATAACATTCAGGTATAACGATTACCACTGAAAATTCATCGAACATCCGTTCAAAGTTTTGATTGATGAGCTATTAAGAAAATATGTTAAGATTATATGGTCCCAGGAATGCCAATAATATTTTGAACTCTTGCAAAATATTGGTCGAAGAACCCATTTTGAGGTTTCCAAACTAATTAAATCCATTCCATGTGCACATCCATTCATCTAATATTCTAGCCTGTGACGTACTCACTCAATGCAAAGAGGGAAACATAGACCATCTCATATGTTGTGCAAGTAGAAAGTTAAACCGGATTGAGAGAAAAATACTCAAGAACAGAGAGAGGGCTTGGCTATGATTTTCTCTCCAAAGTTTCAAACATCTCTCTTAGCAAAATTGTTTATGTTCTACAATGATCACTGAGCTTTGAATTACATGGGAGATAAAGGAGATGCAGTTCAGTCAGCCTTGGACAACAGGGGGAAATCACTAATCGTAAGGCAAGTACCCTGAAAATGGGAATGTGTATTTGAAACATTAATATACCCAATGTATCGATGTCGATATGTCGGTTCTATGTAGTGATTAAGTGCTATGTGACACGTGCCATCCTTCTCGATGGTTGGTGTTTATGTGGCACCTTCTCGATGGATGGTGTTGATCTAGAAGGTGCCATTGCACCTTCCTTAATATTGGTGATCATTTGGCAGATGAGACATTATTGACTGCTACTCCTGACATGGCATGTTCCATGTGACACCTTTCTCATGGTGGGTGTTGATGTGGTACATGCCACATGTAACCTTCCTCACAAATAACACTGACATGACACCTTCTTAATGGTTGGTGTTGATGCAACGCCTTCTTATTGGTTGGCGTTGAAATGAAAACTTCTTAATGGTCGGTATTGATGTGGCACATGCATGTGGCACCTTCCAATGATTTGCGTTGATGTGGCATGTGCCACATTCCCATTTCTAAATCTATTTCAATTACATGTCAGTGCATCGACAAAATTATGAAATGGCATCACCATACTGATGCCACATGGACGAAAATATGAAATGGTGTCGCTACATTGGTGCCACATACACGTCCACACTATAATTGCGTCTTCCATACTTTATTTTTAGTCCGCTATACCAAGGTCGGGCGTGAATATAACATCGATGGAACAACGCCCTATGATGTGCTTTTTATAAAAAAAATTATTCAATGCTAATTCTAGGAAGCCCTAATAATAATTGATTTGGCTTCCGATTTTTGTAAGTAAACTCCACCTATACTACAATTGAGGAAGCAATGTAATTTTATATTCTTATGATTGGAAAAAACTGTCCATAAATGACCAAAAGCCACCAGTGGGACTGCTAGGTACACTAAGATTAAGCATAGTGTGCGGATGTTTCAAAGCATGTCTAGTCTAGGTCTAAGACAACACCAAAAGAACAAACTAGGATGAAAGTGAATAATAAAAATAAGATGAAAATATCAAGGAGAGAGATTGGGTGTGAAGATAAAACACAATGGTTGAGGACATATGGTCAAAGGAAGAACTCATAGCCTCAAAAGAACGATATTTTTGTTAAGTTGTTTGTTTGTTAAAAGACACAATAAATCCAATCCTTGAGAAGTTGAACTAATTAACTACTTGCATTATGAAAATGTAAGCATGTTATTTCCACCCTATTGGGAGTGAAGACATTGAAGATATATTCAAGAGTAGTTCAAAGGATATGTCTAAGGGTGTGTCTCTAAACTCATCCCAGGTCACCATCTAGTGGATTGATTCTCTTGTTTGGTTAAATTTATATGAGCCAAGTTTAAGATTCTATGCACATGTTTTCTGCTAATAAAGATGAAGTGTTGCTGCCATTTTGTGTCTTTTGTTTTACATGCTTGCATGTATCTTGTGCATGTTTTGTTTTTCTACAATGATTATTCATTGGGATCTTTTAGGGAAAACAACACTGAACCGAGAGGCAGAGCGTAGAGAATAAAAGCTGTCAAGGGTGAGAATTCACGCTAATTATTAAAATGACCATTCAACCTAGATTTTATGAAGACTTAGGTAATCCACGACCAAGTCAACTTATCAGTTTTGGGTTTTTCGAAGCCAAAATACTTCATTAATATTGTTACTAAAGCTGCCTAAAATATGTTGGGACTATAGGAGATTTTCCTAAACATGGCATGGATTGCAGTCAAATGTTATTCTTGTTATTCTATTCCATCCCAGTTATGATTGGTTAATAACCCTTGGAGCATAAAGGAGATTGTCTATCAATTGGGTTTTGTAACCATCCCACTGCTAAACATCACAAAAAAAAGGACTAAAAAAGAAAAGGACTTGAGGTTGTTGTTCAAAGTTGCTGATCTGGACACACTCACTGAATTACTATTAACCTTTGTTTCAATGTTCTGGTTTTTAGTCAAGAAACATCAAAACATAAATATAAAGAATAGTATGAAAGTTGTGGTCTTCCTCAACTACATCCTCACATAATTTTGCACTAATATATGTCTGATTCGATTAAAAAAAGAAAATTTAAACTTTGATCCTATTCCAATATCAATCATAACAAAAATGTGAACATGGAAATATTCTTTCTCGGTATAAATAATGAGATGTTCAGACCCATGAATTCAACATTCTCAATATTCTCTAGGTGAAAAATTTCAAGTTAAGCTCAGCTGTAGTTGCCAAGGAAAATTTTTTTGCACTTTTTTTTATGATAATATTGGCTGTGTAATGGAGTCCCTGGTCATGTGTAATTACAAATTAGTGATTCCTTTCTCGTATCGACGACGATGACTGTTTTCTTACTGATTCTTCTCAAGCTTTGGCAATTTGAGTAGAAGGAAGACTTCTAATAGACAATTGCAACATTTGATTGGAAACTGAGACAAATTTATGTAAAAGTGATCATGTAATATTGAGTTCCAAAGGCTTATATATATGAGTGGAAGGACATCACATTTTGTGTGCTGCATACTAAATTTTTTGTTTTCCTTTTATGTTGTGCTAAGATGGTTAACCTTTTTAATCATTAAGAATCTGTGACAGTCCTGTGGCAAACTTAGTTTTATTTGTTTTCTGAGCTCCCAAACCGAGTTTTACCTTTGACTTTTAGTATTTGTGAGTAGCTTTAGGATTCTACATGGTATAATTGTTATAATGATTTCCATATAATGATTTCCTAATATATATTTTTTTAAATGCCTAATCTTTTTTATTTTAAATGCCCATTGTTTCCCTACCATAGATTATCTTTTTATGATTTGACATCTTATGCATTCAATTCAAGTAACCATTTTGCCATACCAATTTTTGGACATTAAAGTAGAAAGCCAGTTTTAAATTACTTGCCATATTAAGAATAAACCTGTAAACCATTGAAGCAATATCAAATTGTTTTTTTATTGCAATAACCAAGAGTAAATGAAAAGATTAAATTGCCAATAAAAATAAATTTGAAAATAAATTTTGTAAAGACAATAACGTCTCTTTGAACAAATAAAAAACCATGTCAGAATGATATTCTTCAGAGCTCCTACTTCAAATACTAGGCTGGAATAGCTCCACCTCATATGAATATAGCAATCAGAACAAAATAAGGGTCAACAAGTAAACCCTTCAAGAGTCCCTCAAACAATGGATCCATCAAGAACTATGTTTAAGGTTGGGTTATGCAATTATCATTTCAAAACATTAAGAGAGATTCCTGAGCATTCAAGAACAACAAGCATCCAAATTCACAATACTATCCACGAATTTGTAATGGAGCAGAGAAGAGGAAATGAGTTGTCAAACCTGTGATCCAACTCAAATATAAAACCTTCAACCAAGCATCTAAAACCTTCAACCAATTTTACAACAACCATTGAACAACGGTTTGGGGAAAATGTATGATTTATTGACAACAAGCATCTAAAACCTTCAACCAATTTTCCAGCAACCATTAAATAGTGAAAATAGGTAACGTCCTGTTTGTGAACAAGTCGTATTAGGTACAATTTGAGACTCCACTCCAATGGCCATGTAGTGTAAATTGACAATTGATTTCTTGGACAGAAGGTACTTGGGGAGAAATTTGGGTTTTGCGATGTCTATATAGGGCTATGATCATAATAATTTGAACAACGCATAACATGTGCTAATGTTCATACACCAACCCGTTCATACATGTGTTAATGTTCATACACCAACACATAACAATGCATAACATGTGGTAATGGCAGACATGGACATCGTTCCCACATACTTAATACAGAAAAAGAGGGAGAATAAAAAATGACCCCCATCATCATGGAGCCATAGAATGTCTTAGATCTACTGCTCAGATCCAAGCATATATGCAACCCATACACAGATCCCAAAGCTACAAGATTCCTGACTGCTTCATTGGCCACTTATCATCCAAGTGCCACAAATTCTCTGTCATATATCACTGATTGGTTTTATGTGTAAGAAGAGAAGAAAGGAAGAAATAGAAGGAATAAATTGGTCTTGTTGCAACCTCTCCATGCTCCTTCAGACCTGTAACAAGCATACTATGTTGCAACATTCAATGAGAAAACAACATAATAAAAAACATGCTTACATTGGCTCTTCCAGAATTTAGCCTACTGATCTGAGTCTCTGCTGCCGAAACAAACTTCTCCATTGGATTCACGTCGTTGAATTACCCAAAACCGACTGTCAAATCATCCCCATCAGACATTCTCACCTTCAGGCCTTCTCTGTACCTATGCCTCGATTTGTGTGTAATTCCCTACAATTAATGCACCGACTGCATCGAAATCCATGCTCGATATGGCCTCGTACGAACTAGGTACACTCTCCTTAGTCCTGTGCATTGACAAACATCAGTTCTTAAATTAAGAACTGGTCGAACTTACCAACTCAGTCGTTTGGCCCAATGGTTGGGGTATTGTTAAAATAGTGTTATTGTTGGGGAGGTCCCAGGGTCAAACCCGTGGGCCTCCCTTTTTGGAGTGTAATTCAACCAAACACCAAAATAGCATTAACTGGGTGGACTGCAGCTAATTTGGCGGACTGCTAGTTGTTGGGTTGGATATGGCGGAAGCCTGCCAGACTTGGCAGATAGGCTTAGACCATGTATGGCGGTGTTTTCCACCAAACTTGGTGGAACCACCGCTAAATTTGACAGAAAGGGTTTGGTCGCTGGCCAACCCTTTTTTTAATTTGAATTTTCAGTTTTCTGGCCCTCCTTGGGCATTTTCCTGCTACCACGTGAAAAACCATGACTAGGCCATGTGGCGGCCATCCATTGGCCCACATGTCTGCCAAGTCACCTGCCATGTGGTTGTACAGATGCCACATGTTTTCCACGTCTTGTACGGTCTACCACGTGGCTGTAAAGAGTGTCATGTGGCACTTTCCCATTGGTCCACATGTTGACCTAAAAATGTAAAAAATGGGTGACACGTGGCAACTTCTAGTGCTTCCACGTCATCATGTTGACGTTAGCATGACACATGTCAATCTATGATAGTGCCATGTACTTTGTATGGATGTTGACATCATCCGTATTGATGCCGACTTCAGCAGTACAGATGCTGACTCATCCCTGCTGACTGGGCTAGGTTGACCAAAAATTTGAATGTGAATATCTTTCGATCTGTAACTCTGTTTGACAAACCATTTACGTCGTTGGAAATATTATGACGCACTCTTCACGATGAGGTTGGTTTTTCTGAGCTTTGAGGACTTTTATTTTTTCCCCTTTCTCATTTGTCAAGGCCATTTTGAGCCTCCTGGGGCACTTCTGAAACTTTTGTGATGTTCCCTAGATCCTTCTAGATCACTAGAGCATCATATTCATTACCAAAGAGTTGTAAGATTCATTGAATACTTCAAAACTTCAAAATTCAAATTTCAAACTTCAAACTTTAAAGGTAAACTATCATATAATGTTCAACTTCAAACGTCATAAGTTCTTAAGTTCATTGTTTACAGAACAAGCCATAATAAAGAGTCAATACTCAAGACTCAAGACAAAGTACTAAGTTCTAGAATCTAGAGACTACTTCTAAACATGAAACAAAAAAAGAGATCTAGTATATAGTAGTAAGTAGTAAGTACTATTCTCTAAGTTTTCCTCTTGTCACGAGAAACTTTTAGTTTCTTATCTCGTTATCTTTGAAGATAATTAGGAACATGTGGAAGTGATCGTGGAACATGACCAAAATTTGAATGGATCCCACGTGACAATGGACACTGTGAAAATAAAGGTAAAATCGATGAATTTGGAACACCACTAGTGGGTGGGGGTGGCATGTCTCCTCCAAGAATATGATCACCCAAAAGTTCCTCTTCTAAGCTTTCTAAAACAATGGCTCCATCCTCCAGATTAGTCTCCTTTGGATTGTTGTCCCAAGTCATATCTCTTTTATTGTTATATAAATCACTCTCCCCTACATCACAATAATACAACAACAACCTCAAGTTGTAATGCACATAAACCAAGCTTTTTGCTTGATTTGCTTCAAGTTGTTTCTCTTTACAGTGTGGATGAATTTATAGGTGCTCCAACACCTCTATGCAGAAGACGTGTTAACAACCTGAGAAAGCACCTTCACCGCCAATTTATGCTAATTTTTGGCAGAGGAGCCATACATGTTCCACCATTCGATAGAACCCATCCTGTCTCGATATTTTGTTGCATGCAAGTTACCAAAGACTCCATGATCATTGATGTATTTGTTCAATTCACGTCATACTTGAGCACACTCCTCTTCATTAGGTAGAAACTTGTCCAATGCAAGCATATATCCATTTTTCACCTCTGGATCTATGTGTGGTTTTCTCCTTTCCCCACCCCTAGGTGCTGGTTGGGCCAACCAAGATGAAGAAAAACATTTTGGGGTAAGGACATATGCCAGGGCATGGAGTGGAACATTCAAATTATCCCACCTTTTGACCACATGTTTATAGATATGATCATACAAGATCGCATCCCTCGGCTGACCAATGTCTTTGATTTGGCCTAACATGTTGTCCATCTACTCATACACCTCTCCAATCACCGACTCATTTGTATCTGCAAACTGAATCATAATATAAATGGGTTTGGTGAACTACAACATATATTGAACCTGTTGCCAAAACTGGCCATCAAGAACTATGTCCTCCACCTCCTAAAAGTCACTTCTCTTAGATGCGGATGTAACCTTTTGTTTTAGATCCTTCCATGAATCACTCGAGGCCATACTAGACAATGCCTCTCTTACCTTCAAAAAGCGTTTGAAGGTGAGATAATAGCTAGCAAATCTGGTCTTTGCAATATTTAGTAAGTCCAACTTGGAGTGATTGTGAAAAATGAAGTGGGCCATGCTATGATTGGTAATAAATCCTATCATCTTCTTCCCTCTCTTGTATAAAGCACCAATCCATCTATAATCATTGTCCTTCATTTTAATGATATCATGCATCAAAAGGTTCATTGTGTGAACCAAACACCCCGACCAAAATATATTGGGGTACCTATCTTCAATGATTGCTCATCCTGCCTTACAATTAGCAGCATTATTAGTGACAACTTGAATGACATTGTAGGGCCCAATCTCTTGAATGGTTTTAAGAAAAGCATATGTAGTATTAATACATGTCTTGTAGCGATATGAGTAGTCATGGGATGAAAGGAAGATTGCACCACTAGCAGACACACCAATAATATTTATCAATGGCCTACCTTTCACATTTGTCCAACCATCAGACACAATTGATCCCCCACGCCGGTTCCAATCATTTGTAAATTTTCCTAGAGCACCTTGGATTTTGTCTCTTTCCCTGTCAAGTCCTAAGGTTCTATATTTGTCATACCTAGGGCTCCTATATCCTTTAGGGGCACCATTGATGGCTTGGACCATTTGATGCCAATATGGTGAGCGAAGAACATTGAATGGTGTACCACATGCATAGAGAAACCTGAAATATTTTGCATCCACATCATCTCGACAACCTTGGTCAAGGAAATCGGATAGTGTTCTATGTGAAGACGAAGGCGAGAATGCACTACCATGGGTGGATGTAGCTCGAACAATGAACATTCTTTGTGTATTCTCATGTTCAACCTTTGGTTTTTTGGCTTTGTTTTGTGCTACCTCCTCTTCCCTTTGGTATTTGAGTCTATCTTCAGTATTCAATCTCACACATGCTTTGATTCCAATATTACTACCTTCATCCCAATACATAGTACCACATTGGTGATTTCTCAAATAGGTATAGGAACTTGTGTATTATGTATGACAATGGTGGCATATAATTTTTCTTGTTCCACCCCCTTTCCCTCCAGTAAGCTTTGTGACATACTTCCACATAGGTGTGTTCCTCTCTTTAACTTTTTTGAAATCATGATCATCACTGTCATTTTCATTGTCTTCATCCCCTTCCATTCCTTCTTCCTCTTCTTGGTATGTGCTGTCCACTTCTATTTCATCCTCACTATCATGGGTATTTCGACGTGAACTTCCCACCACCATCATTATAAAAAAAAATGGAACCAAAATGGCATACCACATTGACATAAACATCATAAATGTTGAACCTTGATAATAACTTGCTACCTGCAATAGAACGATGGAGGAGAAATAAAAAAGAGTAGGAGAAGAAAACATTCAAATATTCAACATAGCATATGCCATAATATACTAGTTTACAACACATGCATTTTTTTTTAAAACAAAACAAGAAAGAAAAATGGGCTTAAGAGCCTACCTCTTTAGCTCTCCAATGGTGGTTGAATATAACAATGGTAGCTTTCAATCTCCCTCCAAGCTCTCACAAATGGCAGCCTTCAAAGTTCAATTACAATCTCCCTTACAAACTCTCCAATCTCTCTTCCAAACTCTCAAATCTCCCAATGTGAGCCTTCAATATTCCTTCCAATCTCCTCGATCCCTTCCAAGATCTTCAATCTCTCTTCAATATCCTTCAATCTCCTCAAGAACTAGCAAGCTGCAAGAGCACTCTTAAAGTGAAAACCCTCTTAGCAAATATGAGTGAAGTGAATGAAATGAGAAATAGAATGAGAGAAAAATGAGTGAATGCATGTTTAAACCACTTACCCAAACCTAGGCTACCTTTCCCTTCTCTCATTTCTCTTCAAAAACAAAAGAAAAGCTCCTTAAGGCTTCCTCACGCGTGCAGGCCTGAGGGAGAATTTTTAGGCATCATTTTTAATAGTTGCAACACTCAGGGAGAATCTAGGGACTGAATTCTCCCTGAGGAGGGATCATGTGCTCCCTCCTCTGGGAAAGTTCGCTCCCTGGACGCTCCCTACAAAACCAAGGAGCAAAAATTTGTTAGAGGAATCACGCTCCCAAATTTCGCTTATGAACACTCCTTCCCGGAGTGCGATTCTGGAGTGGGATTGAGATGGGGGGGGGTCTCCATAGGTGATTTTAGGGGAGAAATTTCGTCGATGGATGAAATTAAGAGGTTTGGAATTTTGGTTGGGCGAATTGTTTACATAAAGTGGTTTTTTGGGTTTAAATATATATAGCCCCAAATTTATATATATATATATATATATATATATATATATATAACCCTTAGCCCACATATATTTGTGAGGGAAGAGCATGGAAATCCATTTTTCGCCCCTTAAAATTCGAACCAGATCCTCCCATTCGCCTCAATTTTCTGGTAATGACATTGATTCAGAGATTTTTCGCCGCCATTTTATGGTAATGGAAACTATTCAGAGGTCTTTTGCCCCCATTTTCTAGCAATGGAAATGATTTAGAGGTATTTTTCCCTAGTTTTGTGGTCCTGGCAATGACTCAAAGCATCATTCCTAAAGAAGTTATGATAAAAACAAAAATAAGAAACAAAACAAAATAACATGAAGGGGTTTTCTTATGATTGGCTGAAGAATACCAGCCTCTTCTTCCAGTATCTCCCAGGTCCCTTCTTCCATGGTCAAAACTTGTTTAGACAAGGCATTTTCTTCCATATTGTTCTCCCTGTAGATATGAGAATATTATATGTCATCAAAAGCATGTATCAAGGGCTTATTCCCATAGCATACTGAAATAATAACTTCTGTAGAAAAATAGTGGGGAAATATTTTCATTTTCCTCTATGGAACATAGCATGCAAAAATGACCTTGTGATTCTTTGAACACATACTGGTTCTTTTTAATTCTCTAGGATAGTATACCTCCAAAGGTGGCAAAACATGAATTGGAATTGTTTGTATTTGGAATATATGGTGGCAGGGTTGGAGTGGTTTTTGGCATGGAAGATGAATCACCAGGTGCCCACAATGTGATAGAAGGGATTTTCGATGCTTTGAAAGCACACAACAACACGAGTATCCTCTTTGGATTTGTGGGTAAGCACAAAAGCCTTCAGATGTCACTTTTTAGTAAATTGAAGCTTGAGTGACTTTTGCAAATACTGGCACAATTCCTTCTTTTGAATTTGGTTTGAACACTAGAAAGTTGTGAAACAGGTGGGACTGAAGGTCTATGTTCACAGAATGCTTTGGTAGTGACACATGAAACGCTGAAAATCTACCGCAATTAAGGTACATTTCTGCACTAAAAAAATAGTAAAGGAGTTGAGATCAGATCCCTGTGTTCTGTTTGAGATGTCTATGATGATTGAATATATGAAGTATCTGAAATCAAATAGATTAATGGGATATGATCCTCAACTATTAGTGTCTATCATTTATCACTTGTAGTTTTTCAGATGAAACTTCCTTTCCTCACTTCATTTAATAACATTTTAGGTTCCTTGAAATTAATATTTTCTTCCAGAAAAAACCCCTTAGTAGCAATGAACTAGATTTAAAAAAAGTTTTTGGCCAAAAAACAGAGCATAATATTGGAATTTTCATTAGTTGGGCTCTGGTTCAGCGGTAAACTGATGGGAGTTTACCTCCACTGGCCCATATTCAATTCTCTCATCTACCCGAGAATCCCTTGAGTGACATGTCCTAGGAGTTGGGATCCTGCTGTGGCCAAATATTGGGTTTTGTATGTGAAAAAAATATTGGCATTTTTTATTTTTCTTATATAGGCTTTTTCATACTTCCGGTTTTCTTGATTGCAATGTTATGAAACCTTGTCACTGATGAATTCGATGTTGACAGGAGGAAGTGATCTTCTAGAGCAGTTATAAAAGAAAATACATAATTTCCAGCACATGGAAGAGGCTAGAAGCTCTTGTATAACGCTGAAACTGGATGGGCTAGTTTTTGTTGGAGGCAAGTCTGATGGCAAAACTTATTTTCCTTTTGGATTGTTTCTAGGGATTAAGATATTTGAAGAACTTATTAACTCACGGATAGATTTTCTGACAAAGACTAGCAAGATGCATCTAACTAACCATCACTATCGACAAGTTGCAGTACAAACAAAGATGCAGCTCGACTGGATGAGTACTTTAAGTCTAGAAAATGTCAAACAACTGTAAGGGAGTATTCTATAACTAAATGATTTTTTGTGTGTATTGTGTATGTTCTAATTTATTCGATTCCTATCATTAAATTCTGTTACTTATCCACTTTCTAGGTTGTTGGCGTTCCTGTCACACTTGAAGGCGATTTAAAGAATGGATTTGTAGAAACAGATGTTGGCTTTGATACTGTATGCAATGTATGCCTTATTAAAACTTCAAAGATTAATCATAGGATAAAGGTTTCCACTTCAAGCATAGTTATTAGAACTGTTTCTTGAGATATAAAAGTAGCCCATTAGCCACTATTGATAAAGTGTTTCATACTAAAATCCTCCAGGTTATAATTTGGACCCTAATAAGGTAAGACAAACTTACTAGGGCTCACTTATGTTGGTTGAATGAAACAGTATGGTTTGAAAATATCAAAGAGAAAACTTTAGATCAGACCATAGATTTTCAAAATTATCTGTCATAGTTAAGGCCAATTTTAAGATTCTTAGGAAAGATACAAGAGGTCCATATCTTGCTTTGCAATTAGACACTTTTTCTCGTCTATCCTGAGTAAGGGACCTGAATCATAATGATGTAACATGTACTTTTATGTATACTATAAGAAGCATAAAAAGATAAGAAAAAAACACTTCTAATAAGAATACTTATGGATTTGTCATTCAATCTGGCCGATCAATTTGACTAAGAACAAGCATATTCTGCACAGTTCAGTTCCCAACTCATTGGTAATATATGTCTTGATGCTCTATCAGCTGGGAAGGTAACTACTAAACAAAAATGTTTCTTTTTATACTTTAGAATTCGATTTTCAACAAACTGCCAATCCATGGGTCCCCAGAACATGCCATATTGATGCTCGATTTGTTCTCCTTATTTACAATAATTTGTCAGTACTATTTATTCATATGACTTATGGGGAAAGAGGCATCACATGTTGCTCTGGAGTGTTCTTTTCAATCACATCTAAATCTGGTAAAACTATGTTCTAACTTGGAACATGTTTGGATAAGGATCCCTCTTTCTCTTCTACAATGTTTGGATTCCTTAACAACTCATTCAATTTGCATCAATACAATTGTGGGTGCAGGTGATTCTCGGAAAGGAAGTTGCCTCATCAAATATGATGCTTTCTCAAGTGACTAATCACATTTGTGATGTTGTTCAAGCATGTGTAGAGAAGGGTAATAACATGATCTTTCTCCTCATATAGTGCAAATTTTGACATTTTGTTAGCCAATGGCTGGTTGATTTAAGGAATGCAATTGTAACTTGTTGGTTGTCTCTCTTTGACATCTTCTATTTTTATTGGCATTGGTTTCCTAAATTCTTGAGCATCCCCTCCACTTCATAATGTTAATCCATTTATAATTTTAACTGCTATGAATGCCTTGTTAGAAAGGCAAGCACACACAGTTGAGATCAATACACAACTGAACAAGAATTATGCACCATTATAATGTAGGGTATCTTGTATAGAAGAGAAACATATAACGAAACCATAGGCCAAAAATGACAGTATTGCAAAACAACCAGGTCACACCATTGTCAAATTGACATTAATATTTAACATTCATTCTTAATGTCAATTTGGCATCAGTTCAAAAAATTCCTTCTTAATGTCAATATTTATAGTATGTTAACTGCATAAACATGTAAAACATGTGAAGGTTTTAAGCTCTGATACAATTTTTAAATGAGTGCTTGATTGTTTTTTTAGACTTGATCATTGATCTCAATCCCCATTTATTTTTCTCTTTCAGATTTTGGCTAGAATAATTAGCTCTTGATTACGATGCTTTGACCATTGACCATCAATGGTTTCTTTTTAATGTTAATTCTAATAATATCAATAAACAGTTGGTTAAGGTTCCACATTTTGGAAACATTTTATGCCTATATGACCTATCATGCTAGACCGTTGGTGCTAGTTCATGTTTCATTGTTTTAGTCTATGATACCTAAGACTAAAAGCTAAATCTGCAGCAGCCTTGTGATTTTTGTATGTTGTTTTCCTTAATGAGGAGAAAAGAGTCTGTATAGTATATATTTTTCTTTTGAGATAATGTCAAAACCAATGTTGTATCTCTCATGACAAATATCTCAAATGATGCCATTTTAAGTGTTTAGACCCTTTACATTTTTAAGTTATGGAGTTATCCTTCTTTCATCCATAGGGATTTGTTAAACCCTATTAATACATGAATAAATAATAGTGACTTGGAATGTTTGTGCTTTGGTAGGTTTATTCTGTCTCCTTTGCAACATCTGGAAGCAATGAAATTTTTGTGCCATTTCTGTCATGGCAGAGAAAGTCAAATGCGTGGTACTTTTGTCCACTCTTTAAGAGGACTCATATCAGTGGGGATTTTATGAAAAATCAATTGATAAAGAAGTTGGCAGTGGTCAAATGTTATATGGTAGAAAGTTGAAACTAGTATATGCTAAGGGACAACAATATACATATGTTAGCACAACAGAGCATTTCCTTGTGATGACACATCTTATGAGGTGAAAAATGTTGTGTGTGAAGGCAAACAAATATACAGATATTGACAAAACAAAGGTCTTCCTTGTGACATAAAAAGGAAAATTGTAAAAGACTCAATCCCCACTTATTTCACTGCTCTGTTTTTCATGAACTAGGCGAGAACCAAAGAAGTTGGAACTTGCAAATGCAGTTGTCTGATTGGAGAAATTTGCTATGAATCCATGTTGCTCGAGGAAAATTTATTTTCTACTCTACTAAACTTGGTGGACATTATTGTTGAACAGGCAGTTGGAACCTTGAGTAAACATTAGCTGTATATTCTACTTATGTTATAGGGTAGTCAGTGAATTTTCATAGGTTGTCAAGAGGTGACATCCTTTATTTATTTCTCTGAGAAGGAAGGGATGACAACTTAGTGTTTTTGTGAGTGGCAGTTAAGGATTAATGGAAAATAGATGATGGAGACGTTTTAATTTGAATATTATTTTCCACTAGGGCCAGTAGTCAGTGAATTTTCATAGGTTGTCAAGAGGTGACATCCTTTATTTATTTCTCTGAAAAGGAAGGGATGGCAACTTTGTGTTTCTGTGAGTGGCAGTTAAGGATTAATGGAAAATAGATGATGGAGACGTTTTAATTTGAATATTATTGTCCACTAGGGCCAATGATAGCTAGTTAGACAGTAAAAGTACAATGAATAGAGTGTAGATGGGGAGTGCCTAAAGAACCTCTGATAAAGATTAGAGTAAGAAAGTGTGCATGAGATGCAATAAAGTTAGTTGTACAACTATATGAATCACAAGAAAACCCAAATGGATAAAAAGAGGTGAGAACCAAATTGAGGGTGTCGAGACATAAGCCCTAGGATAGTAACAACCAAACAAGATGTGACCGAGTACATTCACATTGTCACCCAACGACTCTTCTAACACCCAAGGTTGGGAAAAAACTGGTGATGATATTTGGGCCGATAGTTAACCAAGGTCTGTGAAGTGTATATTGCCTTACCAATCTCATAATGGTAACCTGTTCACAAGGCATCTTGTAGCATGAACCATCCAATGGCTTAAAGTACGAAGAGGTGAGTCTGGAGCTGGCAATATGGGATAACCTATCACTAAGGATTTAACTGGATAAAAGCAATTTTACTAACTCATATGGTTTAATGCTATTTTAGATTGACAACCTAATAAAGTTTAGTTATAGGTTATTCAATTTCTAATCAACACAGGGAAATAAATTATATACTAGTAAGAGGAAAAAAAATGCAATCAGGTGAAAGGCAATGTAAAAGCAACATTTATCCAATTGTTGATAGTGCACATTGTTTGATTCCATAGTTTCTTAATCCTTGAAAAGTATTCATTAAGGGCAACTTGGGGAGCCAGTGTGGACAATTTGGACTCTTTCCTTTTTTTGTTATTTGATGATATTTTGTTGTTGGATTTCGCTATAAGGGTAGCTTATCTTATTGACAGACTCAAATGGCCAATGGACATTCCCCACATTCCTTTTATGAAGTTTTGAAAAGTTTGGTATGCTAATTTTTGCAACAAAAATGTGGCAATATATTCTTTGTATGCTTCAAATTTTGGATTTAAAATGGCCCTGATTTGGCTAGAGTGTATGATTTATGTATTTTTTCTTGAGTCTAGTTCGTACTGCTAGAGTGGTCTAAATATGGAGCTATAGGAACTAAAGAGAATACATGGTGATAAAACATGCTTTGAGTCCAAAAGGTTTCTCATAGAACGCAATGTAAGATTGAATATTCATGTCTTTGGCTTGTGTATGATATAGAATGTTTGTAGTGGATTTTCCTCATTCTCCACAGGAATGACAGTAGGAAAATAAGTTGAATGGGTGAATTGAAGTGTATTGCTCATCTTTTCAGCTATTGCAATGATGTTGAATTTTCTTTTGAAGCAGTTTATTTCCAAATTTGTTGATAAAAATGTTGCAATATAAAAAAAATTGACTAACCACATCTTGGTAGAATTAGAATTAACATTACAAACCTACGGGTTAATTAGTCAACATTTTTTTTTCCCATTGGCATAACCTAGTAGGATTTTTTTTGTAATACACCTTGTTCTTTTAGTTCATATAGTTGTTTTAAGTTTTTTCTTTTAATTATACTTTTGGTTTGCCCAATTTGAGCTTAATACATGATGATGAATTTATGAAAGTGTCCCACAACTTGTTTAAGCGAGCATACAACATAGGTTTAGTACAGAGTCACCTATAGCTATCTATTGTTTTATGTTTCATGCCCTTATAATTACCAAAATTGTTTTTGGTAGATTCTGTTAGGGTCCCATGTTCCATAGTAATCAAGAGTTGTTAATCTTCCAAGTTAGTCAAAAGTCAAAAGTCAAATTTTGGTCTATTCTAGCAAAATTTGCCTAGTCACAAGGCAAAGAGTATCAATTTGACAGAGATAATTAATTTGATAAAGTGTATAAGAGATACATCATCATGTTCCATACTCAAAGGTATATATTCATATACAACAAGGATCAACATGCCCCTCCAAAAACCAAATTTGGCACTTGAATGCACTTTGATTGTGCAAAAACATTAGAGTTTTCTTTTTTTAGTCACCTGTTTTCATAGACGATTGTGGCCCATCAGAGATGAATATTTGGAAACTGGAGGCAGTTTTTGTTCATAAGAGGACAAAGTAAAATAACCTATCTCACTTTTTACACAGGTGTTATAGGGTGAGAGATCCATGCATGTATTTACAACCTATTTTTCTGAATGCGCAAAGGCCTGTTTTAGTCATCTTTTTGTAGAGAATATTATGAAGAACTAGAGTAGAATTTTGGGAAACCTAAAGAGGTTTATTTCCAAACCATATTAATATACAAAAGCCTCTTTCAGTTTATACATATGTATTAGGGTTAAATATATATCATCTCGTCTTTGACCCCTATTTTTCGCTGCGCTTCTGGCATATTCGTTGTGCTTCTGTGTAGCAAATATTTTACTCCATGTAAATAGTCAAATGGTAATTTGGTGAATGTAAATGGTAAAAAACAAATTTATTAAGGCTTAGTAAATGTAAATGCAAGTTTATAAGGTATAATTCATTTATTGGATGCTTTAAAGGATAAACTCAAGTAGTTTAGGAAAAGGAGGAAAATCATTTCTAACTCCTCCTATGTTTTAGCAATAATAGGATAGATGCATGTATTTGACTTTTTGGAGTAGAATTTGACCTCATTAGGAGGATTTAGACTTGTTTTCATTATATATGAATGTAATTCAATGTATTATAGGTGATATGTCTGATATTTTGAGAGCCAAGGAGCAACATATGCCTGTACTTTTCCTAAATTGAACACAGAGACAGTTTGCAGACTTGTGAAGAGATTCTTGTGATTTGATCATTGGGATGCGTCTTTTTCTTCAATTGTGTAATGTTTCTCTACTGTATATTATAGATTTTATGATATCCATACTGTAATTGTCTTCATGCTCAACTTAAGAAGTGATTTACAGAACTCAATCTTATGCTCTGTATTGTTTTAAGTTGACCATTTTTGTTTACACCTTCAACTTGTAAATTGAACTCATATGCAATTTATGCTCAGTTTACACTTTCCTTTGCTTTCYATCACCACTATAATACAACCAAATCATCAACATACCAATGTTTACTTCTATCTTKCCTTTTCCACAGTTGCATTCTTGTTTCTGGTTCATTAGGGTTTCATAAAAATAGTGACCTATTTGAAAAGATGACTCCATCTCTTTTCTCATATCCAACAAATCAAATTAACCATTAGTGAGATTAATACCTAGCCTAACATATTCTTCATTCCATCATTTAATTGGCTGATCTAAATGAGAGAGCTCTCTTTGGGTTGGCAGGGCTAGCTACTTAATCCTAAAGATTGGTCTGTGGTTACCTCTTTGGTTTCTTTTCTCAGCCTTGGGAAACTAAGGTGTGCTAACAGATTCCATTGTGAATATGATTTTTTAATCCAAGTGTTTGATGAAATCCTCCAAAAAAGCATAGTGTTGTGAAAGGAAACCATTGTTAGATAAGCCCAAAATTGGCATGTCAGGGATGCCCTGAAACACCTTGTCAAATGTAGAGAAAAGGGATGGATCCTAGTTTGGTCACTGTTATAGTCAAACTTATACAACATATAAACATAATTCCCAACAAAAAATCAACGACTTTCTTAAATAGCCCTCTTCATTGCATCTTGCTTCAAAATAAAAGTATCATTCCACAATGTTTACTAATGCATGCTCAACATCTTCTGAATCTTAATCTACATGCATCCAAAAGGGGGTTGGGTTACTCCCAGTTTCTTCCCAGGCACCATATTTTGTTATCCTTCCAAGAGAGGAGGACCCCGTTCGACGTTGAGGCTCGACCAAACTAGAAAACTCGCATATCTAATTCTCTACGTTTCCATCAAACAAGTGGTGTAGCCGCGACCCACCTGTTCAGAGAGGTGCTTACTGATTTACTTGGAATCTATTTGCTGAACATATAAGTTAGTGAATGTATTTTTACTGATTTATGTGTCAATGTCTTTTTGTGTCTTATTCAATCCTATTCACCACTTTCTTTAGCTTGCTCTTATTTCAAAATGTTGCAAAGTAATATCATGGTCCTCCATAAGAAGTTTATAGGTTCCACCATTCTACAGTAGATATACAACTTATCCAAAACTTATCCCAATAGGTCATGGTCAATATGAGAAAAGCTACACTCCTTTCAAATCCAAGCAATTTCATAACATAGTACCAATAAACACAATAGATATAATATAGAATTTCCACTCTTCATGTAGAAAATATATTTAATTTGATTATTATTTTACATTGGTCCAAAATATTGTTGCTCTATTTAAATTATTGCACTTAAATTTGATGCTTCCTGTCATAGGATTATAACAATGTTTTGAACAATGTTTTTCATTAGGAAGCATCAGTCTTAAAATGATGTACTAAACTAGCCCATAAATTTGGATTTGCACCACAATACTTGCGAGTATGTTGATTGCCAATGGAAAATTGGAATCTTTTACCGCATCCATTTGTGATTGAGAATTTTCTCTTTAGATTATTTAGAATATGTTTTTTTATAATATGCCATCTGACCATGGAACATGTTTCATTCCTAACAACTACAAAGTGCTATATCCATTTTTAGAGAAACCATTTGTTCTTTGTGTAACAAATCCAAGATCTTCCCAAGCTCTTCAGGTAAAAGGTAAGTTGTTTCTCCTTTCTATGACCATTGCATACATAGTACATAATGTTCAAGGATCATTGAAGATTGCTTGTGAACTCATAAATCTGGTAAAGTCCACACCAAATCTTTGGAGTAATTCTAAAAGCTATGCTATGTTTGAACTTAATATGTTTTTAAATGGTCTTTGAAGATTCATGAACCATCCTACAATCCCAGAGATGTTAATTCAAGAAATCACCCTTTCGTTGTGGCTTGGAAGGTCTGCAATGGTTGCTAATAGAGGCTTCATTCTTTTTATTTCTCGAATAATACAAGGAGTAAAATATGAAGTTGCCAACAGTTTGGATGTGAAGACAAAATCCATCCAAAAGTTCATATTGAGGGGTAATTATGAGTGAAAAATATTTCTTAGAATATTACATTTCCCAATGCCTTTCAAGTAGAATAATTTATCTTGCTTGT
The DNA here is from genome assembly GCA_009831015.1 of Picea engelmannii. NCBI lineage: Eukaryota > Viridiplantae > Streptophyta > Pinopsida > Pinales > Pinaceae > Picea > Picea engelmannii. Next base: position 310,425 of record ML786316.1, on the reverse strand, counting down.
ATGTTTAAGAATGACATCACACATTTGCAAAGGGTTTAGAACAAAGATATTATGGTGAAAATATGGAAACAAAAATGTGATTAGAGCAATGTCCAATGTAGCATGGCAAAACTGGAGTTTTTTCCCCCTATCATGTAGTAGATTGCATATTACCATATCTGACCAATAATCCATTGAATTAATTCTTCAGTGAGAATTCACTCTAATTTCAATATGGAAGAATGTATAATACCGATTTATAAATGGCAGAATCTTGAAATGAAGTCATTTTTCAACTAAGATTCATTGCAAGTTTCCCTTAGTCTGATATAGAACCAAAACTGGGAAAGGAACTTCACTTCTTGTCAAACCAATGTGTACATTTTTCCTTGGAACATAATCTCTAGATTCTGATGTGCTGCCAAACAAATACTTCATTTTTTTTTCATTTTTTGAAAATTTTAGTGCAGGATTGTTACACTAGAAGACTGGGGACCTAACGTTGATGTGGTAGACTTTTATTTTTTGAATCTTGTTGAGGATTACAAGCCACTAGAGTCTCTTTTGAAATAAATTGAAGTTGGAAAAGTTCCTATTTATATGTGATTTGGAAGCTTTCCTATTCAAGATCTAGAAGGTATACTAAATATCATTGTGAAATAATTAAGACAAATATGGGCCACAACAGAAGGGGGAATATAAAAAATGGATATGTCCCCAATTTGTGATAGCCATATTTCTAAGGTGAACAATCCATGTACATCTCTAAATCTAGAAAGTGCGATGAATTAGAAAATATAGGTTCTACTCGGTGTGAAAGGAACACAACATATATATTTTTTGTTTTTTGATGTATAGCTTAGGAAGTTGTTACTTTAGAATATGATAGTATGCTTGAATACATGACCAATTCATTGAGTCCCAAGTATTGCAAAATATGCTTGAACATAGGACCAATTCATTGAGTCCCAAGTGTTGCAAATATATAATATTGAAGATTGGTAGGAATTATGAGTGATGCAAATATATACTAGGTTCTAACAGTGGTTCAATGGCTTATTTCTAGCTACTGTCTGCTCTACAAAATGAAGCCCCTGCTTCACTCTACAAAATATCCATTCTAGACGATTAATATGAAGTCTTTCTTGCATTGTAATTAATATATGGAGTTCTCATATATTACCATTATAACATCACCACCTATCCATAATCCAAGGAGTATATGTGACTTTATTTTCAAATTTTGTGAACTACTAAGTTATCCTCATATTCACATGGAAACAAATAATAGAAAAGAGTAACAACATCAAACGTTGGCAGATTGGCATGACACATCCCTTAGAGAAAACACAAATCCAAAAATTATAAATAATTGAAGACAAAATAACAGAAAAGGCAGGGTGAGATCAGAGTTAACCCCGCTACAAAAAGAAATTAACAACAACTAAAAAAATCGTCAATATGAAATTGCAGAAAAAGAATAAAAAAATCTTGTTTAATAACATAAAATTTGATAGATAAAATAATGAGAAAATTCTAGAATTAATTAAAATTAAAAACCTAATGAGACCGAAATGTTCATTCTAAAAAGCAAGAAAAAAATAATTAATTAATTTCACCCCTAAAATATTCTATTCTTGTCAGGTTTACACATGGAGGTAAATACCTCCCACAACTACCATAATATCAATAGGGGCCTCGTACACTATCAATCTTAATTGATCTTCTACTTTGTTTCTATTTTAAAAAAACAGAGGCTTGCTAAGTTTTGGGTGTAAAAAAAAGTTGTATAACCCACCTTCTATCCCTACAACCACTACTTTTAATGGTTCTTTTTATCCTTTATCAATCATTTGCCTTTTTCAAACTCCTCTTTAGAGTACTACTTTGCAATCCGGTTTACAAAGATCAAATTCTTTGTCAATTCTAGTACATACAGTACATCAAGTACCTACTTAATTTCTCCAGTTGGCATCTTTCTAAGTACAATGCCTTGACCTTTTACCATATATGCTAAAGCAACTTTTTGTCCCCATTTTTTGTCACCATCCAACATAGAAAACCATTCTCTACTATGTGCCATATGAATGGTTCATCTATTTTCCACTCGTCTCCAATGCACTATATTTCATATGTAGAAAGGGTTTATACTCTTTACCTCCACCACTATCATCTTGTTCTTCTTCAACACAATTATTTGTATGCCTTTTCTACTTCAACCCTCTTGAATCATGGTTTTTAATTCTGCATTGTTTCATAATAACCTAGTTTACCACAACAAAAGCACTTACCTTTACCTGAACTGGCTTTGCCCTTTTTCAAGTCTTCTTGCTTTTTACCTCCATTTTGTCTCCTTTTTGGCCAAAGTTTTGTTTCCATTTTCACTTTTCCTTCACTGCAGACACATGCTTAGAACCTCCATTATTATTGTAGGCCTTCCTCCTGTATTTCTACTGTAAATGTAATCCTTGAATTCCATAAAAGGTCAACACTTCAACTCTAAATAATAAACTCAGACTCATGATGAACACTTAAAAAGATTGAGGCAAACTGTTTAACATAACAATAATTAAATCTCAATTATCAATTTTATCATCAACTGCAATTAATTGATCTTTTACCCCTTTATGTTTGTGAGGTGATCTCTAAAGTGACACTGAAGAATTTTTGCAACCATAGAACTTCCTTACTTCCATGAGTGGCTGTCATGTACTTGGTTTATGTAGTTGACAATGCAACTACACCTTGCATCTTACTCATCCAACTGATTGCTTCACCAAATATGTTAAAAACATAACCACTTGTAGATTTCTACGGTTTAGATCTCCAGCCCATTCTGCATTAACAAATCCCTATATATACTCACAGACTACCTTAATGAGAATTTGTAAATATATTTGCATGATTATATGTTTAAATGTGAAAAGGGATCGCATATCATCTACCTGTGGCAAATGCAAAGCATAATAGACATAATCATATACTTAGAAAAGGGAAAAATTGAAGGAATGCGAATGTGAGAAAATTTTACTGTTTAGAATAAATGACTGATAGGAACATTGAGCATGGGTTGGTAGACTTCTCATTAAGCTCATTTTCATGATGTAATTTTATGATATGCTTTCGACTAGTGCTAACCATGCTCCTTTATACCTGTATCTAAGAATGCCCCTATTGAACTCCTTTTACAATGCCTTTTTTCCATAACATAGATGGATATTTGCATGGATTGAGTTAAGACTGAGACTACTTCTCTACTACTCACTACCAAGGCTTAGTCTATGGAATTAGTGGTTTTAAGTTAGCCATCAAGCAAATACTTCATAAGTTTCACTGTTAAGCTCTAAATCTTTTTCATTTATATTAGAAACATTGTTAAGCTCTAAATCTTTGTCATTTACATTATAACCAGTGTTCTTTGAACTTGTGTGTGTACTATGATTTGCAAAGCATGTTTACCTTAATGGTATCTATAAAGGATATCTTCATTTGTTGTATGATATAAGTGGCTTTTGGGTTTCCCTTTATCAAATTTTGCAAAACATCCCGAGTTAGGGAGCAATGTGGCCTTTAGAGAGTTGGAGAATATTTTTCCCATTATTGCAAATACCTATGGTATAGTCTAGACTCTAGACTACATGCAAGTGCCAACTAGGAAAAACCTGTACTAAGAGTGGGATATCTAAAAGGCTAGCATTTATGTATTAGGGCTTATATATCTTAGTTTAGGTGTGGATTAGATTGAGTTACTGTTTGTCATTATGATTAGCCAAGTATGATTGAATCTAAGAGACACATACATTAAGTGAAACAAATCATGAAAGAAGAAGATTCCAATATGATACAGGGGGAAGTCCCAAGGCTCAAGTGTGAAGGCACATAGGAAGGTGTCATATTTTTTAACACTGTTGAGTTTCAATTTTGTTGAAAATGTTGGGTGAAGGCATAGAGGAAGGTGTCGAGTATGGTTGAATATAAGAGACACATACATTAAGTGAAACATAGCACGGAAGAAGAAGATGACAATATGATACAGGGGGAAGTCCCAAGACTCAACTGTGAAGGTACATAGGAAGGTGTCATCTTTTTTAACACTGCTGAGTTTCAATTCTGTTGAAAATGTTGGGTGAAGGCACACAAGAAGGTGTCAAGTATGATTGAATCTAAGACACACATACATTAACTGAAACAAAGCACAGAAGAAGAAGATGACAATATGATATAGGGGGGAGTCCCAAGGCTCAAGTGTGAAGGCACAGAGGAAGGTGTCATCTTTTTTAACACTGTCGAGTTTCAATTCTATTGAAAATGTTGGGTTTAACTCAATCCAGAATGGCATCAAAATTTATTTGCATTTGCTGGGTTGTTGAATTTGGTTTTTGTAATCCACTCTGACCTGATTTTGTCCTCCTCTGAGTGAGTATTTATTGTTAGAGGTGCAAATGTGAATAGATTTGAACTTTGGACTTGCTTGTAAGTTAATTGTTTGAAACATGAATGTGTTTATAAGAACAAGTGCATGTGTGTTTGTGATCCTTGCATTTATGTAAACTAGTCGGTGTTCTTCTAGGTCTATGTTTTGTAGGCACCTGCTTACTGTAGTCTAAATTTCAAGGAAGTCTGCTTTTTGTAATTAATCTTGAGTGCAGAAAAAATTTGTTAGCCTGAAATAGCATCTTTAGGCATGCATGAAACATTTGATGGCCTGAATAGGGATTATCACATCTATCTATTGCTCCAATTCTGTTTCCATATAGGTACTTTTCATTAAGAGTGGGTTATCTAAGTTTAGTATTTATATATTAGAACTTTTGTATGTTAGGTTAGGAGTAGATTGGATTAGATTCTGTTTGGTTTTAGGATTGTTGGAGTATGAATGAATCTAAGTGACACATATTTCCAAGTAAAATTTTAAGGCCCAATTGTGAAGGTTCAGAAGGTGTCAACGTTTCTTACACTTCTCAGTTTGAATTTTGTTGAAAATGTTGGGTTAATCAATCAAGAATGGCATTGGCATTTCTTTGCATTTGTTGGGTTGTTGAATTTGGTTTTCGTTAAGCAGCCAAAGTTTGTGGTTATGGGTATGAGGATAGTTGTGGCTGTGGGTATGGGGATGCCAATTTTGAAATTAGGGTTCATGGAGGTGAGTGGGTGGTGCATCACATAGATATGTAGGTAAAAATAAAACATAACTAAATTCTCATTAAGGCAGGATCCCCTAAGACTTTACAAGGTTTTATAATTTAGTGAAAGATTCGCCAATATTTTACAAGATTTTATAATTCAGTGAAAGGTTTGCCAATATCTTACAAGATTATATAATTGACTAAAAGATTCGCCAAAAAATTATATATACATTTTATATTATTGATAAAATAGCCTTCAATTTTTCCTATGTATCATGGGGATTCACCCATTTATTATATATATAAATTTAGGGGGGTTCTTAAAATCACCCTTGCATATTACACATATGCCATGAGTCAAATCGGTTCTTTAATTCACATCCTCAAAAGAGGGTTTGTTTGAGGGATGATATTTCAAAAGATCTAAAATAATTTGTGTAGATTTTAGGGGGTGGGGGTAGAGTCATTCAACAACCAATACAATATATCAATCTCCCCGAAATATACTATAGTTTCCAAAGTTCCCACCATAGAATCAAATACAATTAATCCTCCAACCAAAGGAACAACAAGTAATCCCCTTAGGCCTTGTTCTAAATAAATAATAATGGATGGACTAAAGTTGTTAGAAAAGGGAAGGCTTATAAATGCAATATGCGCAACCAACTTCTGGTGGTCAAAAAATATTCATAACTCCACAACCCTCTCCGTGTCTAACTCAAAATAATCTTTCTAGATTCATGGTTGTCAAAGGCCAACCTACTAGCTTCTAAATCACTAGTCTACATGAGGGTGGGCGCATCCACCACCATGATTGGATGCTTATTAAACAACTAGTAGCGATGATATTTACAAAAATACAACAAAAGTTTGAATGATTATTTCCCACCCCAGTTGCAAAATGTAAACTCGCCCAACCCCTTTGACACCGGCATGAAGGTGAGAATATCATGGATTTTCTTCTTGTTAGGGTGCCCTATATATTTGGAGTCTTGTATAATGCACCCAAGATAAAACAACACAATTTTCTTGGTTGATCAATATCATCTTGTGGAGTGTGTGCATGACTATTTCCATTGCATAGATCGGAAGAAATTTTTCCTTAACATGACTGCATAAACATTGAAGTGTGAAAACCACTATTCATGTGTGTCATGCGCTAAATAAGGAAAATCAAATCTAGTCACAAGGTCATATGTTGTCAATTGTATTTATACCATCATCCTCTAGGAAAAAATCACATAATGCACAATACGAGTTGGCATAAGAGGCCTCGTAATAAAAAAATCAATACTATTGTGATGCAGGTTAAGGACCTAGTGGATGTTACCACAAAAGAATCAACCATACCTATTTGAAAATTTTTAGGAATATTTCCAAAAGTCCGTGTATGGGAATTACAATATGCTTGATAGTTGTGTTTAGAATGACATATGCCTTACTTCTAACCATTGTACTTTTAGTGAAGGGAATATGCACTCGTGGTGATCAATCCCACCTTGGGTTTGAAACAATCAAATGACACATGTACAATATAGAGCACTAATCCATAATACATAAACGAACTAATCCACATGTGCAATATAGAGCGTTATTTCTCCATCATACATATATGAACTAATCCAACGTCTTCTCACACTACCTATAAAGCACTTCTTCAATCATCTACTGCATAATATTGACATCAAGCATGGTAGAAACAATGGAGTTTCTTCCTACCATTGTGTAATGAGTGTGTTAAGGGGTGATTAGGGGAGTAGGATTGAAACAATGCCTTTGGTAATCTAGGAATGACTATACAAATATTCATTTCCCCTGTCAATTGGGTTTATCTCCAGTGGTTGGGAGGAAGATTGTTATCCTCCCCACCCGAGTTCAATTCCCACAAGTGACATGTTGAGCTCATAATGAGTATATTGTTGTAATGGATTTGATATTTGTTGTTGATTGACATTGTGCCCTGAAGATTCTAGGGTTTACCCTAGGTACCATTCTCAAAATGAGGGGAAGTACTTGGGGGTTTTCCTTAGGATTTGTAACCTAGAAAAAAAAATCATTTCCCCTCAATTTGTTGAGCCTAAAAAGCATTACACACGATTTCTCCCAAATTCTTTAGAATCAATGATCCCATTGAACAAAGAATTGGCATAGAAGTGAGAACATATGTCCTGTGATACCATTGAACAAGATCCTAGTCAAGGATGTTGTAACAATGACTAATCCACTGCAAGGAATCACGAGGACTACAAGAATAGGGTCACATTGAAGACATTAAAGGACCAAAATGGAGTTAGTGTAATAGGGGAACAATTACTATAAATAATAACCTTGCAAAGCAAAAAATTAGTGTGATTGGGAAAATATCATTATTAAAGTGATTTTTGGAGCATGAATATTATCATTGTGTTGTATACACTAAACCCAAAAAGTGTGCCAACGACTTAAGAGATTGAGTTTGCGATATCACGACATGAATAAAACAATAATAACAAAGAATAAACTCATTAAATTTGATCATGAACCCAAACATACATAAATTTCTCAAATGTACATCTATTATTGGTACAAAATAATTGAGCTACAAAGAATGGTGTGATCAAGGCTTGGGCTATGAAAAGAGTTGTGCATAGATTGATCTTGTGAAGAATACAACAATAACTCTAAACATGTGGAACCATTCCATATTGAATCATCCATATTTATATGAGTTAGCAAATTTAATTTATGATGTGGTTACAAAGTTGACCTTTTGCACACCAAATAAGAAATTGAATCTTGTGATGCCTAGAAATCAATTGGTTAAGTGCATTGTTGTTGTTGTGGACTTAGTTAAATTTAATTCCTAAATTAGTAGGTGCACCAATTTTCTCAACTATAAGATCTCAATGACATGAATAGAGAAATTAGAGTTGATATGACATGGTAGTTGAGTGTTAATCTATTGGTGGTGCCATGTGGAACATATGTTGATGCAAGATTGATGGTGCACTGTAGATGATACATGGGTCACAGTTGCATAGAAAAGCATGAGCACGACATAAGGAAGGTGATGATCATGTGTGAGGAGGTTAAGAGGACCTTATTGCAAACCAAAAGAGTGTTAAAGCATAAATCATAGATCCTATAGATGGTTATTAGCACCTAAACAAACTTTGACACTACCCAAACTTGCTCTAAAATTTGGTTTTAAGCTAGCTCGTGGATTAATGATTCCCCCATGGCAAGCAATGTTTCCCATCATGCTAATCCCCATTGTGTTAGAGTGTAGATAAAGAAACTTTTGAGGATCTAGACTATAGTGAACTAGTTTGATTGCATTGAAAGTTGAAACTATTGTGATTTAACAACTCAAAATAAAGGAATTGCCTTATTGTTTATATGTTTCATATATTAATCTAAGATCCAATCTCACTCCATTGGGGTGTTGAACTCTAGAGCAATACTAATTGGAAGGTCGTGTTGTCTTGTGGTTTTCTCTAGTAATGATATGCTTTAGGGTGTTTAGTTTTTTGTGTTGAAAACTAGATTAAGACCCAAGAAAGGTACAATACTTAGCTTAGATGTGTCACTACCAATTTGGATAGTGATAGTATGGGGTTCATAACAAAGAGATCTTCATTTTTTCTGATCCCCTTTGAAACTCTCTTGATAGATATGTGTCTCCCGTGTTGAAATGTTCAAAGACATAAGTGTTTCTATGTTCTCAAGTCTAACTTTACGTTTCTACATCATTTCATTAAAAATCTCTTGAATTTGACACCAAATGGTATGAATGTGCAAAATAAAGCTTCTTTATTTTTGTAATTCCCTTTGCATTAAGGTATAGTATTTTTTAATGAGCATCAACACAAGATAAGGTATGTCAAGAGACCCTCTAATAGAAAACCCAATAACACATCAAAATGGTTGTCTAAAGGAGCTATGAAAACCCAATAACACATCAAAATGGTTGTCTAAAGGAGCTATGAAAACCCAATAACACATCAAAATGGTTGTTATAGTGCAATGGATTGCATTTACAAAATGTTAAAAAGCAAATCACGCGCGCATTATATCGCGCCAGGTAGGGGTCGAACCTACGACTTTCTGCTTAGGAAACAGACGCTCTATCCACTGAGCTACAGGCGCGTGAATATTTTGAAAGTAGAGGAATAATATTATTGTATATTTTGAGCTCACTCACGAACAGCAGTCTGAAAACTTCAATTTTTCTGTTATCAGTCTTATCTGCAAGTTATTTGCAGCACCAACAGAGCAATTTGCTATTAAAGTGGACGTACCGGAGTGGTTATTGGGCATGATTAAAAATCATGCGGGCTCTGCCCGCGCAGATTCGAATTCTGCCGTCCACGTCTCTCATCGATTCAGAGGTTTCAGGGTATTATTGGTCCTCATTTCTACCTGTGTTAAGGAGTTTGAGAGCACTATTTGTCCTCCTTTCTTTGTTGATTCCAGAGGTACAAATACATCTGGTCGTACGAAAACCAAATCGCTATTGTATGTTGTTTGTCTCGATTTTGTGGAAATGTGTCAAAGTGCCAATAACCCACTCGCAGATCATTACATATCGCAGCAAACTCCAGTATCGCCATGAGCATCTCTGTGTTCCATAAGATGAACAACGAAAGTTGATGGACAAATTGCCCATCTTTTACTCCTCAAATATGATCAAAATTTGTCAGAGCCTCATCAATCTTTGTTGAAAATTTCAAAACATATAATAAAGTGATCCAAACTGTCAAATTTAACAAGTTGCTTAGTTTTGGAATTCCAACCCAAATAAAATTATATTTTTTCATGTATTTTTCAAAGATGTTTTTAATTTAAATTTAATTTAACATTTAATAACTATAATCATAAATGAAAAATATATATTAATGATTTTTTTTAATATTATTATATTTGTTAATTTTATTGATTCACGTGGATATTGGTGGCCACCTACCTATTCCAACTCGCTTCTCTTGAGAGTTTTTAGTTCAACACGTTCTTCTGTAATTCTTTGTAATTGTGGGTTCTACACTTTTGGGGTTGTCTAAAGCCCTACACAGCTTCCAGGTGGAGATTGGTGGCCACCCACCTAATCCAACTGGTTTATTTGGAATTTTTCATGTTAGTACATCTCTCTGTACTTCTAGGGCCGTTTTGGGGCCCTAAACAATGTGTTTTTGGCTTGCCACAATCGAACTATAGAAAGAGTTAGAGTTTGATGACATAATGTGTAGTTCTCGAAAAGACTTTTCCAACGGACTATCATGCCCCTAAAACGGAGGTCGTATGCAAAAGTTACGACCTTGAGAAGTTGAGGTACCAACTTACCCATCGGGGCCCACATAACTTTTAGCGTTTCATCTCCTAGGGTAAGGTTTTTGGATGTCTAGGGTTTTGACATTCATGAGTAATGTTAAAAATGCCTCTGGAGCCTCATTGTAATCATTCTGCTCAGATGGATGTGCCTAACAATCCACATCTCTTCTTAGAGATAACTATCACCATTCAAACAAGTTGTTTCCAGTTTTGCAGTTTTACAGTTTCAACCTATTTTATTTATTCAATAGAAGTTATTGTTCACTGGATATCTGTTTTTGTTATCCGTATCTCTGTGTTATTGTATTGAGTCTGTTATTCCTTTCGTTCCACTCATAAATCCAGATCAATGGTATCAAAGCGATCTGCTCTTCATTTATTTTTCTTTGTGCATGTCCCTGACAAGTTCTGGGTACAAGAAGTTGGGACTCAAACCAGTCGAGCCTTTGCAAGATCGACCATGCCGAGCTCGACAACAACCCATGGGGGACGAGAAGAAAGATGATGGAGCAGGAGATCCTTTTAAAATGTTGCTTGAGGAATCCCTTGCACGACAAAGGAACGAAATGATGGACAACTTTGCATAGATCCTTCGGTGGCTTCCCACAGGAGACACATCTTCATCAAGCATCCATGCAACCCCCTTCAAGGTACAAGTAAATTCTTATATTCCATTATTTGAAGGACTAATAGATGGAGATGTTGTAGATAAATCGCTGAATCTGCTCGAAGGGTATTTTTCGGTCCACAATTTTTTCGACAGGGAAAAGATTACTTTTGCACTCATTAAAGTTGTCCCCCATGTTAAGGATTGGTGGGATACTTACTCTGAGCAAATGGCCATAGAGGAATCTGCAATATTTGCAGTAGCCCCCACATGAGATTCCTTCATGGATGCCATTAAAGAACAATACTACCTTGTTGGAAGCTACGAGGACCAGTACATAAGATGGACCACGTTGCGTCAGGAAAGGGACCAGACAATACCAGATTTCACCAATATTTTCCATACCCTGCGCACCAAATTGGGTATCAAAGAATCTGAACGACATCTATTGCTCAAATACCGTGGTTGTCTGCATAGATACATTCAAACAAAAATGGAGTTTCTGGACATCGTATCATTAGGTGAGACTTATAGATATGTTGTCAAAATCGAGCAAAAATTCAAGCAGAAGAGGCGAGATTTTAGGATCTACAAACTCCTCACAACCGAAGTAGGGAAAAGGTGGCCCCAACCCACAAAACAAGGGATAGAGCAAATATGGTCGCTCGCAGGACAACCAGTCCAATCCGCAACCCAAGAAGGGTAATGAGAAGTCGAAGAAGGACATGGGAAAATGGTCTGAATACTATAAAATCCCTTGGTATAACATCGAAGAATGTCGCTCCAAGCAGTCACTGGTGGCCGAGCTAAAAGCTTCTGAGTCAGAGGCAGATTATGACTCCGAATCAAATCCAGAAAGTGGGAAATGGATCATCGATGCCAAACCCAGTGCCACTGTCGATACAACCAAAGTCCAACCAAGCAAACCAGAAGAATCAAAGGAAGGGGGACGCATCTTTCACTCACAGATGTGGGTAAAGGGAACTCTGTTGCATTTCAATGTCGATAGCGGTAGTCAGAAGAACCTAATTTCAGCAAAGGTCGTCAAATGATTGGCCCTGCCGATAACACCGCACCCATAGCCCTACACCATTGGCTGGCTTCGCCAAGGACGAGATCTTTGCATCAACCAACAATGTCGTCTGCCCTACATCATCAAGCCCTTCAAAGACGGGGTATTGTGTGATATTGCTCCCCTTGAATTCTATGATTTTTTTTTAGGCCAACCATATTTTTGGAAGTGACATGATGTGTATGATATTAGACCCCACAGTGTTATTATTAATTTGTGTAGACAATTGTATAGGATACCAGAGGTAGTGCCACCTACCGCTATTTCTTTAATATCTTCCAAGAAATGAGGTAAGGTCATTTCACAGACCGGGAAGTTCGTCTTCTTTGTGATCTGTGCTCACAGTAAGCAGAAGGTCGCCACCACATCCATGACCTCTACACAAAGCCTCTCTTTGTAGCAGAAACAAGTGGATGGGATTGTTGAAGAGTATAGAGACATCTTCTCCTCACCCACCAGGGTACCGACACACTACCAAGTTAAGCATCCAATTGATCTAACCCTCGGTGCCCTGCTGCCTAATGGACCAGTCTATTGTTGCTAGCTGATCGAAAAATATGAAATCAAGTGCCAGATCCAAGAGCTGCTTCAAAAGGGGCACATCCGACCCAACTTCTCTCCTTGCAAAAGCCTGATTGTTCTAGTGCAAAAGAAAGACAGGAGGTGGCAGCTCTGCGTTGATTACATAGCATTAAACAAAATCACAGTCAAGAACTAGTACCCAATTCCCCGAATTGATGACCTTCTTGACCAACTCAAGAGGGAAAAGTTCTTTAGCAAGATTGATCTAAAGTATGGCTACCACCAGCTTCCCATCGAACCAACTGATGTATGGAAGACAAATTTCAAATCTAAAGAAGGTCTCTTCAAATGCCTGGTCATGCTCTTTGGCTTAACAAATGCACCAACAAATTTCATGAGATTGATGGATGATGTATTGAGACCCTTCACCAACTCTTTTGTGGTGGTATATCTGGATGGCATCCTCATCTTCAATGGAATTTGGGAGGAGCACGTGCAACATATTCAATAGGTTTTGGGCACTCTGCGGCAATACAAGCTATATGCCAACTTGGAAAAATGCTCATTTGGCATGAACAAGGTCCAATACTTGGGCTACATTGTTGATGAGCATGGGGTACATGTGGATCCAGCTAAGATCCAAGTCATTCGTGACTAGCCAGCCTCGACCACACTAACCAAGCTTTGGAGCTTCTTGGGACTTGCCAACTTCTATCGAAGGTTCGTGTTGGGATTTTCCCATATTGCATGGGCCCTCATCCAAGTAACCAATGACGATGGAAAGGAAAAGTTCGCATGGGGGCAGGCATAACAACAAGCATTTGATGATCTGAAGCATCGCTTGTGCTTAGCTTCAGTACTCTCCATACTTAATCTTCAACAACTGTTCGAGATTGAGACTCATGTCTCCGACTATGCTGTCAGCGCAGGGCTCACTCAACATGGTCATAAAGTCACATACCATAGTTAAACACTCTCAGATACTGTTCAGAAATACCCCACCTATGACAAAGAAATGTATTCCATTGTGTAATCCCGTCGTCAATGGAAACATTACATTTTGGGAAAGGAGACAATCATCCACATTGATCACAAGCCTCTATAGTTCATACAGACAAAGGGGAAGTTGTAGAACAACCGCCATCAAAAGTGGTCCACATACCTACAACAAATCCATCTCAACATAAAGTATAAAATACATAGCACAAATCATGTTGTTGACTTCCTTAGTCACCCTCCCGTTTCCGCACTCACCATAGTGCTCCATTCCTGTGGGCATGAGGCATTTGAGTGGCCCCAACTTTATTAGCATGACCCTGACTTCGCCACCACCTATCAAATCTTGGGTACATGAGCGACTAACACCGATTTTCACATCCAGGATGGATTGTTATGCCATCTGGGATATCTATGTGTTCCCACAAGCGAGCGTGCAAAGTTGATTTGGGACGCTCACTATAGTCAGATGGAAGGACATTTTGGCATGGATAAAATTGTGGTCGTTCTACAAAAACATTTTTATTGTCCAAAACTTCGACAATATGTCAACAAGTATATAATATCTTGCACTGCTTGTGCCATTTCCAAGCCAACCATCAAGAAGCAAGGCTTATACACCCCTCTTCCTACTCCTGAGAGGCCTTGGGAATCCATCTGGATGGATTACATGTCTGGTCTTTCGTCCACCAAGCACGATAATGATTGTGTATTTGTGGTGGTTGATTGGTTTTTGAAGATGACCATTATCACAACCTGAAAGAAGAGCATCACATGAACATATACTGCTAAGATCTTCTTCGAATGGGTGTGGGTCCATTTTGGGATACCACAGACCATCACCTCAGATAGGGAAAACATGTTCCTCAACACATTTTGGTTGAGTCTCTGGTCATTTTTGTTTACCAAGCTCACTAAATCCACTGCTTTCCATCCCCAAACCGATGGCTAGACAGAGGTCGTCAATCAAATGATTGTGCACATCCCGTGCATGCACAACTCTAAGCATCCGCGTACATGGGATCAGAGTATTCCCTATGTTCAACACAGCTACAACATGGCTCTCCATAGCTCCAGCAGCCATAACCCATTTTAGGTAGGGCTGGGATTCCAACCCTTGGGTCCCATTGATGTTGCACTCCCTCTTGCAACTACACATGCATAATCTTCTTGTGTTCAGTCTAAGGCTGACAAAGCCACTAGATTCATTAAGCGCATTCAACACATCCGCCAATAGGTCCATGATATTTTGTAGAAAGCCAATGCTAAGTACAAGCAATTCCATGATCAACACCAGGTATCGCACCAATTTCAAGTGGGAGACAAGGTCTGGTTACATTTGCAGAAAGAGCACCTTACATGGCCCCATCGAAAGCTCCTCCCACTTCGCTATGGGCCTTACACTATCACCAAGGTTGTGGGTATCAATTCTTTTGAGCTCAACACTCCACTCGTCCTTGGCTTGCACCCAATGTTCAATGTGGACCTCCTTTAGCCATATTTTTCACCATTATTGGACACCTCCGAGATTGTAGAACAATTGACACCAACAAAGCTCAACCCTGAATGCATGGAACAAGAATCCACTGATCAGATAGTGGACACATAGGTCAAGGGAACTCACAAGTAGAGGATCCATCTTTATTAGGTTGTTAAGGCAGGGAAGCTCCTATACCAAGGCAGGTGGCTCACCTGGGGCCACATTTAGTATAAGTTTCCTCACATGATGGGGGAAATCAACACAATCGATACCATTGCTTCTTAAGGGGGGAGGACTGATCCAGGTGGATATTGGTGGCCACCCACCTATTCCAACTGGATCCTCTTGACAATTTTTAGTTCAACATGTTCTTTTATAATTCTTTTTAATTGTGGGTTCTATACTTTCAGGGTTGTCTGAAGCCCTGCACAGCTTCCAGGTGGAGATTGGTGGACACTCACCTAATCCAAATCGCTTATTTTGAATACAATAACACAAATATATGTGTTATTGTATTCAATCTATTATTCCTTTTGTTCCGCTCATAAATCCAGATCATTTATTTATTAAAATTTTAATTTATTTCGAGGAAAATAAAAATAAAATTAAACAAAACAAAACTTTGAATACCTCCTCAATGTAAAGATATTCATCCAGATGTCAGTCTGTTGGATAACATCGAGGAGCACAACCTGTGTAAAATGCAAGAATTTTTTGCACTCTGATTGGACGACTATCCGAGCCTGGGATTTCACGTTTTTTTCCCACATCCTTCCAGTAACTTGTTTTTGAGGCTCTCTATATTGTTGGGCCTTATGTATATTTCCTCTTCCTCTAGCTAAAAAAAATAAAAATCAGAATCTCTCCTTGTCAGAGGGTTTTTATTTCCATCCAAGGCTAAAATTTTTAGGATACATAGCATCAGGATTCTATTTAGAAAATTATTTAACGATATTTTCAAACTTTTAAAAGAAATACTCAACTCATCAATAACGTTCACGTTACATAGTGTAATGTGACAACATCTTCTTCATACTGATTTATAGAGCACCTCTTGACGCAATAACTTTTATACCTTAAAGCATGTTGATGTTTCTCCAATTAGCAACATTGAGCATACATTCTCCTCGATTGGTCAGGTTGATTTGACCAAGGGAAATGACTCATTTACTCAGAGAGCTTTGCTAGCGGTGAATGGCCCAGGCGTAATCTTTCTCTGGACGAGGAGTGGATAGACTCAAGGTAGTACTCTTACATTGTCTGCTCTAGGATGGAGTGATCTATATTAATTAGATGTGCATGTGAGGAAATAATCATCAACATAAATATAATATATAAATAATATATTTATAATGTAATGTATAAATATATAAATAATCAATAATAAATTAATTAATGAAAAGGAAATAATGGAAAATATATGTCCATTAAATGAAAAGTCACTCCTCCCAAGTATATATATCGAGGCACTTAATTGTAATATATCATCTCATACAATATTTACTTACAATAACCTCTCATCAAGTCCGCTAAGTCTTGTTGAGATTTCCAGGGTGTAATTATTCTATGATAACAATAGCATTTGAATCATAAGGCAACAATTATCAGATCTGAAAATAAAAAAATTTAACATGGTATCAGAGTGAGGTTAAAATATTTTTGTGCCAGAGCTAGTATAATTCTTTTCTGAAGCTAGTTAAAAGCTTTCAGTGCCAGATCTGATAGATCTACTTCAGATATTTTATTTTTTGCAATTGTACGGTTGTGGTCGCGAGCAACCTATGCACACACAGCGACCACATTCCTTTTGTTCACGATTTGCCTAATTATAGGGTGTGATTGCCTTAAGGATTGCACTACATAGTGCAACCAACTCTTTTTGTCACTCTCTGATTCCCTACCAGATGGTGTCTATTCTCAGAGTAGAAGACATGCTGGACGGTGCTACAAATTTCAAATCTTGGAAGATCAGGATACTCTTCATCCTAGATGAAACTGAGATTCAAAATTATATAAAACAAAATGTATCAGAGCTAGAAAGTGTTGAACAGAAATCCAAGCATAAGAGGAATGCAACAATGGCTAAGATGATCTTGATAGATTCCGTAAAAGATAATTTGATTCCACACATTGCTGAGTTGAAAATTTCGAAAGAAATGTTTGACGCCTTGGTGGGATTGTTCGAGAGCAAGAACATTAGTAGGAAATTAGCTTTGAGAAATTATCTCGGTTGTATCATGATGACCAAATCAGATTCAGTTGCCACTTATTTTATGAAAGTCTCCTAGTTGAGAGATCAACTTAAGACCATTGGAGACACCATTGATGATGTTGAACTTGTTACAATGACTCTTAATGGATTTCCTTCTTCATGGGAACCATTTGTTCAGATCATTTGTGGACGAGAGGAGTTTCCCAAATTTGATTTTCTATGGACTGATTGTGTCCAAGAGGAGGCCAGAACATTGTCCAAAAACAACTTGCAGAAACCCCAGGATGAAGGAACTTAAGCTCTTGCATCTCATGCAAGAAAAGGAAAAAGAAAGAAGAATTTTGGAAAGAAAAATATAGGATGAGGATCATCCCTAGTTAAAGAGCGTAAGAAGAATGATGTTTCAAAAATCAAGTGCTTCAATTTTCATACATTTGGTCACTATGCTTCTCAGTGTCCTCAAAATAAAAGGAAGGGAAAACAACATGCATCAATAGTCAATATTGATGAGCATCCACCACAAAAGAAGACAAAGGAATATAAACTTGATGAGATTGCAGATGAACTTCAGAAAGAGTACTTATTTTTCTCCACTCTTTCAGGCACTATTGTTGATGGAAATGATATTTGGTTAGTGGACAGTGGTGCTTCTAGGCACATGAAAGGTTCTCGTAATTGTCTCTCATATTTGGTTGAGAGGGAGTCAACATTGCGAGTAGAACTTGGTGATAACACCAAGTATGTAGTGAGAGGATTTGTGACATCTTGATTCCAACTATAGTTTGGAGATACTATTCATATACAAGATGTGTTGTATGTACTAGGGTTGAAGAAAAACCTGCTTTCTACCTCAACATTGGAGGATAAAGGTTATAGAGTTACATTCGTGAATGGACAAGTTATTGTATGGCCTAAGAGATCGAGTATAGACTCCACAACAGTGATTGGTGTTCGAGAGGGAGGTCTATAAAAATTGTTGGGATGGACAACCTAGGCATTGGTACATGACAACATTAGTTTGTGTGAGCTATGATATCATAGATTTGCACACTTACATTACAGGGATTTACCAACATTGAAGAGGATGGTCACATGACTTCCAGATCTTCAGGTAGAGCATGATGGCATTTGTAGGAGATGTGCACTTGGAAAAAATTCCAAGGGATCTTATCCAAGCAGTGATAATAGGTCCAAGGGGATCTTGGATCTAGTACATTCAAATGTATGTGGACCTATGTCAGTTGCATCTTTGGGTGGATTCATGTACTTTGTGATATTCATTGATGATTTCTCTTGGAAGACATGGATGTTCTCCATGAAGACCAAGGATGGGGCCTTCAATAAATTCCAGGAGTTCAAGTCTTAGGTAGATAATCTGACAGGGAAGAAGATCAAGGTGTTGAGGTCAGATAATGGAGGAGATTATACTTCTAGGGACTTTAGTGGTTTCTGCAAGGAGGAAGGGATCAATAGGGAGTTGGTTGTTCCTTACAACCCACAACAGAACATGGTTGCAGAGAGGAAGAACATGTCCATTACAGAGGCTGCCAAATCCATGATTCATGATCATGATTTAACCATGCTCTTATGGGGAGAGGCATATAGTACAACAATGTACGTCTAGAATAGGAGTCATCACTGGATCTCGGGGGACAAGAATCCTAAGGAGGATCTCACAAGTGTGAAACTAGAGGTCAATCATTTGAGGATCTTAGGTTTTCTAGTCTATATTCACGTTCCCAATGAGAAAAGGACGAAGTTGGAGCCTTCTGGGAAGAAAGGGACGTTTGTTGGATATAGCGAGACATCAAAGGCTTACATAATCTACATTTCAGGACAGTGCTAGATAGAGGTCAGTCGATATGTCACCTTATACAAAGACACATCCTTCAAGAGGTCCAGAGAGTCTCACATGGAGATTGATAGTGAGGAGCAGGAGGCTCCAAAGGATGTGGGTTTAGGTCCCTTTGTTCTAGTTGATCATCCTTCAAACTATCAGGAGAAGTCAACAGAGTCACTTGAACCAGTGGACCTGCCTAGATTCATTGTTCCAGAGACTAGGAAGAGGCCAGTCTGGCTTCATGATACATTGCAGGATGCAAAGAGGCATGCAACTCCCCATGGTACTTTCAGAAAAAGTAGATGACCTCAAAAAGTATTGAGTTATATGGCATTGATGAGTCACATCATTGATTACGAACCTTCAAGTTATGAGGAGGCAGCAGGCCAACAAGTTTGGAGAGATGCCATGATGGAGGAATATCAGTCCATCATGAAGAATGATGTGTGGGATATTGTGCCGAGACCTGAGGGGAAGTCATTGGTTACTTCCAAGTGGATATACAAGATCAAGCATGTATCAAACGACAACATCGAAAAGTACAAAGTGAGGTTCGTGGAAAGAGGGTTCTCCTAGAAGGATGGAGTAGAATATGAAGAGGCGCTTCTCCAGTTGCCAGGTACACTTCCATCATGACCATTATTGTCATTGAAGCAATCATGGATTGGAGATTATACCAGTTGGACATAAATAATGCATTTCTCAATGGTGTGATTGAGGAGGAAGTGTACATAAAACAACCTTAAGGATTTGAGGTACATGGGAGGGAGTCTCATGTTTACACATTAAAGAAGGCCTTATACAGACTCAAGCAGACACCCAGGGCATGGTACTTCAGGATTGATGGATACTTTATGAGCTTGGGCTTAACCAAGAGTTAAGAAGATCCCGACCTTTACTACAAGGTTGTTGATGGTGATCCTTTGATCTTGGTGTTGTATGTTGATGACTTGCTCCTTACAGGAGCAAACTGACTAATCAATTAGTGCAAGAGGGATTTGGCCTCTGAGTTTGAGATGAAGGATCTTGGATTGATGCATTATTTCTTGGGATTGGAGATGTGGCAGAAACTAGGTGAGATATTCCTCAGACAAGGGAAGTACATAGTTGAGATATTGAGCATATTCGGTATGATGGACTGCAATTCCATGGCTACACCTATGATGAAAAATATGAAGAAGTTGAGTGATTCTGCTTCAGATTCATATATGGTGGATTCCACTATGTACATGAATTTGATTGGATCCTCAATGTACCTGGTTAACACCAATCTAGATATTTGCTTTGTAGTGAACACCCTGATCTAGTTCATGGTTGAACCAAGGCACTTCCATTGGGTTGCAACAAAGCATGTGTTGAGGTACCTGCGCGGTACAATTGGATATGTTCTGCGATATGACTCAGGTGGTGAAGTGAGGTTGAAGGGATATACTGATTCTGACTGGTCAGGGAGTGCAGTGGACAAAAAGAGCACCTTAGGGTGCTGCTTCAACTTAGGATCAACTATGATATCCTGGTTTAGCAAGAAGTAAACTTATGTAGAACTTAGCAAAGAAGAAGTGGATTATATCGCAGCCAGTGTCCCAAGTCGCGAACCAATATGTATTTGGAAACTTCTTACATGACTATTTTATCAAGAGCTAGATATGACCTTAATACACTGTGATAATCAAAGCTGTGTTAATCTTTCATAAAATCCAATATTTCATGACAATTCAAAGCACATTGAAATCAAATATCACTTCATCCAAGACATGGTATAGAAGGGAGCAGTAAAGCTCCAATACATATCCACATATGAGAAAATTGCGTACATTCTCACCAAGCCTTTGTCTAAGACAAAGTTTGTACACTTCAGAGACAAGATTGGCGTGATGAAAAATGTCTCCCTCATTGAGAGGGAGTGTTGATGTTTCTCCAGTTAGAAGCATTGGGAAGATATTCTCCCAGATTGGTCATGTTGATTTGACCAAGGGAAATGACTCATTTACTCATGAATATTTTCTAGTGGTGAATCGACTAGGCATAGTCTTTATCCCGACGAGGAGTGGATAGACTCGAGGTGCTCTCACATTGTTTTCTCCAGGATGGAGTGATCTATATTAATTAGACGTGCATGTGAGGAAATAATCATCAACATAAATATAATATATAAATAATATATTTATAATGTAATGTATAAATATATAAATAATCAATAATTAATAATAAATTAATTAATGAAAAGACAATAATGGAAAAGACATGTCCATTAAATGAAAAGGCACTCCGCCCAAGTATATATTTATCGGGGCCCTCAATTGTAATATATCATCTCATACAATATTTACTTACAACAACCTTTCATCATGTTCGCTAAGTCTTGTTGATATTTTCAATGTGTAATTATTCTATGATAACAATAGCATTTAAATCATAAGGCAATAATTATCAGATCTGAAAATCAGAAAATTTAACAAAGCACACCTCTACTATAGTAGTCCAAAGAATAATTTGAAACACTAGTTAATATTGATTCATAGTTCAGTTCCCTAGTGGAATGAAATCAAATCTTATATTAGCATATGAAGTATACATCCATTTAAAGTGATCCCTTTATTTTGCATTGTCAAAGCAAGGCAGTCCTTGAATAAGCAAAGTGGTTCACAATGGGAGAAATCCATAGAAGTTTCATCTTATGCACTCTAAAGAAATGGGGACTAACACAATGGATATCATTAGTAATAGAAGGGGGACAATTGATGCAAGCATCAACTGAAAACCAAGTTCTATAACTTGCGTTTGAGTATTGGAAAATATTGTCTAGGTTTTAAGGTTGATAGAGAGTGCCAAGCTTTGTGACAATGACACAATACAGTTCCATCGACAATGTTCATTGCAGTTGTTTTGCACCAATCATCTCAAATAGGCACTGCAAAATTCTCATTTCATTCTACAAGTCTTTTAGGCTATGAAAAATACAAAGAAAATACTTATGTTAGCAATTTTTCATCCTCAAGACGATGGGTAATAGAGGTAAATAACCACCTCATAATCCACCTCTTACACACATATAACCATTTGGGTTTTCAACCAACAACATTTCTCGACATTCCTTATACTATGAAAAAAATCATTGACATTTACTCTATTGTAACACAAAAGGCTTAAAACATACCAACAATTTTGTTGATAAGATTCAAACCATTCAATAACAAACTCAATAGATTTATTAGAAGACAATGTATAAGTACAAATTTAAACATGCCAATCACATTTCCCCCATAGTTTCAATGTGGTAGGAAAAGTGGAGTTTCATATCTAATATGGGAGGTTCAAAGGCCCTGACAAGAAGTTAAGATCTATTTTAAAGGACCCTATAATATCCTAAGTAGATTGACAACACCATATTTGAGCTAGACATTCTTCCTTACCGAGATTCTTAACCTAGTTTTAACATGGAAATTTTTAAACCCTAAAACATGCCTTTATTGGAATAGTGAAAGGCTCAATTTGAAAATATGGTTGATATTGAACCATAGTTCATTTCACTAGTGGAGTGAAATAAGATCCTATATCAACATCTAAAGCATATGCACAATTTATTTTGAGTAATTAAAGAATGATAGTTCCTTAATAAGAAAAGTTGTTCACATTGGATCAAATTTGTATAAGTTTCATCACACTAAGTAAATGGGTATTAACATAATGGATATCAATAGTAATCAAGGGGACATAATTAATCCAAGCATGAACTCAAAACCAAGTTTTAAAGAACATTTGAATAGTGACAAACTTTGCTAGGTCTCAAGGCTAGTTACGAGTGTCAATCTTTACGATAATGACACAAGAACTTAGTTCCATCAAGGAAATTATGTTAGTGACCTTTACAAGCAATGCTTCACTAATGACACATCAAGTCACCATGCCAATGCCACACCACAGACTTCATCAACCTAATATGTGTGTAAATTGCACTATGTCATGCAAGTAACATATGTGACCATGGAAATAACGCACTTCAATACACACCATACTACATGTATCACTCTCATCTATATGATTGGCACCATGTTGACAATGAATCTTCTAGAATATTTTGGTAGGATTTTCTTGTCTACATCTTTTTGAGCAAATTCTTTTCAATATAATTTTGGGTAGATTCATGTCCAGACGAATGTTATTTTAGAATATTCTAGGAAATCTATAATAGCATGATCAAGATGATGGAAAAATAGAATGTTAGGCCACATAAAATGTCGTCCACCTTATATCTGGAAACTATACAAACTTCTTAATCTACATCTCTACTTAAAAATTCTCTTATGTATTTTTATTCTTTTAGTTAAAGAACATTCTATTGATTCTTAACATGACTTATCTCTTTTATATTTCACAACCTCTAAATATATTTAGTGCTTAATTAGCATGTTTTAGCTTCCATGTCATATCACAAGGTATTTTCAAGCTAGTGGATGTCCCTTTGATCCAAAATCATTGGTATTGGATCAAGACATCAACACATTGACATCAACACATTGCCATGTTCTAATATTGTAAGAAAGTGGCAATCAAGGCATTGAGATACCTTTTGTCCTTTATTGATCAATTTGGTTTGTGATAAAAGAAACATTTGAAACTAATTTGTGTGTTGAATGCATGTGTAGATGGGATCTTAGAATGTGAAACATTGGGGTTGCTTCATATTCTAGTAGACATGTTGCTTACAATCTTGGACACTTGTGGACATCATACAAACATCTAGTCAAAATTGCATGAGGTTCATCTTGATTTTGTTCAAATGTATCAAAGTCTCCATGCCAATAACCAAGTTTCAAATCGTTAATTTGCAACAAGGTTGCCTTGAGAATATTTGTGTTCCTCCAAATGAGCAATAATAAAAATTGATTTTGAAGGTACACGATTCCAAGTCAATTGATAATTTTGATAGTGAGAAACTCTCAAAGACGTGCAAAAGTACTTCTACTAGTGAAATTTGTGGACAAGCACGAAGTAGTAAATTTGTATATGTGGTGCTTACACCATAACTAAATCAACTAATAAGAAATATAGGTTGTAAATCCCTCTACATTTAATCTCCAATAGGGTGGAGTATCTCTCCATGGATTTATTAACAAGTATCTACATTGTTATAAGTGCAATCTTACTATCACGTTAATGGTAATGGATTATATTTCTATTATAGTCATTATTGTGCCATGTTACAAGATAGATTATCCATAAGACACATGCAAGTTATTATTCACACACGTGTTAATTCATTGGTGTTTACCTACCTCGATCATTTCATCTAAACATATATACTTTTCATTAAATTCTATAATTCTCTCAAAGTATGATGGATACAAATATAACCATATTGACAACTGTCCATCCTAAATTTGATGTGAAATCATATCATCAACTATGTTATAATACACCTCTTACACATTTATAACCATAATTGCTGTGCCTAATTTTTTTTATCAAGGAGATGACCATTGATCCTGTTGGAAACGGTGACAACAACTCATCCGTGAATAGGAATTTAGATCCTATAAACCGGGGTTGGTTGTAACCAATGCGTCTAAATTAGAATATGGATTTTTCTATAAAATTGTATGCTCGTAGAGGCTGAGAGTGTCAGTGTGAGAGGATTGAGATCCGACTGTAATCTCCATTAGCTGAATAATAAGATGACCGATACCTATGCTTGGTGGACGTAGCCCAACTTTTGGGTGAACCACGTAAACTGCTGTGTCCTTTTTTGTTTGCATATGTATTGATTGTCTTATGGTAATTGTTGTTTCTGCACTAGCAATTACAACAAGTGGTATCAGAGCGAGGAGCTGAGGAGATGAGGAGGACGCAGACTGGAAGAAGCCGCCACTACCATCATTTGTGAAGCTGCAACCATCGTTGTCGTTGCTGCGTGCACATCTCATCCACTGGTCTGAAGGGGCCATCGACTGTCATTTGTTGTGTGCTGTGGCCTGTGCACCGATCACTACTATCTGTGCTGGTGTTGTTCGATGTCTCTCTTCTCTGCGATCTGCAGGGAGCTGTTCGCTGTCCCTTGCAGTGTTGTTCCTCTTATTTGCTGTGTGCGTGCTGAGTGGAGCTGCGCGCTGTGCGCTGTGTGCTGTGCGAGTTCTATTAAATGAAACTTGCTGGATTTGAAAGGGAGCGCCAGCCCACTCGTGGCCTTCTCCACCATATGCCATTTTGGTTAAGCGCGCCTCTATACCCTCCCACAGAGCGCTGAAAAAAATTCATGCGCTAGAAAATATTAAAGGTGCATTCGTATGAAGTTTTTCAAAACTCAAATCCATACCTTTTTTACATTTTTGAAAAGTATTAAAGTGTAAAGTATTGAAGGTTTTTTACTTTTACATTTTTCGAAAGTACTAAAGGTTTTATTATAT
>ML786316.1:237977-284780 GCA_009831015.1 Picea engelmannii | reverse complement strand
TTCGCATCTACGATTGTAAGTACTGCTGTCGTTATTCTCATTAATATGACATGCTTGGCCTGTTTCTTTCTAGTTTGTGTTTGATGTTACATGAACTTATCATTCAGTGATAGATCTGTTTTCAAGCTAATGTCAATAGAGTAAGAAGTGGTCGTATCTTGATTTGTCCACAGACATCAACGAGAAGCAAAGGATTGGAGCGCAACTCGGAGCGTGCAGGGACAAACGTCGGTCAAAAGGTACTTCTGTTACTCTTCCTTCTCATGCATTAGGCTTAGATAGATTCGAAATAAATTCAGTGTCCATGATAAGCACTTTTCTGTCTAGGGTTAAGGTCAAGCCTTAGAGGTCGATCTACTTGTCCGCAGGCAGATTTTCCTACAACACTTATACCTATGCATAAGTACCTTTCTGATGCTACACACATCAACAATCTGTTTTAGCGAGGAAGGTACTTCTCAAAGATCCACCTAGAACTGGATGTCTCTCTAATAATGAAACAATGTCCTGAACATCATCTTGCCCCATGGAATCCCTCCAAACCTATTGGTCTACTTCTTCTTGAACACTGGAAGACTTGAAATCAATGATGCTACTCATTAACACCATATAGTTGGGAAAATTCCTTAGAGGCATGCTGTCCTTGACCTTTCTCCTAGGAGCCTCAACTTTCTCATGAGAATCCATCAATGAAAATTCAAACCAAATTGGTCTCTTGATATAACTGAAAGGGGATAACTCCTCCCCACCTGAAGTTTGACTCCCTGAACTAGAAGTATATGAAATTTATTCTCCCTTCAGAGCCTTCTTATCCTCATCCTATGCCATTGACATCGATCCATTCACATTTGAAAGGAAAATATCCAAGATCCCCTTGGACCCATGAATAGGCTTTCCCAACAAATTGTATATATTTTCCTCTCTAACCCCAATGCTCATTGTTGTGTTGGGGCTAGCTCCCTCTGGACGTATGAGTACTTTCACTTTCTTGAACATGATGTAAAATACCATATCCCCCATAACTAAAATTGAGAGCATATTATTATTCATTTATGGTACATAAAACACATCCCGGGCCTCCAATGAACCATTTGAATCAAGCTGGAACAAGGTATTACCATCACCCTTCATTACATACTTGGAATCATCACCAAGCTCCACATGGGTCCCTAAGTCCTTCTCCATTAGACTGCTGAATAACTCCCATGCCTCTGTCATATGATAAGATGCACTGTTTTCAAAGTACCAAGCGCTCCCTCTGACTATGCTGGTAGAGAGGTAGGAGGCTAGTGAGAATTACTTCTCAAACTTTGCTGCAATCTCATCTAGCTATGTTTGTTTTGATGTTGTTGTTTGCGTTTTCCCTTTCCCCTTCTTCTTCATACACTATGATGCATAATGCCCATACTTGTGGCATGTGAAGACCTTGATTTTACTCAAGTCCTTCTTACCTAGATGTGAGGTTGACTCCTCACCATCACCCTTCTTTTTGGAACCCTTTTCTTTTCCCTTTCTTGTATTATTGACAAGGGCCAGGTTCTCCTCCTCTTTATCTCCCTGCTTTCCTAATTTAGACTCCTCTTGAGTCTATTCCTAGATACAATCATCCCACAACCTTCGCCAATCTAGAAGATTCTCCCGAGCGCAAAATCCCTTGACAAATGGCTCCCAAGACTTGGGAAAACAATTTAGTGCCACATTTACGAGCTCAACGTCATCCACCTTCTCTCCAATAGATGCAAGTTGATCACGTACCTGGGTGATAATCATGATGTAGTTGGTAATGTTGTCAGATCTAGACACCTACACTAATCTGATTTTATTTCTTAAGATCATATTCCCACTCATGTTGTCACTTTGGAATAAACTTGTTAGCACATAATCTTGTCAAGGTCTCGTGAGTCTGTGTTTTCTACCTAGCTCTATAATTTTTCCTGTTTCTCTTTTTTTTACAGACTCGATCGTAAGTTTTCCTTTCAGCTCACGGTTTTCAACTGTTCTTCTTCACCCGTTTGATATACTTGTTTTTCCTTAGCAGCTTGCCTGAGAAATATCGACCCTTATCCTTCATGTTTTCCCTAAGGCCGATCACCCCTCTTTTTTCCTCTGCCACTGATTCTTTTGTTTTCCCGAGCCCTTAGCCAGTCATTCAAGTAATGGTTCACAGGTCGTGGTCATGACCACCAAGCGCAACACTTGAAGCGGTTTGATGTGGACTCAAATCAAGCGAGCGGGCAAGATCAGATCGATGATGATCGGGATCCTGTAGTTGCAAAAAATATAGTGCCAGAGGTTCGAAATCGCGAGTTCCATCCTAGTCACTGGTGCTGCGAAGGACACATGGTGCGCGATCAGTGTATCATGGTTTCATGAGATGGAGCGGTCAAGGAGAAAGTCATCAGAACTTGCGAAATGCGAAATCGCGATAAGACCGTAGCCATTGATCAAAGAAGAGAGTTGGACCGTTGGATTAGCTTTTTACGATTTCCCGAGTCGGGAAAGTAAGAGGGAAGAGTTTTGAAGATTTGAAAAGAACGATGTCCTGAAGTACTGATGTCGTCTGAAGCATCCGATCAAAGGGGATGCATGTCATCTGATTCGAGCGTCATGATTTCACGACTCAGAAGCTTGAGTATAGAACGCAGTATGAGTTCGTGAAACACAAAATCGCGACGCACCTGAGATAAGAACGAGGTCATGGACCGAGGTCATGTGGGGCAAGGAAAAGAGCTGCGTCGAGAAACAAAGTGCCCAAGTCAGTCACCGAGAAAGATCTGCATGGCCTGGAGGTGCCAGAATTGACTGAAAGGAGTCGTGATCTTGCTTGGAACATTCATGGGTGTCAGGCCTCGCCCTGATCCCTATGAAAGAAGTTAATGAAAATGGGGAAGGTGGTTGAAACCTCATTTCACCACATAAATGGAAAACATGAAAATCTGGTCGTGGAGGGCAGACTGTCAGCCGAAAGTTCCCTTGTCATGAATTTTCTTGTGAAGCCCATATCGATCTGATCTTGCATCTGACAAAAGAGTGCAAGTGAAACCTGACAGAAGAAGATGCAGACACCAAGCCTTGGATGCATGACTAAAGTGTGTTTCTGTAGGGAGCAAGTTGGTTGAGTATATATACTCAGTTTTTATATTTTGTAATGGTCGATGGTAGAGAAATGCTCCCGTATTGTAAAGTTTTAGTAAAGCCTCTGGCTTCTGGTTATGTATCTATATTTGAGACCTCTCGTTTAATAACGGTCAGCTTTTTTGCTTCATCTTGTTTTCCTTTGATACTGAAAGAGTTCATGATTGACCGATTCGCTTGAATTATTGTGACTGCATTATGATGGATGTTCGATTGTAGTGTTGTTGTAATTCCTTTCAGTTTCTTTATGATTTAAACTCAAGAAGATTTTGAGTTTGAGTTTTTCTTCTTTGGGCTGCTGGAAGACCCGATGTGCATGGCAGAACTTTACATCCTTCTCACTGAAGTCTTCCTCCTACTCACCCTTACTACAACCTACTATCTAAATTCAAATTAAGACCTCATCTTCTTATGCATACCAGTCCAATGTTCTGAGCTAGGACAATATTTTCTTGAGATTGCACCCATTTGACCCTTTTATAACCAACCTGTGATAGAAAATACTAATGGGTATTAGGCTCACCTCTGCCGCAATCCAGGGGTGACTTCTGGTGCTAACATTTTTGGCGCCATTATCGGGGACAAAATTGAAGATTTTCACTGGGATTGAACGACAAATCTTACTAGTTCTGAAGGTGTGTTGGCACAGGGGCAGACCCAGGGTTCAACGCACCAACAACGCACCAACAAAACTCTGATGACCAACCCTTTCGGCAACACCTCCGAAGTAGATGAAGTCTCATCCGAGGTAGAGGCAGGGGTGGTTGTGTAAGTTTTAAACCTGTGAAGTAAAGAAATGCACATAGATTCTTAAGCAAAACAAAATTTAATCAATGGCTCATTCACATAGTACACAGAGATATTATATCGGAAACCCTCAACCAGGAAAACCTTTCTTATATTCATTATATCGAATTTCACCATTCACCATACAATATATACAATGTTTTTAGGTATTTCGTAGATACAAAAACCCTAATCCCTTAATCCGAGATTAATTTACAAAACCGCTAAAAATAGCAAAAACTGCCCAAAACAACATTTCGGGGCACTGCCCCAAACCCCGTCGGCCCTAGGCTACCGCCCACTGCTGAATGTTGCGCATAACCAAGGGGGGGAATACCTGCCCCTCCCTAGGACCCCCCTAGGAAAGCGCCCGCCGCACACGACACAATCAAAGCGCTAGTATGAGGGATCGTCAAACGCAGTTGTCATATATTACGTGCCCACACACACACACATGCAAAGAATATAAAACATACCCAACAGGTTGTAGGACTCCAGTGTCTACAACCTTAGCTGGGACACATATTTTGTGATTGTAACACCTTAACCGGGAGCTTAGCAATTATGATTCATCAATATTCAGTCTTAGCTTACAGCACAACTAAACCCTAATAACAGATCAATGCAGTATTCAGATAGATTCAACAAACTCGAGCACTAAGCATACCAACCTAGATCAGATCTAGCATTCATTCGCATTATTCAACACTAAGCTATCATATCAGATTCATCTATCATCTAACATCGCACTAAGAATTGAATCACATAAAAAAAAGAACAACCAAGAAGCACAAAGCATTCACAACATGGGATATACGTGGTTCACCCCCACCCTGGGGCTACGTCCACCAATTCTTCTCCTCTTTATTATCTCTGGTCAATCAACTACATGCACAGAGACTCAAAATAAACTCTGCGGAGGACAGGAGATCTGTGCACCTCGCTAGATCCTTCTTCCTCGAGTATATCTAGCCACAGAGCTTTCCACATTCTGCGCACAAAGCACTACAGACGACTTGCACTTATTTTTGCAAGCCTCAACATACAATACACACCAAGCCTCCTATAATCATTTGCACTTAGCACAAGTTTCAACTAGATAGTCACTACTTCTTACATCGCCTAGACTTCTATTTATACATTAAAAAATAGGCATAAGCATGGGTAAACCCATGGGCTGACATCCCCATACCCATTACATAATCCTGAAACCCAAAAAGGCCCTAAAAAGGGGCTGAGATCCCACGATCTCCACTTAGATTTGTGCTCCGCCTTCGACAGCCCGTCGAAGTCCCAAAATGGTGAAAAATGACCAAGGATCCTTAAAACTTGGTCAAGGGCCAACATGCCCCCAACACTCACCTATGACTCGTTCCGAGTCACTCTGCTCTGGGTAATTCTGCCTCAAAATCCTCGAGCTTGGCTCAAGCTACTTCAACCTGTTGATGTGCCATGACCTCATGCTCAACGAACTCTTGGATTACTGCTTCGTTGACATGTCCCTCTAAACGTTGTTTAGCTGCAGTGACGACTTGCTCCAGTTCTGCTCCTCAACCTTCGATCTCTTCGAATAGTTTGTAAGCCTCATCCTGTATTGGTTGGAGCCTTTGAGTTACTTCCATGACTCTGCTCTGAATGGTGTGGACTTGTTGTTGGGAAGCACATTGTTCTTGGGATCACTTCATCCTTTCAATGGATGATAGGGGCTTCAACTACGCCTGTACTGTTTCTGCTTGCTTCTTCGCTTCCTGGAGCTGTGACTCCAGTGCCTTCAATTCAGGATCCTCAGTGAGTTTCTCATAATTTTGGGCATTGCAATCACTCAATTTTTTACATTCCATGGCGAGGCCCTTGATTCTTTCAATTGTGCCTCGAGAAGTTGCTTCTCTTTGATCTCACACATCCCGTGGAGTACTGGGCACTCTTCTTAGCTCCAGATCTGTAATTCTCTGCTAAAGCTGCTAGATGATTTCTGCGAGCTGCGCTACTTGGTTTTCTACTGGTTCTTCCTCCTTCTGCTCCAAGCCTGTCATAGAGTGAAGTGCTCTGTTGACTGCTTCTTTTATTCTGACTTTCTCTACAAGAAACTTTTCTTTCTCCCGCTGGATGTGCACTCTCTCTTCTTCAAACTTCGCTTTAAGAGCGTCCTTCTCTTGTTGCACAATCCTGCGTTGATCTATAGCTTCCTCCTCTGCTTGTTTCAGGGCCACTGTGGCTTGGTATTTCTCAGCTTGTGCTCAATGAAGGCGTGCTTCAGTCACATCAATTAGTCTATAGAGTTGGGTAGGCTCATCTCCCAATTCTGGTTCTTCTGAGGGTGACGATGCAATGGACGTTGCACGGCTCGAATAAAGGGCTTGATGTACACCTCTTAGTTCTACTTCAATTCTATCGTAGATGGATTTTTGTTTTGCTTCATTTCTTTGCAAAATCTCTTTTGAGGCATCTCCTACAACTAAAATAATGAAATTGAAGTCATCGACCATGAGTATTCTACGCATCTCTGGTTTATTGGATTTGGAGTTCTTCTACGATGAAGGTTTCATGGGGGAAACCTTCCTTTTCTTAGATGGATCGGTGTCATCAGGGAGGTTTTGTGGTGGTGTTACTTCATCTTGATTATCTTCTTCTTGTTATTTTTCCTCTTTGTTCACTTTGTCATCACCTCCTCCGCTAGGTGACTCGGATGTGGTCTCTTCTGATGAGTAGTGTACTTCCTGTACATCTTGCTTCTTCTTCTTCCTGCTGCTTCTTGGGGAATGATACTCTTCGCGAGTAACCACCGGGTTTCCAATAAGGTCTGGGTCAGACAACTCTGTGGGGTCAGCAGGGATAAGGAGTTCAATAGGATAGTCTTTAATGATTTCTTCTAGGTCCTCTGTAGCGAGCTTGTAGTAGTACTGAAGTTCTTCTTTGCTTTCATTGGCATGCGTAGTAATGTAAATAAAATGCCTATCTGTGCGAAACTTCATAATGGGCCTGCACCTGTCCAAGGTGTTCGATGTCATACGAGGGAAGGAATCAATAACCCTCCTAAGCTGTAGGTAGTAGTTATGAAATACTGTGTTTGATTGCCAATGCTTTCCCATATTGTTCGAATACCAGAGTGTGGTGAACTTTGCAACAAGAGGCTCGAATGGCTCGATCTTAGGGAAGGCCTCACCTTCTGACATCTCCCAAGAAGAAAACACGATGAGGATTAGGATCCAGTTGAAGTGAAACTCATAGCCCTGATCCCGAGCTTCGCAAGAATCTAGTTTGAGCTGGTTAACTAGGTACTTCACCCAGTTCATATGTAGGCCTTCCACACATTTCCTAGAAAGGTCAATTACAAACCCTGTAACCTGTGTGGGTCTGTTCTTTCTTACTAGCTTTCCTACAATTAATTGGAATGTTAGGCGCACTGTACCATTTTGGATGGAGGCTACCTTGTAGCCTCACGTCCCTTTCTCAACATCGTCATATGTTTGTTTAATCGTCTATGCCAAGGCATGGTCTGCAACTTTTCCTGGGTAGAAGTCTTGTGGGTCTGGTCCCTGCATGCTTAGTCCAGTGATCCTATGGATCAAAATTGGATCGATAGTGATACGTCTGTCCAACCACAGATAGACACCGTGGAAGCATGACATCAAGAGCTTAACTTAGGCGTTAACCTCATGGTGCCTTCCAAAATGTGGAATCTTCATTACATTCAAAAGGGTGGACTGCGCGAGGTTCATGCTCCACAACTGAGGGATGATCTTCATATTCTTTCCCTTTGTCTTGGTCATATATTTGTGAGGTGCGAGCATGCCATAGCTCTTATGGTCTCCTAGGTTATAGTCATTAATATTAAGGTTGTAATCCTCTCTAGCTGTGGTCTGACTATGCGTATCCCCTTCAGGAGATACATAGTGACGGCAATGTAGTCGAAGTCCCTCGGGACACTATCGCAACTCACTACAATGGACAGGGGTGGGATGTACTCAGGTAGGATGGATGGTAATAACTTCGTGTTCGCCAAGTCATCTCTATGCTTGGTTCTTTTCTCAGTCGAAGCTTAGGATGGTCTAGATCCGTGAGCAATCGACGGGGAGGCTTACAATCCTCTCATCGATGAAGCTTGTACGCCCATAGACATTACTCTTTCCGTAATGAGGTCGATGAGTATCTCCTTCATGGATTCTTCGACTACGCTAATTTCTTCAGACATACATGCTCTTGGTTGAATATCTCGGGTTGAAGAGTAACTAGTTGATGTGATGGAAATGATGGTAATAGCTCGATGATCACTGCGCGAAATCAACTAATCTGTGAGCTCAGATAATCATGGGTGGCAAGAGTGTTCCTTGTGCAAGGCTTGATGGAATAAGTAGACAATTAGGTAATGGATCTTTCCAACGAGCGAGAAGCCTTCATTAATGTAGTTTTGTCCATTACGGCGCGGTCCCAATGGTCTGATGGCGAGCTCTCTGGCCATAACTGTTGTTCTAACCGTTCGGGTTGTTGGGCTAATGGTTATAATGCCTCCAACGGTCATATTGCTTCGCCATGGAGAAGTTCCATGTTGTGTTGTAGTGATATCCCAACGAAGTTCAAATTCTGGAATCCTTCCTTCTGTGTAGTTCCTTCTAGAAATTTCTATAACTTCTCTATCTTTACTTTCTTCTTATTGAGCTTTCTAGCCTTCTTCTCAGTGATATTCGTCTCGATATTCCTCTTTCCATTTTGATTCTGATCTCCTCTGGACATAGTAACTTTTCATTGTTGATGGTATTTACTAGGGTTCAAGGGAAATACTTCTTCTCTGTCTGGTGTAGGTGCTCTACTTTTCTGTACATATAGGTGTCTCAAGTCTTTGTGTGTCCTTTCAACTTTAACATCCAAGTTTATGGTTCTAAATAAATTCGACCTGTTTTCTTGTTCTTCAATCAAATGTGTGATCCTCCTAGTCATGAAATATTTTAATTCTTGCTTCTTCTGCTCTAAGACTTCCTCTTCTTTTCTTCTGGCTTGATCCTTTTCGATCCAAGGTTTTCCTAGTAACATAGAAAATGGAGCGTTGTTCTCAATAAATTTAACAACCTCAAATCTTATTCTGTCGAGGTTCCATGAGAACTCATAGATATCTGGGTAAGTCTTCCACATAGGGTTATCATATTTCCTCTAAATAATCCTATTCCTCCCAATGAAGGAATCATAACAGGCTTTCCTAAAATTTCCCAAGTTCTTTTTGTCATGATATTCACCTGTGTTTCCTCATCCAGAACATAATCAATGTTGAAGTCTCCTATTCTTGTTTCTATGCATTCTTTTTCTTTGAATATTTTTGGTAAGTTGATGTTTCTCTGATCATTCAAGGTTTCTTTCATTTGCAATATTATAGTTTCTGATTCTTTCTGGGGTTTTGCCATGATCTTAGTTTCTTGACCTTCCTCAGGGTTTTCTTGTCTCATATTCATTCTTTCAACTTTAGCAATCATTCTAGGGCAATCCAAAACTTCATGGTCCATAGCTTTACAACAAAGATAACTAGGTTTTCTACCAGGGCATTCCTTAGCAAGATGTCCTGGTCTTCTGCAACTGTAAGAAAGAGTTAATCCTCTCTTTCTCTTAAATGATCCCCATCCTTTCCTGTACTGCACACTAGGATCATGGTAGCTAACCTGCAAAAAAATATTTCTAGGATCCTACATCCATTTGTTAGTCCAAAAATTCTTTCTATGCATAGGAATAACATATCTTTCACTATTTCTATCAGATCTACTCATATCAAATCTTCTTTCTTCTAGTCATGCCTAGTTTTCAGGCTAGGACAAAATTTATCAAACATACCTAGATCCATATTCTTGAAACAAAAAATTCCACTTATCTTACTTTTCTTAGAGCACAAAGCTTTCAAATCTTAAAATTTTCACTGTTCTTACCTCTTTCAAAGCACAAAGCTTTCAAATCTTAAAATTTTCACTGTTCTTACCTCTTTCAAAGCACAAAGCATTCAAATCTTACCTCTTTTCTTCAGATCATAATTCTCTTCTTAGCACAGAGCTTCACAATCTAGGTAGAGTACTACACATGAAGGCAACAAATCTACGGACGAATATTTCACAGTTTCAGGTCAGATCTTCGCACAAAACTTCTTCTTCCTCAGTTCCCATCAATCACAATTTTAGGTCAGATCTTCGCACATAGCTTCTTCTTCCTTAGTTCCCAACAATCAAATTTTCAGTCCCGACAACAGAACCATTTTTTGGCACAGGGGTAGACCTGGGGTTCAACGCTACAACAATGCACAAAAAAAACCCTAACTACCGACCCTTTCAGAAACACCTGTGAAGCAGATGAAGTCTCACCCGAGGTAGAGGCAGGGGTGGTTGCAGGAATCCAGTGTCTGCAACCTTAGCTGGGACAAAGATTATGTGATTGTAACACCTTAATAGAGAACTTAGCAATTATGATTCATCGATATTCAGTCTTAGCTTACAGCGCAACTAAACCCTAATAACAAATCAACACAATATTCACATAGATTCAATAGACTCAAGCACTAAGCATACCAACCTAGATCAGATCTAGCATTCATTCGCATTATTCAGCACTAAGCTATCATATCATATTCATCTATCATTTAACATCGCACTAAGCATTGAATCACATAAACAAAATAACAACCAAGAAGCACAAAGCATTCACCACATAGGATATATGTGGTTCACCCCCACCTTGGGGCTACATCCACCAATTCTTCTCCTCTTTATTATCTCCGGTCAATTATCTACATACACAGAGCATCAAAATCAACTCTGTAGAGGACAAGATATCTGCACACCTCGCTAGATCCTCCTTCCTCGAGTAGATATAGGCACATATCTTTCCACAGTCTGCACACAAAGCACTACAGATGACTTGCACTTAGCTCTGCAAGCCTCAACATACAATATGCACCAAGCCTCTTACAATCATTTGCACTTAGCACAACTTGGAAATGGTTAGTCACTACTTCTTACATC
Source organism: Picea engelmannii (assembly GCA_009831015.1). Classification (NCBI taxonomy): domain Eukaryota; kingdom Viridiplantae; phylum Streptophyta; class Pinopsida; order Pinales; family Pinaceae; genus Picea; species Picea engelmannii. The sequence continues at coordinate 273,870 of ML786316.1, read as the reverse complement.
TCCTAGAATTCTATTTATACATTACAAAATAGGCCTAAGCATGGGTAAATCCACTGTTTCAACTGTGGCTTTTAGAGGAATACACACAAGGTCTACTCCACAACTGCCTCTAGTGACTCCTGAAGCCGACCCAGAGAAAATTGTTAAAAGAAGAAAGACCCTTCAAGAGGGTACTTCAACTGCTGAACCAAGTATTTCTGATAATTTTCACTACCCTCGTATAGCAACTCCAATAACTATTTCTCATTTTTCTGTTACACCCTTTGTTGGAGTTTCTAGAATTTTGAATTTTGGGAGTGTTCCTATTGAGTTTTCCCCTCCTGGTTCGGGATTGGAGGGAGAAATAATTTTCACTCCTCTCTCCTCTAAAGTCGTACCATGTTTTATACCTAGGACCAAAGAATATTTTCCCACTCCGGGCTATACCACCCCTCCTCATGTTAGAGATACTTGTTTTACATAAAGGGAAACTCCTATTCTTGCAAGCCCTGTAACCTTTTCTTCAAATCCTTTGATGTTTCCCTTTCCTCCTGGAAACTCAGTTCCAGTATTCCCTGTTTGAACCCCTTCCCCTCCTAGTTCTCCTCCACCTATTATCCCTATGGCAGGTGCTAATCCTCCTAGAAGCATAATGGATGCCATAGTGGTTGCTAGATATGCCCCCCTTGGTCTTGGATCAACCCATGAATGCTCTCCCTGCTGGAGATTACCTAAAATACATGCCTAAGTTCATGGGAGAGGAAGACATAACCGTCGAAGAACACCTTTCTGCCTTCTACAATTATGCAGACAATCTAAACATTGAGAATGAAGATGTCTGAATGAGAGTCTTTGTCCAGAGGCTTGATGGTGAGGTTAATAAATGGTTTAGGGGATTGAACCCTGAATCTATTGATGGGATTGAAGCCTTAGATGATGTTTTCTTGAGGCAATGGGGGGATAAAAAAGGATTCATATATGATTTTGTCAAGATCTTGGATAAAACGACTTGGGGGAACCTTGAAGATTTACCTCACGTATGATACCATTCCAGTGTTCGGAGGGGAGCATAGGAGACTGTACATATTAGCTCAATTGGCCTACATTATTAGTGATGAAGAAGGCCCCACCAATCATCCTATCTTTGCACTTGACACTGATTTGGGATCTAGTTGTTACAACTCACTGATGCTCCTGAAACTCCTCTTGAAATAAAAAAGAAACCCATTTCTTCTCATGAAATACCTCCCCCAACTACTTATGTGTGGAAGATGTTCTTCGACGGAGCCTCTTCTAGGGAAGGTGCTGGTGCCAGAGTAGTTTTTGTATCACCTTGTCAAGAATCCATATCCCTGTCATACAAGTTAGAGTTTGAAAATACCAATAATGTGGAAGAATATGAGGCTCTTTTTTTGGGTTTGAGGGTTGCAAAAGACATGGGAATTGAAGAACTAGTAGTATTTGGAGATGCTGAACTAATTGTTCACCAGGTCAAAATTTTTTATCAATCCAAACACCCTTGACTAAGAAATTACAAAAATGAGGTGTGGGATCTAGTCGACAACTTCTTCTCACCTTCAATATTTCATTTATTCCAAGAGAGGAAAATACTATGGCTGATTCTTTGGCCATTTGAGCGAGCCAGTTCAGGGTCCCATTGCCACCTAAGCTTAAGTATTATGTTGAGATTAGATATAGGCCCTTTGTACCTGATAATATCAACCATTGAAAGGTGTTCGAGGATGATCTCAAAATTAGAAGATTTCTAGAATCGGTTGATGAGTTCTTTGCATTACACATTGATCAGGAGCTTTATTGCGAAGGTGACCCCCCCTCAAAAATATTTTTGAATAAATTGCTAATCACCATATTGTTCAACTACCTAACAACCACATTCCAAAGGGACTAGTTCCTTTAGAAATATTGTTCGATGGGAACGATGTGCCGGTGAATTTTAAAGGCCCAACTGAGGATGTTGAGGTAGCTGAGTGCAATATTGGCACAGAGGAGGATTTGAAATTCGTCAAGCTGTCAAGCAACCTGTCAAGGGAGTAGAGGGTTGAGTATGATGAGTTATTAAAGGAATTCACTGATGTGTTTTCCTAGACCTATGAAGACCTCAAAACATATGACACAACCATCATTGAACATAAGATCCCATTAAGAGAGGAGGACAAACCATTTAGGCAGAAATTAAGACAAATAAATCCTATGTTGCTTCCTATTATGGAAAGGGAGGTAAAGAAGCTGCTCAATTCCCAAATCATTGTTACTTTGAGATATTTTGAATGGGTAGCCAACTTGGTCCCGATGAGAAAGAAAAATGGAGAAATCAGACTATGTGTTGATTTCAGAAGTCTAAACATAAACTCTAAGAAGGGCAATTACCCTTTGCCAAAGATGGAACACATGTTGCAGAAGGTGACATGTGCATCCATAATTTCCATGATTGATGGATTTTTTGGTTACAACCAGATCTCTGTCCTGCCTGAAGACAGATAAAAGAAAACCTTCACCACTCCTTGGGGAACATTCATGTATGCCAAAATTCCCTTTGGATAGATGATCGCAGGAGCTACCTTCCAGTGAGCCATGGACATCGCATTCATTGGAGAAAGAGATAAATTCATGGTCATCTATCTGGATGACATAACAATCTTATCCATATCCGATAAAGAACATTGTCAACATATGAGAAAGGTCTTCTCGAAATTTAGAAGGTTCGGTCTCTCCCTAAATCCAAAAAAATATTTATTTGCTATGTAGGAAGGAAAACTGTTGGGACACATTGTATCAGTTGAGGGGGTAAATATCGATCCAAGTAGAGTGGAAGCTATTCAAGCCTTGTCACTTCCCAGGTCCAAGAAGGAGGTTCATTCTTTCCTTGACAAAATTAATTTTTTGAGAAGGTTTGTTTCAAAATTTTCTGAATTGGTGAAGCATATCACCGCCATGCTCAGGAAAGGGAATGAAGTAAAATGGACTGCTGAGCGCAAAGGATCCTTCAACCAAATAAAAAAAGCACTGACTGAGGCACCTGTTCTTATCAGTCCTAATTATTCCAAGGATTTTCTGATTTTCTCTTTTTCTTCGTTTGACACAGTGGTAGTCGTTTTACTACAAAAGAATGATGCAGAAATGGAACAACCTATTTCCTTTTTCAGTAGAGCAGTAAGAGATGTAGAGGTCAGATAGGATATCATGGAGAAGCATGCCTATGCCTTGGTAAAGGATGTCAAATCTTTCAGAGTCTATGTTCTACATTCAAAAATCATTGTGTATGTCCCTTCAACTTCTATGAAGGACATTCTCACTCAACCTGACATAGACGGTAGAAGGAGCAAGTGGATTGCCAAAATCCTAGAATTTGATCTAGAAATAAAACCTACCAAGCTAGTTAAAGGTCAAGGTTTAGACAGGTTGTTGGCTGAATCTAATTGTAAATATTTGGGGGTTAACTTCATCAAAAATTGCTCAGAAAACCAGTCGACTAAAGCATTTGATAAAAGTCCTTGGGAAAAACCTCCATAAGCAGAATGCGCCTGGTACAAAGATATTATATATTTCCTGCAGGAGTTAAGGCCCCTTGACGATGTGGGAAAGAGTAAGTCAAGAGATTTAAAACTCAAAGTAATCAGATATTTCCTTATTGACCAGGTATTGTATTGGAAGGACCCTCTAGGAGTGATTCTGAGATGTTTAGACCCACAAGAGGCCCAAAGGATTATGTTTGATTTTCATGGTAGCCTATGTGGGGGACACCATTTCTGGAAAACCACAACTTACAAAATTCTCAGGGTTGGGTATTACTGGCCTTCTCTATTCACTGATGTTTGTGCGACAATCATATCTTGCATTAATTGCCAGAAATTCTCTGGGAAGCAAAATCTCAAGTCCCTGCCATTAAAGTCCTTGGTGGCCTCAACACCCTTCCAACAATGGGGTATAGACTTCATTGGGGAAATTCACCTTGCATCAAGCAGTCAACATAGATGGATCTTGACGGCTGTAAACTATTTTACCAAGTGGATAGAAGCTATCACCACAAGGAGTGCTTCTCATAAGGTGATCATTGGTTTTCTGGAAGATATTATGGTAAGGTTTGGCTACCCAACCATAATCGTCACTGACAATGCTGCATCCTTTAAGGCTGAACCACTAATCAAGTTTTGTGAGCAGTTCTGGATTACATTAATCCACTCTACCCCTACTACCCCTAAGGAAATGGATTAGCAGAATCCTCTAACAAAATCCTGGTAAAGATCATCAAAAGACTGCTAGAGGATAACAAGAAAGTATGGGATTCAAATCTCAAATTTTCTCTGTGGGCTGATAGAGTGACAACAAAGTGGTCCCTGGGCATCTCTCCTTTCCAGTGTGTATATGGGATTGAAGTATTTTTTCCTTCTCATCTCGCCTTGCCTATGGTGAAGTTCTTCCAAGATTGTCAAGAAGATCCTGATGACATGATCGGGAGGATTCATCAGCTGATAGAAGTGCAACAGACTAGAGAGAAGATAATGGATAGAGCACATGACCATCAGTGAAGGATCAAGAAGGATTTTGACAGGAAGAGAAGAAAGGAGGATTTCCAACTGGGAGAATTGGTACTCAAATGGGATGCACCTAAACAGGACAAGGGCAAGCATGGTAAATTTGAAGCCCTTTGGATCGACCCTTTCAAGATTTCTAAGGCATTTCCAAACAATAATTACAGGTTGTAGAATCTGGAGGGTGATGAGTTTTTTGGGGGCCCTGTAAATGGACACTTCCTGAAATCATTTTTTGTTTAAAGCCACAATCAACATCCCACCATTGTAAATATCATCTCTATTTTATGTTTATTTTGTTTTTGATAGGAGACTCCACAACCTAACACTAAGACACTGAAGCCGCGAAAAGAGTTCTTAGAGAATCACAGGGAGGACTCTATCCCCCATGGAGCCTAATGTTAGCACATAATATTGTCAGGGTCTTGTGAGTCTATGTTTTCTACCTAGGTTTGTAATTTTTCCTGTCTCTCTCCTTTTTGCAGACTCGATCGTAAGTTTTCCTTTCAACTCATTGTTTTCAACTATTCGTCTTCACTTGTTTGATATACTTGTTTTTCCTTAGCAGCTTGCCTGAGAAATATCGACCCTTAGCCTTCATGTTTTCCCTAAGGCCGATCACCCCTCTTTTTGCCTCTGCCATTGATTCTTTTGTTTTCCTGAGCCCTCAGCTAGTCATCCGAGTAATGGTTCACATGCTGCGGTCATGACCACCAAGCACAACACTTGAAGCAGTTTGATGTGGACTCAAATCAAGCGAGTGAGCAAGATCAGATCGATGATGATCGGGTGATCGAGATCCTATAGTTGCACAAAATATAGCCCCAGAGGTCCAAAATCGTGAGTTCCATCCTAGCCACTGGTGCTGTGAAGGACACATGGTGCACGATCAGTGTTTTGTGGTTTCATGAGATGGAGCGGTCAAGGAGCAAGTCATCAGAACTCGTGAAATGCAAAATCATGATAAGATCATAGTTGTTTATCAAAGAAGAGAGTTGGACCGTTGGATCAGATTTTTGCGATTTCCCGAGTCGGGAAAGTAAGAGGGAAGAGTTTTGAATATTTGCAAAGCATGATTTCCTGAAGTACCGATGTTGTCTGAAGCATCCGATTAAAGGGGACGCGTGTCACCTGATCCGAGCATCATGATTTCGTGAATCATAAGTTTGAGTATAGAATGCATAATGAGTTCGTGAAATGCAAAATCGTGATGTGCCTGAGATAAGCATGAGGTCATGGGTCGAGGTCACGTGGGGCAAGGAAAAGAGATGCACCAAGAAACAAAGCGCCCGAGTCGGTCACCGAGAAATATTTTCATGGCCTCGAGGCACCATAATTGACTCAAAGGAGTCATGAGCTTGCCTGGAACATTCATGGGTGTCAGGCCTCGCCCTGATCCCTATGCAAGAAGTTAATGAAAATGGGGAAGGTGGTTGAAACCTCGTTTCACCACATAAATGGAAAACATGAAAATCTGGCCGTGGAGGGAAGACTGTCAGCCAAAAGTTCCCTTGTCATGAATTTTCCTGTGAAGCCCATACCGATCTAATCTTGCATCTAACAGAAGAGTGCAAGTGTAGCCTGGCAGAAGAAGATGTATACGCCAAGCCTTGGATGCATGAACAAAGTATGTTTCTGTAGGGAGCAAGTTGGTTTGAGTATATATGCTCAATTTTTATATTTTGTAATGGTCGATGGTAGAGAAATGCTCTCGTATTGTAAAGTTTTAGTAAAGCCTCTGGCTTCTGGTTATGTATCTGTATTTGAGCCCTCTCATTTAATAACAATCATCTTTCTTTCTTCATCTTGTTTATCTCTGATACTGGAAGAGTTCATGATTAACTGATTCGCTTGAATTATTGTGACTACATTATGATGGATGTTCGATTGTAGTGATGTTATAATTCCTTTCATTTTCTTTATGATTTAAACTCAAGAAGATTTTGAGTTTGAGTTTTTCTTCTTTGGGCTGCTGGAAGACCTGATGTCCATGGCAGAACTTTAGATCCTTTTGACTGAAGTCTTCCTCCTACTCACCCTTACAACAACCTATTGACTGAAGTCATATTAAGACCTCATCTGCTTATGCATTCCAGTCCAGTTTTCTGAGCTAGGACGATATTTTCTTGAGATTGCGCCCATTTGACCCTTTTATAAACAACCTGTGACATAAAATACTGATGGGTATCAGACATACCTCTGCCACAATCCAGGGGTGACTTCTGGTGCTAACATTTCTGGCGCCATTGTTGGGGATGAAATTGAAGATTTTCACTGGGATTGAACTACAAATATTACTAGTTTTGAAGGTATGTTGGCACAGGGGCAGACCCAGGGTTCAACGCTACAACAATGCACCAACAAAACTATGACAATCGACCCTTTTGGCAACACCTGCAAAGTATATGAAGTCTCACCCGAGATAGAGGCAGGGGTGGTTGCAGGACTCCAATGTCTGCAACCTTAGCTGGGACACATATTATGTGATTGTAACACCTTAACCGAGAACTTAGCAATTATGATTAATCAATATTCAGTATTAGCTTACAACATAGCTAAACCCTAATAACAAATCAATGTAGTCTTCACATAGATTCAACAAACTCAAGCACTAAGCATACCAACCTAGATCAGATCTAGCATTCATTCACATTATTCAACACTAAGCTATCATATCAGATTCATCTATCATCTAACATCACACTAAGCATTGAATCACATAAAAAAAAGAACAACCAAGAAGCACAAAACATTCACAACATGGGATATACGTGGTTCACCCCCACCCTGGGGCTACGTCCACCAATTCTTCTCCTCTTTATTATCTCCGGTCAATCAGCTACATGCACAGAGCCTCAAAATCAACTCCACAGAGGACAAGAGATCTGTGCACCTCGCTAGATCCTCCTTCCTCGAGTAGATCTAGGCACAGAGATTTCCATAGTCTCTGCACAAAGCACTTCAAACAAATTAAACTTAGCTCTGTAGGCCTCAACATACAATACACACCAAGCCTCTTACAATCATTTGCACTTCACACAAGTTGCAACTGGATAGTCACTACTTCTTACATCGCCTAGACTTCTATTTATACATTACAAAATAGGCATAAGCATGGGTAAACCCATGGGCCGACATCCCCATACCCATTACATAATCCCAAAACCCAAAAAGGCCCTAAAAAGGGGATGAGATCCCACGATCTCCACTTCAATTTGTGCTTTGCCTTCGACAACCCGTCGAAGTCCCAAAATGGTAAAAAATGACCAAGGATCCTTAAAACTTCATCAAGGGCCAACAGGCCCCCAACACTCACCTGTGACTCGTCCCGAGTCGCTTTGTTCTGGGTAATGATGCCTCAGAAGCCTCGAGCTTGGACTGAGTTGCTTCGACCTATTTCTATGCCATGACCTTCTACTCAAAGAACTCTTGGATTACTGCTTCGTTGACAGGTCCCTCTAAGCGTTGTTCAACTACAATGATGACTTTCTCTAGTTCTTCTCCTCGACCTTCGATCTCTGTGAATAGTTGGTAAGCCTCGTCCTATATTGGTTGGAGCCTCTGAGTTACTTCCATGAATCTTCTCTGAATGGTGTGGACCTGCTATTGTGCAGTGTGATGTTCTTGGGATCACTTCATCCTTTCAATGGATGACAGGGGATTCAACTGCACCTATTCTGTTTCTGCTTGCTGCTTCGCTTCCTGGAGCTGTGACTTTAGTGCCTTCAATTCAGGATCCTCAGTGAGTTTCTCATAATTTTGGGCACTTCTATCACTCATTTTTTTACATTCCATGGCGAGGCCCTTGATTCTTTCAATTGTGCCTCGAGCAGTTGCTTCTCTCTGATCTCTCACATCCTGCGGAGTACTGAGCACTCTTCTTAGATCCAGATCTGTAATTCTCTGCTGAAGCTACTGGATGATTTCTATGAGTTGTGCTACTTCGTGTTCTACTGGTTCTTCCTCCTTCTACTCCAAGCTCGTCATAGAGCGAAGTTCTTTGTTGACTGCTTCTTTTATTTCGACCTGCTCCATGAGCAACTTTTCTTTCTCCTACTGGATCTACGCTTGCTCTTCTTCGAACTTCGCTTGAAGAGCATCCTTCTCCTGTTGCGCAATCCTGCGTTTCTCTATAGCTTCCTCATGTGCTTGTTTTAGGGCCGATGTGGCCTAGTATTTCTCAGCTTGTGCTCGATGAAGGCGGGCTTTAGTCACATCAGCTAGTCTGCAGAGTTGGGTAGGTTCATCTCCCAATTCTGGTTCTTCTGAGGGCAGGGGCACAGTGGACGTTGCATGGATCGAATAAAGAGATTGTTGTACACCTCTTAGTTCTGCTTCAATTCTATCGTACATGGATTCTTGTTTTTCTTCGTTTCTTTGCAAAATCTCTTCCAAGGCATCTTATATAACTAAAATAATGAAATTGAAGTCATCGACCATGAGTACGCTATGCATCTTTGATTTATTGGATTTGGAATTCTTCCACGATGAAGGTTTCATGGGGGAAACCTTCCTTTTCTTATATGGATCGGTGTCATCAGGGAGGTTCTATGGCGGTGTTACTTCATCTTTCTTATCTTCTTATTATTCTTTTTACTCTTTGTTCACTTCGTCATCACCTCCTCTGCTAGGTGACTCGGATGCGGTCTCTTCTGATGAGAAGTGTACTTCCTGTACATCTTGCTTCTTATTCTTCTTGCTGCTGCTTGGGGCATCATACTCTTCACGAGTAACCACTGGGTTTCCAATAAGGTCTGGGTCAGACAACTCTGTGGGGTCAGCAGGGATAAGGATTTCTACAGGCTAGTCTTTAATGATTTCTTCCAGGTCCTCTGTAGTGAGCTTGTAGTAGTACTGAAGTTCTTCTTTGCTTTCGTCGACATGCGCAATAATGTAAATAAAATGCCTGTCTGCGTGAAACTTCATAACAGGCCTGAACCTGTCCAAGGTGTTCGACGTCATACAAGGGAAGGACTCAATAGCCCTCCTAAACTGCAGGTAGTAGGTATGAAATATTGCGTTTGAATCCCACTGCTTTCCCATATAGTTCGAATACCAGAGCGTGGTGAAATTCACAACAAGCGTCTTGAATGGATCGATCTCAGGGAAGGTCACACCTTTCGGCATCTCCCAAGAAGTAAACGCGATGAGGATCAGGAGCCAACTGAAGTGAAACTCATAGCCCTGATCTTGAGCTTCGCGAAAATCTAGTTTGAGCTAGTTAACTAGGTACTTCTCCCATTTCATATGTAGGCCTTCCAAGCATTTTCAAGCAAGGTCAACTACAAACCCTGTAACCTGTGTGGGTCTATTCTTTCTTACTAGCTTTCCTGCAATTAATTGGCATGGTAGGCGCACTGCGCCATTCTGGATGGAGGCTACCTTGTAGCCTCATGTCGCTTTCTCAACATCGTCATATGTTTCTTTAATTTTCTATGCCAAGGCGCGGTATGCAGCTTTTGCTGGGTAGAAGTCTTGTGGATCTGGTCCCTGCATGCTTAGTCCAGTGATCCTATGGATCAACAACGGATCGACAGTGATACGTCTGTCCAACCACAGATAGCCACCATGGAAGCGTGACAACAAGAGATTAACACATGTGTTAACCTCCCGATGCCTTCCAAAATGTGGAATCTTCATTACATTCAAAAGGGTGGACTACATGAGGTTCATGGTCCACGTCTGAGGGATGATCTTCGTCTTCTTTCCCTTTGTCTTGGTCAGATATTTGTGAGGTGCGAACATGCCATATCTCTTACGGTTTCCTAGGTTATAGTGATGACAGTGTAGTCGAAGTCCCTTGGGACACTGTCGGAACTCACTACACCAGACAGGGGTGGGACGTACTCAGGTAGGATGGATGGTAATAACTTCGCGTTCTCCAAGTCATATCTATGCCTGGTTCTTTTCTCAGTCACAACTTAGGATGGTCTGGATCTGCGAGCAGTTGACGGGGAGGCTTGTAGTCCTCTCGTCCATGAAGCTTGTACACCCATAGACATTACTCTTTCAGTAATGAGGTCGATGAGTATCTCCTTCATGGATTCTTCAACTGTGCTAAGTTATTTGGACATACACGCTCTTGGTTGAATATCTCAGGTTGAAGAGTAACTACTTGATGCAATGGAAATGATGGAAATAGCTCAATGATCACTGTGCAAAATCAACTAATCTATGAGCTCAAATAATCACGGGTGGCAGAAGTGTTCCTTGTGCAAGGCTCGATGGAATAAGTAGACAAGTAGGTAACAGATATTTCCAATGGGTGAGAAGCCTTCATTAATGCAGTTTTGTTTGTTACGATGCGGTCACAATGGTCTAATGGTGAGCTCTCTATCCATAACAACTGTTTTAACCATTCAGGTCATTGGGCTAATGGTTATAATGCCTCCAACGGTCATATTGCTTCACCATGGTGAAGTGCCATGCTGTGTTGTACTGATATCCCAACAAATTTCAAATTTTGGAATCCTTCCTTTTGTGCAGTTCCTTCTGGAACTTTTTGTAACTTCTCTATCTTTACTTTCTTCTTATTGAGCTTTCTATCCTTATTCTCGGTGATATTTGTCTTGATATTCCTCTTTCCATTTTGATTCTGATCTCCTCTGGGCATAGTAACTTTGCACTGTTGATGGTCTTTACTAGGCTTCAAGGGAAATACTTCTTCTCTGTTTGGTGTAGGTGCTCTAATTTCCTGTACAGATAGGTGTCTCAAGTCCTCATGTGTCCTTTCAACTTTGACATCCAAGTTTCTGGTTCTAAATAACTTCGACCTATTTTCTTGTTCTTCAATCAAATGTGTGATGCTCCTAGTCATGAAATATTTTAATTCTTTCTTCTTCTGCTCTAAGACTTCCTCTTCTTTTCTTCTGGCTTGATCCTTTTCGATCCAAGGTTTTCCTAGTAACATAGCAAATGGAGCATTGTTCTCAATAAATTTAACAACCTCAAAATATTCTTTTGTTGAGGTTCCATGAGAACTCATACATATCTGGGTAAGTCTTCCACATAGGGTTATCAACTATCCTCTAAATAATCCTATTCCTCCCAATGAAGGAATCATAGAAGGCTTTCCTAAAATTTGCCAAGTTCTTTCTGTCATGATATTCAGTTGTGTTTCCTCATCCAGAACACAGTCAATGTTGAAGTCTCCTATTCTTGTTTCTATGCATTCTTTTTCTTTGAAGATTTCTGGTAAGTTGATGTTTTTGTGATCATTCAGGGTTTCCTTCATTTGCAATATTACAGTTTCTAATTCTTTCTGAGGTTCTGCCATGATTTTAGTTTCTTGACCTTCCTCAGGGTTTTCTTGTCTCATATTCATTCTTTCAACTTTAGCAATCATTCTAGGGCAATCTAGAACTTCATGGTCCATAGATTTACAACAAATACAACTAGGGTTTCTACCAGGGAATTCCTTAGCAAGATGTCCCAGTCTTCTGCAACTGTAACAAAGAGTTAATCCTCTCTTTCTCTTAAATGATCCCCATCCTTTCCTATACTGTGCACTAGGATCATGGTAGCTAACCTGCAAATAAATATTTCTAGGACCCTGCATCCATTTGTTAGTCCAAACATTCTTTCTATGCATAGGAATAACATATATTTCACTATTTCTATCAGATCTACTCATATCAAATCTTCTTTCTTCTAGTCATGCCCTAGTTTTCAGGCTAGGACAAAATTTATCAAACATACCTAGATCCATATTCTTGAAATAAAAATTTCCACTTATCTTACTTTTCTTAGGGCACAAACCTTTCAAATCTTAAAATTTTCACTGTTCTTACCTCTTTCAGAGCACAAAGCATTTAGATCTTACCTCTTTTCTTTAGATCAGACTTCTCTTCTTAGCACAAAGATTCCCAATCCAAGTAGAGTACTATGCAAAAAAGAAACAAATCTACGAACGAATATTTCACAGTTTCAGGTCATATCTTCGCACAAAACTTCTTCTTCCTTAGTTCCCATCAATCACAGTTTCAGGTCATATCTTCGCACAAAGCTTCTTCTTCCTCGGTTCCTAGCAATAAAAGTTTCATTCCTGATAACAGAACCATTTGTTGGCACAAGGGCAGACCCGGGGTTCAACGCTACAACAATGCACCAACAAAACCCTAACTACCGACCCTTTTGGCAACACCTGTGAAGTAGATGAAGTCTCACCCGAGGTAGAGGCGAGGGTGGTTGCAGGACTCCAGTGTCTACAGCCTTAGCTGGGACACAGATTCTGTGATTGTAACACCTTAATAGAGCACTTAGAAATTATGATTCATCAATATTCAATCTCATCTTACAATGCAACTAAACCCTAATAAGAGATCAATGCAGTATTCACATAGATTCAATAGACTCAAGCACTAAGCATACCAACCTAGATCAGATCTAGCATTCATTCACATTATTCAACACTAAGCTATCATATCAGATTCATCTATCATCAAACATCGCACTAAGCATTGAATCACATAAAAAAAAGAACAACCAAGAAGCACAAAGCATTCACAACACAGGATATATGTGGTTCATCCCCACCCTGGGGCTACGTCCACCAATTCTTATCCTCTTTATTATCTCTGGTCAATCAACTACATGCACAGATCCCCAAAATCAACTCCATAGAGGACAGGAGATCTGCGCACCTCACTAGATCCTCCTTCCTCAAGTAGATCTAGGCACAAATCTTTCCACAGTCTGCACACAAAGCACTACATATGACTTGCACTTAGCTTTGCAAGCCTCAACATACAATACGCACCAAGCCTCTTACAATCATTTGCACTTAGCACAACTTGCAACTGGCTAGTCACTTCTTCTTACATCGCCTATAATTCTATTTATACATTACAAAATAGGCCTAAGCATGGGTAAACCCATGGGCCGACATCCCCATATCGATTACATAAGCTCGAAACCCAAAAAGGCCCTAAAAAGGGGTTTAGATCTCACGATATCCACTTCGATTTGCACTCTGCCTTCGACAGCCTGTTGAAGTCCCAAAATGGTAAAAAATGACCAAGGATCCTTAAAACTTGGTCAAGGGCCAACTAGGTGCATCATAATTTAGTACATCAAAGATTTCAACTGTACACTTGGTGACTCCACTGTGGTAAATCCATTGATGTGAATCCACTAGAAACTCCACTGTTTCAACAATGGCTTCTAGAGGCACACACACGAGGTCTACTCCATAACTTCCTCTAGTGACTCCTGAAGCCAACCCAAAGAAAATTGTCAGAAGAAGAAATACCCTTCAAGAGGGTACTTCAACTACTGAACTAGGTATTTCTGATAATTTTCACTATCCTCGTATAGAAACTCCAATAGTTATTTCTCTTTTTTCTATTACACCCTCTGTTGGAGTTTCTATAATTTTAAATTTTGGGAGTGTTCCTGTTGAGTTTTCCCCTCCTGGTCTGGGATTGGAGGGATAAATCCTTGTCACTCCTCTCTCCCCTAAAGTTGTACCGTGTTTTAAACCTAGAACCACAGAATATTTTCCCACTCTAGGATATACCACCCCTCCTCCTATTAGAGATACTGGTTTTACATAAAGGGAAACTCCTATTCCCGCAAGCCCTGTAGCCTTTTCTTCAAATCCTTTGATGTTTCCCTTTCCTCCTGGAAGCTCAGTTCCAGTATTCCCTGTTTGAACCCATTCCCCTCCTAGTTCTCCTCCACCTATTATCCCTATGGCAGGTGCTAATCCTCATAGAAGTATAATGGATGCCATAGTGGCTACTAGATATGCCCCCTGGTCTTGGCTCAACCCATGAATGCTCTCCCTGCTGGAGATTACCTAAAATACATGCCCAATTTCATGGGAGAGGAAGACATAACCATCAAAGAGCACCTTTCTACCTTCTACAATTATGCAGACAATCTAAACATTTAGAATGAAGATGTCTGGATGAGAGTCTTTGTCCAGAGGCTTGATGGTGAGGTTAATAAATGGTTTAGGGGATTGACCCCTGAATCTATTGATGGGATTGAAGCCTTAGATGACGTTTTCTTGAGGCAATGGGGGGAAAAAAGGACTTCATATATTATATCACAGAGTTTGGGTCCTTGAAGAGAAAGGAGGGAGAATCTGTCTCTGACTTCTCCAAAATATTCAACAAAATGTACAATAAAATCCCTGCTGAGATAAATCCTATAGAAGCCTCTTCCAAAATCACTTATGCTAGTGATTTTGACCCCAATTTCGGCCTCCTGTTAAGAGAAAGAAGAGCTACCTCCTTGGTTCTTATGCAAGATACAACTCTGGAAGTAAAATCCAATGTGTTAACAGTTGACAGACTTAGAAATAAAGCTAACATAGATAGAGGAAGGGGGAGATCTGAGGCCTCAACCTCTGGTTCTTTTGCATCCCACCCTCAAGTAGATGAATTGACCAAGATGGTAAAGTCCTTGTCTACAGAAATGGAGAAGATGAAATTCGAAGGGAAGAAAGGTTATAAGAATGTACATAATGTTGATAACAGAGCCAACTTCAGAAGACCAAACAATGCCCCTCAAATACTCCCGAGAGAGCCCAGAAACAGAGAGAGAGATGATCATAAAATACAAGCACCTCTCCAAAATAACCTATTTGCTGATGAAGAGAGGGGAGAAGAAGAGCTTGGCCCTAAAATTCATTGCATTGGAGACACCTCCCCTTTTCCCCATTTAACTCAATCTGCATATGAGGAGTCCCTTATAGACATTCAAATAAATGAGATGAGTAAGGGGGAGAAGGAAAATAGTGGTCCCAACAAATAAAACCTCCCGTCTAAGAAGAAAGAAGAGAAGTCTGACATCCCTGATCTAGCTTCTAGAGCAAAGAAGCCTGTTAAAGATGCAACAAACAACAACAAAGAAAATAAAGCTCAGAACCCCTCACCGATACCCAAAGACCCTGTCCCAGAAGTGAGAGAAGTTATGAAGCCCCTCTCCTCTTTTATTTTTGATCATGAAATTCAAAAGATCAGGATCCCTGTGCCCCTTTCAGAACTAATTAAGCACAGAGATTTCAAAAAATCCCTCTCCAAGTTGTTGTAGTCTGAGCCATCTTTCCATTCCACAGACTCAGTAAACCTTCAAAATTAAAAGCCAACAATCATCTTAGGTCCTATGGTAGAAGATATAGATTATTCATCCCCTCCCTTCTATACATATCTGAATATACATGATAAGGTGTTGCATAATTGTTTGATGGATTCAGGGGCGTCTCATAATCTCATGCCCAAAATTGTCATGGAAGAAATCGGGTTAGAAATCACAAAGGCTTATCACGATTTGTACTCTATTGATTCAAGGAGAGTGCAATGTCTTGGGGTCATCAAAGATCTGTTCGTGATCTTATTTCAGCTGCCCATGAAGAGCATGGTCATGGATATCGTGGTGGCTGATGTTCCTCCGAATTTTGGCATGCTTTTGTCAAGATCTTGGATAAAAAGACTTGGGGGAACCTTGTAGATGGACCTCACATATGATACCATTCCAGTGTTCGGAGGGGAGCATAGGAGACTGTACAGAGAAGCTTATTTGGCATACACTATTAGTGATGAAGAAGGCTAGACCAATCATCCTATCTTTGCACTCGACACTGATTTTGGATCTAGTTTGTTACAACTCACTAATGCTCCTGAAACTTCTCTTGAAATAAAAAAGCAACCCATTTATTCTCATGAAATACCTCCCCCAACTACTTCTGTGTGGAGTATGTTCTTCGACGGAGCCTCTTCTAGGGAAGGTGCTAGTGCTATAGTAGTTTTTTTATCCCCTTGTCAAGAATCCATATCCTTGTCATACAAGTTAGAGTTTGAAAATACCAATAATGTGGAAGAATATGAGGCTCTTGTTTTGGGTTTGAGTGCTACGAAAGACATGGGAATTGAAGAACTAGTAGTATTTGGAGATGCTGAACTAATTGTTCACTAGGTCAAAAAAAATTATCAAGTCAAACACCCTCGACTCAGAAATTAAAGAAATGAGGTGTGGGATTTGGTTGACAACTTCTTCTTAGCCTTCAATATTTCATTTATTCCAAGAGAGGAAAATACTATGGCTGATTCTTTGGTCATTTCAACGAGCTAGTTCATGGTCCCATTGCCGCCTAAGCTTAGGTATGATGTTGAGATTAGATATAGGTCCTCTATACCTGATAATATCAATAATTGGAAGGTGTTCGAGGATGATCTCGAAATCAAAAGATTTCTAGAATCAGTTGATGAGTTCTCTGCATTACACATTGATCAGGAGCATGATTCTAAAGGTGATCCCCCCTCGGAAGTATTTTTGAATAAAATTGCTAATCCCCATATTGTTCAGCTACCTGGCAACCACATTCCAAAGGGACTAGTTCCTTTAGAAATATTTTTCGATGGGAACGATGTGTCGGTGAAGTTTAACGACCCAACTGAGGATGTTGAGGTAGCTGAGTGCAATATTGGCACAGAGGAGGATCTGAAATTTGTCAAGTTGTCAAGCAACCTGTCAAGGGACCAGAGGGCTGAGTATGATGAGTTATTAAAGGAATCCATTGATGTGTTTTCCTGGACCTATGAAGACCTCAAAACATACGACACAACCATCATTGAACATAAGATCCCATTAAGAGAGGAGGCCAAACCATTTAGGCAGAAATTAAGACAAATAAATCCTATGCTGCTTCCTATTATGGAAAGGGAGGTAAAGAAGCTTCTCGATTCCCAAATCATTGTTCCTTTGAGATATTCTGAATGGGTAGCCAACCTGGTCCCGGTGAGAAAGAAAAATGGAGAAATCAGACTATGTGTTGATTTCATAAATCTAAACAAAAACTCTATGGAGGACAATTACGCTTTGCCAAAGATGGAACACATGTTGCAGAAGGTGACAGGTTTATCCATAATTTCCATGATTGATGGATTTTTTGGTTACAACCAAATCTCTATCCTGCCTGAAGACAGAGAAAAGACAACCTTCACCACTCCTTGGGGCACATTCATGTATGCCAAAATTCCCTTTGGATTGATGAATGCAAGAGCTACCTTCCAGCGAGCCATGGACATCACATTCATTGGAGAAAGAGATAAATTCATGGTCATATATCTGGATGACATAATAGTCTTCTCCATATCCAATAAAGAACATTGTCAACATCTAAGAAAGGTCTTCACAAAATTTAGAAGGTTCGGTCTCTCCCTATATCCCAAGAAGTCTTTATTTGTTATGCAGGAAGGAAAATTGTTGGGACACATTGTATGATCCGAGGGGGTCAAGATCGATCCAAGCAGGGTGGAATCTATTCAAGCCTTGTCACTTCCTAGGTCCAAGAAGGAGGTTCATTCTTTCCTCGACAAAATTATTATTTTGAGAAGGTTTGTTTCAAATTTTGCTGAATTGGTGAAGCATATCACCGGCATGCTCAGGAAAGGGAATGAAGTAAAATGGACTGCTGAGCCCAGAGAATCCTTCAACCAAATAAAAAATTCACTGACTGAGGCACCTGTTCTTATCAATCCTAATTATTCCAACGATTTTCTGATTTTCTCTTTTTCTTCGTTTGACACAGTGGTAGCCATTTTACTACAAAAGAATGATGTAGAGATGGAACAACCTATTTCCTTTTTCAGTAGAGCAGTAATAGATGCAGAGGTCAGATATGATATCATGGAGAAGCAGGCCTATGCCTTGGTGAAGTATCTCAAAGCTTTCAGAGTCTATGTTCTACATTCAAAAATCATTGTGTATGTCCCTTCAGCTTCTGTGAAGGACATTCTCATTCAGCCTGACATAGACGGGAAAAGGAGCAAGTGGATTGCCAAAATCCTCGAATTTGATCTAGAAATAAAACCTACCAAGCTAGTTAAAGGTAAAGGTTTAGCCAAGTTGTTTCCTGAATCTAATTGTAAATATTTGGGGGTTAACTTCATCAAAAATTGCTCACAAAACCAACCGACTAAAGCCTTTTATAAAATTCCTTGGGACAAACCTCCATTAGCAGAATGCGCCTGGTACAAAGATATTATATATTTCCTGTAGGAGTTAATGCCCCCTGACAATGTGGGAAAGAGTAAGTCAAGAGATTTAAAACTCAAAGAAATCATATATTTCCTTATTGACTGGGTCTTATATTGGAAGGACCCTCTAGGAGTGATTCTGTGATGTTTAGACCCACAAGAGGCCCAAAGGATTATGTTTGATTTTCATGGTAGCCTATGTGGGTGACACCATTTATGGAAAACCACAGCCTACAAAATTCTTAGGGCTGGGTATTACTGGGCTTCTCTGTTCATTAATGTTTATGCAACAATCATAGCTTGCATCAATTGCCAGAAATTATTTGGGAAGAAGCAACTCAATTCCCTTCCATTAAAGCCCGTGGTGGCCTCAGCACCCTTCCAGCAATGGGGTCTAGACTTAATTGGGGAAATTCACCCTGCATCAAGTAGCCAACACAGATGGATCCTGATGACCACAGACTATTTTACCAAGTGGATAGAAGCTATCCCCACAAGGAGTGCTTCTCATAAGGTGATTATTGGTTTTTTGGAAGATATTTTTGTAAAGTTTGGCTGCTCGACCATAATCGTCACTAACAATGCTGCATCCTTTAAGGATGAACCACTTATCAAGTTTTGTGAGAAGTTCAGGATTACATTGATCCACTCTACCCCCTACTACCCCTAAGGTAATGGATTAGCAGAATCCTCTAACAAAATCCTGGTAAAGATCATCAAAAGACTTCTAGAGGATAACAAGAAAGCATGGGATTCAAAGATCAAATTTGCTTTGTGGGTTGATAGAGTGACAACAAAGTGGTCCCTGGGAATCTCTACTTTCCAGTGTGTATATGGGATTGAAGTAGTTTTCCTTCTCAACTCGCCTTGCCTGTGGCGAAGTTCTTCCAAGACTGCCAGGAAGAGCCTGATGACATGATCAGGAGGATTCATCAGCTGATAGAAGCGCAACAGACTAGAGAGCAGGTAACGGACATAGCACATGACCGTCAACAAAGGATCAAGTAGGCCTTTGATAGGAAGAGCAGAAAGGAGGATTTCCAGCTGGGAGATCTGGTGCTCAAATGGGATGCGCCTAAATAGGACAAGGGCAATCATGGTAAATTTGAAGCCCTTTGGATCGACCCTTTCAAGATTTCTGAAGCATTTTCGAACAATACTTACAGGTTGCAGAATCTGGAGAGTGACAAGGTTTTTGGGGGCCCTGTAAATGGGCACTTCCTAAAATCATTTTTTATTTAAAGCCATAATCAATGTCCCACCATTGTAAATATCATCTCTATTTTATGTTTATTTTGTTTTTGATAGGAGACTCCACAACCTAACACTAAGGCACTGAAGCCACGAAAAGAGTTCTTAGAGAATCACAGGGAGGACTCTATCCCCCATGGAGCCTAATGTTAGCACATAATCTTGTCAGGGTCTCGTGAGTCTATGTTTTCTACCTAGGTCTGTAATTTTTCCTATTTCTCTCCTTTTTGTAGACTCGATCGTAAGTTTTCCTTTCAGCTCATTATTTTCAACTATCCGTCTTCACCCATTTGATATACTTGTTTTTCCTTAGCAGCTTGCCTGAGAAATATCGACCCTTAGCCTTCATGTTTTCCCTAAGGATGATCACCCCTCTTTTTGCCTCTGCCACTGATTCTTTTGTTTTCCCGAGCCCTCAGCTAGTCATCCGAGTAATGGTTCGTAGGTTGCGGTCATGGCCACCAAGTGCAACACTTGAAGCAGTTTTATATGGACTCAAAACAAGCGAGCAAGAAAGATCATATCGACGACAATCGAGATCTTGCAGTTGCACAAAATATAGTGCCAGAGGTATGAAATTGCGAGGTCCATCCTAGATGCTGGTGCTTTGAAGGACACGTGGTGCGCAATTATTGTTTCGTGGTTTCGCAAGATAGAGCGGTCAAGGAGAAAGTCATCAGAACT
This sequence comes from Picea engelmannii, assembly GCA_009831015.1. Taxonomy (NCBI): domain Eukaryota; kingdom Viridiplantae; phylum Streptophyta; class Pinopsida; order Pinales; family Pinaceae; genus Picea; species Picea engelmannii. The sequence goes on along the minus strand of ML786316.1, from coordinate 253,421 downwards.
TGCGAAATGAGAAATCACAATAAGATCGTAGCCGTTGATCAAAGAAGAGAGCTGGACCGTTGGATCATCTTTTTGTGATTTCGCGAGTCGAGAAAGTAAGAGGGAAGAGTTTTGAAGATTCGCATAGCGTGATGTCCTGAAGTATCGATGTCTTCTGAACTGTTTGATCAAAGGGGACGCGTGTCACCTGATTCGAGCATCGCAATTTCACAACTCATAAGTTTGAGTATAGAACACAGTATGAGTTCGTGAAACGCAAAATCACGATGTGCCTGAGATAAGCACGAGGTCACGCAGGGCAAGGAAAAGAGCTGCGCTAAGAAACAAAGTGCCCGAGTCAGTCACCGAGCAAGATCTCCATGGCCTTGAGGCGCCATAATTGACTCAAAGGAGTCGTGAGCTTGCCTGGAACATTCATGGGTGTCAAGCCTTGCCCTGATCCCTATGAAAGCAGTTAATGAAAATGGGGAAGGTGGTTGAAACCTCATTTCACCACATAAATGGAAAACATGAAAATATGACTGTGGAGGGCAAACTATCAGCCAAAAGTTCCCTTGTCATGAATTTTCCTGTGAAGCCCATACCGATCTGATATTGTGTCTGACAGAAGAGTGCAAGTGCAACCTGACAGAAGAAGATGCAGAAGGCAAGCCTTGAATGCATGAAAAAAGTGTGTTTCTGTAGGGAGGAAGTTTCTTTGAGTATATATACTCAGTTTTTATATTTTGTAATGGTCGACGGTAGAGCAAAGATCAAATATTGTGAAGTTTTAGTAAAGCCTCTGGCTTCTGGTTATGTATCTGTAATTGAGACCTATCCTTTAATAACACTCATCTTTCTTGCTTCATCTTGATTGCCTCTGATATTGAAAGAGTTCATGATTGACTGATTCGCTTGAATTATTGTGATTGCATTATGATGGATGTTCGATTGTAGTGTTGTTATAATTCCTTTCAGTTTCTTTATGATTTAAACTCAAGAAGATTTTGAGTATGAGTTTTTCTTCTTTGGGCTGCTGGAAGACCCGATGTCCATGATAGACGTTTGCATCCTTCTCACTGAAGTCTTCCTCCTACTCACCCTTACTACAACCTATTGACTGAAGTCAAATTAAGACCTCATCTGCTTATGCATACCAGTCCAGTTTTCTGAGCTAGGATGATATTTTCTTGAGATTGCACCCATTTGACCCTTTTATAACCAACCTGTGACATAAAATACTGATGGGTATCAAGCTTACCTCCACTGTAATCTAGGGGTGACTTCTGGTGCTAACAAAACCTACTAGGGAATAAAACATCTCCTTGGTCATCTTCTTCTCAGACAAGTGAGGAATCGAGTAATCCTTTGCTACATCCAATATTACCTGTTGGGATTTAATATATTTCTTCTCATGTGCAACCCTCGTGCCACTGTATGACCCTAGAATTTCACAATTTTCGAGCTGTAAATAAATTTCCTTAATAAAAATCATGTATTTGCGATTATCTCCATTGAAACCTGCATACATGCGCACCCAAACTGTAGAGAAAATTTTGTACAGAGTGACCTTGCAACTACGACTCCAATCTATTGGAACTCCTTGCATCTTTCCCTATTCTCTCTTCTCCCTGACATGTATTGATCTCTAGATGAGAGTCCTTCTCCACCTATCCGATATCTCCTTGAATACCAATCCTTCATGATTCAACCCTCTATCTGAAAAGTATCTCCTCCTTCACCCTTTCCATGCTTTTATAATACTGAGTTATGACCTAATCCTAATGTACAAAGTGATTGATGGTAGAGATTAAGTATTACCTCACTTGAGATCAATGGATAAGATTTAATTTACTAATGCTAGTAACTTTAGCATTTCAATAAATAAACTCAACTAATTAATAAAAACACTTTACTTTAATAATTCATTTAATTAAAGTAAATTACCGAGGTAGAAGGCTTCAGATGACTTCCACATGTATAAACACTTAGACCTATGTGAAAGTACTTGTTTGATGCTACAAACGTCAACACATATTATGCACACTTTTCTCATTATATTTTTATCATGTGGTAATATAGAAAAATATGATACAACCTTGAAGTTTAAACAATCCCTTCTGAACCCAAGTCTCCAATATTTTATGTTTTAACTTCTCCTTCTTCCCAGCCATAGAGTATTTTGTAAATGAAATAAAATTTGATGTTTAACATTTTAAAATAAATATATTAATGTTAGATAATATGAATCATTTATGAGGAGAAAACCATAAAATCAGATATTCTTTAAAGGAGGAAATATTAAATTCTTAAAATTATAGTATGTGTGTGTGTGTGTGTGTGTTTCAAGGGGTTGGAGTACTAGTTATTTGAGAGGGTTCGAGGAAACATTGTGGAGGCAGAGTTAGTGGATTATTCAAAATAAGGGGGGATGACCTTATCCATCCTATTTTCAAGTTTAGAGATGAGCTCTTCAACCATTAGAATCTGATTAGGGAACCAAGTCTAGGGAAAGGATTGGAGCTTAATAAGGGTAAACCCATTAATCCTTCATTAATCCCTAGTCACATCCAACCTCTTAGTGATAAAAGGGGTCCAATTTGAGGATTCACATTATATTCTAACCTTAATACTATTGAGTAAGGACCCGGTGGATATTTTAGGAGGAAATGTTGCATCAAGTTTTAAAAACACCATAGGTATCAAGGTACAACATAAGGCCTCGATAGGGAGGGATGAGGAGAAATCCATGGTATGGAACCCCATAGGTTTTAGGGCACAAGTTAGTGTAACTAGCCGAGAACCTAATTTTTGTATCAAGGAAGGATCTATAAGAGGACTAGGGGTTGGATCCCTAAGCCTAGAGGAACTATCGATAGGTTTCTAGAATATAGATGAAAAATGGTAATGTATGAATAGTTAGGGATCATATTAGATTGAAGAAAAAAAAAGTGTGTACATTCCATAAAGGATAGGGTTAATTTGTTCCTTGGAGAAGATGTTTCCATGGAGAAGATCCTAATACTAAGTGAAAAAAATGCTAACATGGAGGTTATTTTGAAAGATAATCTCATAATTTTCTTTGAAAATTGGATGGAGAAGGCTTGGATAGGGAAGATTGAGTACATGCCTAAGCTTCATGTTCTTATAGTAATCCCTTAGTAGAAAGAAACTTTCTACCTCGTGTAGAATAATACTTGATTGAAAGGGTCATTGAGAATGAGGAATTCAAGCCTCTCAAGTTAGGAGCTAATAGTTCAAGAAGAAACTCATCCATCCCTCCCTCTATATGAGGAGTAGGAGAAATAATAAGTAAAACTCCAAGATATATATAGAGACCCAAACAATCAGATTCACATAAGCAATGTAGGGGTATTCAAGGGGACTATCTCTATATTCAAGTCGTGCCTCCCACATGGGTAAGAAATAATTTATATCCATAGTGAAAAAGAGAGCAAAGAAGGAAATACTTGAAGGAAGACAATTGACCATTAGGGGGTCGCTTAGAGTAGGGAATGCCATATTGAGGGTTAAATCATGATAATTTTATCCTTAAACATGAGGGCGTTAAGGAGCACTCATAAAAAATTATCCCTCAAGATAATGATTTCCATTCTCAAGTGTAAAACAATATTGATCCGAGAGACCATGTGCGAGGAGAGAAAAGTTGAAGCTATGATATCATTTCCTTGAATCCAATGGGAGGTCTAGTGGCTGATTAAATAGGTGAATAATTCCTTAAATATTGTCTAATCTTTGTTTCTAAATGCATGGATTCAAACTAAATAATGGTCGAAGGAAATCAGAAAGTCCTCCTCCATTATCAATCTTTATGGCTCATATGAGCAAATAAGGGTTTTCTGGGATTAATTCATCACCCTAGGTTCAATAAAATTAGATAATTTTATTTGGGGAGGGGAATTGAACTTGAGTTTAAAAAAAAAGAGAGGTATGGGGATCAAATTCTGGGTCAGATCCTCTTGCATATTACTGTATACACATGTTTGAAGAACTATGTATATGCGATGTATGAGAACCCATAAAACTAGTTTCTACTTGGAGAAATAATAGGAGTGTGAATGAAGGAGATTCCAAAATGATATATATGTTTATGGTGGAAGAAGGGATTGTGGAGGAAGAAATATGATTGAATAATGGGCTCGAGAAGGGGAATCTTCAGACCATCTACCAATTTTACTTAACATTGAAAAAGAGGAGAACAAACCTCGAGGCCTATTCAAATTTAATCCTAAATGGATGGAAGATGAGGATTTCAAAAGCTTGGTTTGTCAAAATTGGAGGAAATTCGATCCCTCAAATGGAAATTCAACTATGTATGTATTTTCATAATATATAAGGAAAGTGGAGAAAGTGGTAATAGAATGGGAAAAAGAAAAGTCTTAAAATTCCCAACAAGAGTTATTGGATTTTGAAGCCAAAATTAGAATTATTTTTTATCTAAATAGAGAAGGGGTCTTTACTGAAGAAGAGAAACTTGGATTGAAGGAATTATAGGAGAAGAAAAGGAAAATGATGGAATGGGAAGATTCCAAATGAAGGATGAAAAGTAGGGAAATATGGTCAGTATATGGGGATGGGAAAAAATATTGTTCCAAAATTATGCAAAGCATATGAAAAACATTAACATTATTTGGGACAATAGGAAGGATGATGGAAAAAAGGTTAGAATATTAAAGAAAGGGGCACAAGTTCCAAAGGATATTAGAGAAGACAAATAGGGAAAACACATAAGATATGGTAAACATGACTACTTAATTTCTAAGGCTCATCAATTAGGAACATAATGAAGAATTAGAAACAAAAGTTACTTGAGAAGAACTTTAAGTAGTATTGGAATCATTTTAGAAGGAAAAGTTCCTAGGACTAAATTGGTGGACAATAGAATTCTACTTGGGTTTCTGTGACATGATAGAGGATGAGTTATTTATATAAATGGAGGAACCAATATCCTACGAAAAAATCTTTAGAGCCCAAAATATGACCTTCATAGCTCTCATCCCAAACATAATTTGAAGCTTTTGAAGACTATAGGCCAATTTCTTTTGAAGACTATAGACCAATTTCCTTATGTAATTTAGTCTACAAAATAATAACTAAAATGATAGACAACATGCTAAAGAGAGTCTTCTCAGAGGACATCTCATAAGAATAATTTTAATTCTTACATAATAGGTGGATTCATGATGTTGTGGTAGTGACCCAAGAGGGACTCCATTACATAAAGGAAAAAATATACCATCTATGGTGCTTAAATTAGGCCTAGCTAAGAAATATGATAGGGTTAGCTATATTTATCTCAAGTTGATAATAATTCATATTAGATTGAGCCTCCAAGCAGTAAATTGGATAATGAGTTGTTTAACTTAAATTTCATTTGTAGTGTTGATTAATGGATTACAATATATATTATTCTATCTATCACGCTGACTAATGAAAGGATGCCCTATGTCGCATTTCCTTTTATTATTGTTTGATGAAGATCTAAGAGGGGGTGTAAAAGAATATAAGAACGAAGGAGCCATACAAGGGATTGAAATGGATAGGTCTCTAACCTTATCCAATTTATTTTTTTGTGGATAATATTATCATGTTTCGTCTTGGCATTATAAGGGAAACACAAAGGTATAAATAAATTCTACATTTATATAGAAGAGAAATGGGAATTGAAGTTAATGCTCACAAATCCAACATTTTATTCGATGGGATATAAGCTAAGAAAAAAATATAGATATCTCAAATTCTCCCTTTTAGTTTATCTCCTTTTGATAGTGGTGATCTATAAATGAGGGACTTATAGCCTGTTATCCCCCCATTCCTAGGGATAACTAAGGAGATGTTGTCTTGAGGCCCGCAGGTTGAAAACATGGAGTACCGAGAGTCATATGAGAAGGAAGAGCCCATTCACTTTCCATACATCGCCATTTGATAGATGAAAACACCATCCACTGCACCAGCTTGGCCCACATTGGAAAACAGGTCTTGATTCACGAGGTAACAAGACTGGTATTGTGGTAAGTGTCATTTAAATATTTGAAGCATGCGAACATGTTGTAAAGGGTCCTTTCTTTCTTTTGAAAACGTTTACTTGGAAATTATGGATTTTGCCTCATTTCACCTTGGTGGTTGACATGTTTTCCTAGTAAGTGGGCCACTCTCAGGAAAATAGTTGCTACCAGGAGGTTTCCTTGAAGGGTCAACGTACCATTTCCACACATACTTATTAATTTCCATTACTTCTTCCATTTCGTTTCCTCGTCTGTTGGGTTTTCATGTATGTTGACCCAAGAAGGGATTGTAGCTCATTTCATGGGAAGAGGGGGCTGAAGGCCCAAAGGCTTGTATTTGGAAAAAGATAAAATCCAATGAATTATCCTCTAGATGCTTTCCCTAAGGTCCTAAGATAAATGAAATGCTTCTCCATAAAATTCAAGGACTTGTAAAATAAAACACATAACTAAATTTCCTTCTTGTTGAGGGAATGCATTGCGATGTCTTCTACTTTCCTTGCACATGGTAATCAATGTGTTCTAGCCTCTAGTGGCATTGAAATACTCTTTACTTTCCCTTGCATAGAGTACTCAATGCTTGGACCTTATCAATTAATGGTAATTAAAAGGGCTTGGAAAAATGTTGCATTGAAAAAGAAGATGCAACACACCCTCTACAAAGGAACCCATAAATGAGACAATATGAGCCCCTGTATGTCAAGAAACCCCATGCCCAAAGGTTACACCCCCATTCACCTCATACTCTTTCACATGATTTAGAGAGGGTATTCTTATGATCTGGATTATTTTCAGCACAAAATGAGATCGGAGATATAATAAAGAAATGCACAGAGATATCATAGATATTCAATAATATAATAGACATAAATCAGAGATGCAACCATAAACATAGAAATACAGTAATACACGATTTCTATTAATGAAAGAAATGTACAGAGACTGTAAAAATACAGAGTGAAAGACTCGCTAGAATGGTGGCAGCTTATCTCTGAGAAGAGATGTGACGACTACTTGCATTTGCAAGAACATGAGTACAAATGAGGCTCTGAAGGCCTTTTTACAATAAACAGGAATGCCAAAAACATAACCCTAGGAGATGAAGCGCCAAAATTCATGTGGGCCCCATTTGGGTAAGTTAGTACATCAACTTCCCGAGGTCGTAACTTTTGCATACGATCTTCGTTTTAGGCGTATGATAGCTCATTGGAAAGGTATCTTCAAGGAGATTCATTTTGGGGGCTCAATCACGCCTTTAGCTATTATTGAGAACCTCGATCTCAAAAAACCTTCATTTAGGCCCTCAAAATGGCCCTGGAAGTTAAAACTTGCTAAAAATAGTAAATGGCCAAAATTACTAGAAAAATATTTTGAGCCAGTCGAAAAAGGTGGGTGGCCACCAATATCCACCTAGATCAATCCTCCCTCCTTAGGAAGCAATGGTCTCCATTGCGTTGAGTTCCTAGGGGAGAGGGAAAAGCATTTGTTGGATCTGCATCTTGGTGAGCTTCTTGTATTGCTGGAGACATCGTGTTGCTCAGTTTGTGGAAGTATGTCAAGAACCTGTTGAGGTTGAGGTTGTTCAACAAGTCGAGATACATGAGAGGATGGTGTGAAAAAGGAATCTTTTCTCTTTGATGCATCCTTGTCGACCTGCTTTTGTTGGATAGAAGGTGCTTGGGGCGAGGCTATAGTGGTTGCAGTGTCCTTCTGTTCTCCTTTTGAATAGATTGTGAAGAAGCTAAATTTTGCAGTATGAGATACTACCTTGCGACAATTTTTAGGTGGAATAATAGTCAGAACTACCTCTGGTATTTTGTAGAGATGACCCCCCAAAGTAACAATGACACTATGGGGTCGAGACTCATAAACAACATGGCGCTTCCACATATATGGCTGGCCCAAGAGAACATCGTAGACATCCAGTGGGGCAACATCACATAATACCTCGTCCTTGAAGGGATGGATGTCATATGACAATCAACATTGGTGGCTGACACGGATATCTCATCCTTGGCGAAGCCACCCAATGTTGTATGGCTACGGGTGTGGTGTTTTCAACAACCCCAACTATTTGACGACCTCTGTTGAGATGAGGTTCTTCTGGCTTTCACTATCGACAATAAAATGAAGTGGGATCCCCTTCACCCACATATGTGAATGAAAAATGCGCTGCCCCTCTTCGAGATCTATTGGTTCTTCTGGTTGAATTGTTGCAGTTGCGACAATAGCAGTGGGGTCTGTGTCAATGATATTTCCTTTACCAGTATTTTTAGAATCAGATTCAGAATCAGGGTTTGGATCCTTGGCTTTGATCTTGACCACCAATGACTATTTTGAGAGACATTCATCAGTGTTGTGCCAGGGGATTTTGCAGAAATCGTACCATTTTCCGGTGTCCTTTATTTTCCCGTGACCCTTCTTTTCCTGTGTCTTGGACTGGTTTTCAGGAGACTGTTTGTTAGGGATGACTTTGTCATACTTTGGTTGTTGTGGATTTAAAAATCTGAAATCCCGTTTGTTCTGGTGCTTAAATTTCTGCTTGATTTTAACAACATATTGATAAGTAGCACCGAGTCATGAGATGTCCAGAAAATCCATTTCAGTCTGGATGTATCTGTGTAGAGCCCCACAGTATTTCAGAACCAAATGTCGCTCAGAGTCTTTGATACCAAGCTTGGTGCAAAATGTATGGAAGGTATTGGTGAACTCTGAAACTACTTGGCCCCTCTCTTGTTGCAGTGTGGTCCATCTCATGTACTGGTCCTCATAGTTTCCAACAGGGTAATATTGTTCCTTTACCGCATCCTAAAAAAAAAATATTTCAGACTCCTCTGTGGAAATCTGCTCCCAATAATTTTCCCACCAATGTTTGACATGGGGGAGAGATTTAAGGAGTGCGAAGGTGATCTTTTCTTTGTCGGAAAATTTGTGAACAAAGAAATAACCTTCTAGCGGATTTAACCATTTGTCTAGGGATTTTGCATCTATCTGTCCTTCAAATACAAGAATATCAAAATTAACTTGTACCTTGAAAGGAAAGGTGCCTCCAAAGTGGCCACTTGATGAAGATTCACCTGTTTCTATCAACAGGCGTTGAAGGACGTGGGAAAAATTATCCATCATTTCGTCCCTCTATTGCGTGAGAGCTTGCTCAAGCAACAGACTAATAGGATCGTCTGCTCCATCATTTTTCTTTTCTTCCGCCATTGAAGGTTTCTTGGGTGTGTGAGAGTGATTGTCCTCAAGAGAGACAATATCGAGACCCAACTTGCTATACTTGAACCTCGTCAGGGAAATGCACTGAAAAAAACGATCAAGAACAACCTGCTCTGATACCACTGATCCAGATTATTTTCGGCACGAAATGAGATCGGAGATATAATAAAGAAATGCATGGAGATATCGTAGATATTCAATAATATATCATAAATATATCAGAGATGCAAGCATAAACACAGAGATACATTAATACACGATTTCTATTAATGAAAGAAATGTATAGAGACTGTAAAAATACAGAGTGAAAGACTCGCTAGAATGGTGACAACTTATCTCTGAGAAGAGATGTGAGGACTACTCGCATTCGCAAGAAGATGAGTACAAATGAGGCTCTGAAGGCCTTTTTATAATAAATAGGAATGCCCAAAACCCTATACATCTAAAAACATAACCCTAGGAGATGAAGCGCCAAAAGTCATGTGGGCCCTGTTTGGGTAAGTTAGTACATCAACTTCCTGGGGTCGTAACTTTTGCATACGATCTCCGTTTTAGGCGTATGATAGCTTGTTGGAAAGGTATCATCGAGGAGATTCATTTTGGGGGCTCAATCATGCCTTTTTATATCATTGATAACCTTGATCTCGAAAAAAATTCATTTAGGCCCTCAAAATGGCCCCAGAAGTTAAAACCTGCTAAAAATAGTAAATGGCCAAAATTGCCAGAAAACTGTTTTGAGCCAGTCGAAAAAGGTGGGTGGCCATCGATATCCACCTGGATCATCTTAGGAAACACTCCTTGAATTGGGGAATTATCTACCCAATAGGGCACCATGACAACCCTCCCATACTTAAATCTGACAAGTTGTATAAGGTCTTTGAGCATTTGTTTATTTTGAAAAGGGGGGATTTGATGCACATGTTTAGGTGGTTATTTTATTAAATATGGCTTACTTGGCATGATACTTGTGACTTGTGGACCCTTATGTTGGGTTTTTATATTCTTTGTAGTGAAGGCCTAGTCGGGGTGAATCAACTGATGATCAAAGGTTGAGGTGGATCGACAACAGTCAAGGTTGAGGTGGATCGACAACAAATCGAAGGTCGAGGAAGTTGACCGAGTAAATTTGAAGTCGAAGATATTAATGAAAAGTAAACCAAAAATAGGTTGAAGTGCATGTGTGAGATGATTGAATAGAGACCGAATGAAGGTTGACTAGTAATATGACTTCGAGTCGAATGTAACAAAATCATGGGATTTGTAGGATTTTTAGCCAATGATATGCATGGATTTGTAACCATTTTTGGGTGATAATATTTAGGGGTTTTCCTATTGTAAATCATATAAAGAGGCGTGTTGTAAGGCCGTAAATGATAGTATTATAGTTGTAGAATGCACTTATGCAATTTAATGCATGTGTAATTGTAGGTTGTTGGTCATGCATATGTAATTCAAATTGGCTACAGGGTTGTTCTTTCACATGAAAAAGGGTATGATGTTGATTGTGTCTTAAGTGTGGTCCAAGGTAAGAGATGTAACATTTTATTTGGATTGAGTAAGACAAAAAGAGAGCATAACTCTCAAAGGAATGTTGGTTTCTCCTCGTTAAGGGTTCCAGGGTAAAATCTCGGTGTACTATGTGATTTCTTGTTTCATTTGCATTCTTGATTAAATTCTTCTTCTCTTCTACTAGGATTAGTGTGGAAGTGTCTTTCATTTCCTGACATGTGTTATTAGAGCTTAGGTTTTCCCTGACAACTGAGTTATCAGATCGGTGCTATGCTTTGGCGAGTATATCAGATCTTGATTTGCCAATCTTGAATCTGAGAACTAAAACCTAGGTATAGTAAGAATCGTAAGTCATAAATTGTGTTAAATATCATGGTAAAGAATGGCGAGCAGTTCCAAATTAGAGATAGAAAAATTCAATGGATAGAATTTTGATCTTTGGAAGCTTAAAATGGAAGATCTTGTTGTATATCGAGAAAAATGGAATGTCGACAGAAGAATGGGAGAAACTCGAAAGAAGATCAAGAGGTATGATTCGACTTTGTGTTACGATGGAAAAACTCTCTATGGCCAAGGGTAAACCACAACAGACAGGTATGACTGCATAAATCAACTCAATTCCATTGTATGCTATATAAACTAATGTGCAAGATAAGAAAGAGGCCTACCTGGATCCAACGTTCAATGATGTTCCACCATTGAGCACTTCAACCCAAAGATTTATACCTCCAACAAGTTCTCAACAAAAAAGCATAGCAAGTACATGGTGATAGTATAAATGGGGTTAGCACATTAGATACCATAATCCATTAATAAACATTACAAACATGCCCATGGATAATAATCATATATTTTCACGATACCAATAGGACAGGAAATAAGTATTTCTATTAATAATTGACCAGCATAAGTGACAACATTATAGACTTCCGTGTAGGCACGGTTCAAAACCAAGGAACGAAGTTCCTTCCAACTGGGCCTCCACCACTTCAATCCTCCACCAAAGGCAAGCTCATAGGAGAGAGATAATGAGGTTCTCTCAACAATAGGGAAAGAGCTTGGGGGATGAACACTGTGTTCATACTTGAGGGACAAAGGGATGCAAACTCAATATGAAGTAATTTCTCCAGAGTAACTTTTCTCTCAAAGTTGAATGCTTTCTCCTCTTTTCCATAGCTCATAATTGTGTTTTTATAGTATTCAAAATGCAACTGAAGGGTTGAGTTAGAACGTTTCTAGTATGTGGAAGGCCAAGGATCATAGATCTCCTATTGTGACATGGAAACCCGACTCCATTTTGTATTTTTTGGCACAAATCCCGATGTACGTGGGCTGTAGTGGAGTTGCCTGCGTATGCACATGCTGTATAGCAGATAGGTCACGTATATGTGGAAAAATGTGTATTTTTGGCTCTGGATTCATCAAAAATGGATGACAAGTCTGCATAGGGAAATGGAAAAAGGCCCTTTGTGCAAGATAGCAATGGTGGGGAAAATCTTGCTATAATATATGACCCCTAATGTGTGAGATCAGAAGAGTATTTGTGATGGCCGAAATACATTGTAAATAACCTAAGAGTGGAGTGGTAGAGAACCAGCTAGACGAACTTGATTTATCATTACATTCTGTATTGAATTTGCATACATGGCTACCAAGAATACAATGCATATCCTGTTGGCAAATGTTTAACAGATAGCGTATGCTTTTCATTGATGGAAAGTACAACAGTGAAGATGGTAGGATCAGAATGTGCATCGATGGACAAACAGGAACAACGTAGGCTCAGGAGGAATTAGTGTAGAGTCAGAATTCTTCCAAGTAAGAAGGATGTGTAAACTTGGAGGAGAAGCGTGCGCTGAAGAGAAGGATAGATCTCAGGCGTTAGATCTGAGCGAACTCGGAAACTCTTGAGTGGAAGAGCCGAGGATTTGGTGTTAAAAGTCACGAGGCGCGAGGTCACGAAGCAGCGAAGTGGCGAGAAGATCAGGACCATCCATCTGTGAAGGACGCGTGGCAGAGATCGGAGAGATCTCGCGAACTCGGGGGTTTGCAGGATAAAGGCCCATGTATTGGGTGTTCAAAGTCGCGAGGCACGAGGCGGCGAAGTGGAGAGATATTTATAGCCGTCCATCTGGGGGGATATGTGGTGAGAGATCGAGAGATCTCTCGAACTCGGGAGTTCGCAGGTTGAGAGTCCAAACATTGGGTTCTCCAAGTCGCGAGGTCACGAGGTAGCAAGAGAAGGACAATCGTCGGATCCAGATCACAGGAGGACCGTTGGATCTGCACGGGGATCACATGTGGCGAAAGATCGTCATCTCGCTGACTGGAAAGTCAAAGGAACAATGAGATGCAAGATTGCGATTTAATCAAGGACCGTTGGATCAAGAGGATGCACGGCGAAAGATCAGAGCACCATAAAGCTCCATCTCGGAGCCTCACCTATCACGACTTGGAGTGACGAGAACCTCGATCACAGGAATCACGATATGCGAGATTGCGAGAAGATCAGGACCGTCGGATCACCAAGAACGTGGACCGTTGATCTGAGCTCCATCTCGGAGCCTCACCTATCGCGACTTGGAGTGACGAGAACCTCCATCGCAGGAATCGCGAGATGCAATATTGCGAGGAGATCAAGACCGTTGATTCATCAAGATCATGAACCGTCGATCAGGGTCAATGAAGATCATAAGTTCATAGCAAAAGTGCAAAATAGGAAAATAACGATAATACCCTTCAGAGTTAATCCAACGGTGCAGGTGAATTTGAACAAGATTGGAGGGATACTGTTGCACGACACAGTGAAACTGCCAGTAACCATTGATGGTTTCTACCAGAGGATGCGAAGAGACTTTGGTGTGAATTCCAGAGGAGTAGAAGAGTCACATGGAAACTGCCTATGGAATGAAGACGACTCGTGGAGGCGATTGACAGATGTATGGGATTGAGGATGTAACTGAAACAGAGAAGGTGAGATCGACTGTCACAAAGAAGACGAAGAGTCTCAACTTCCAGAGAGGCTGAGTAATCTCAGCATAAGACCCAGTGATACTGGACACGCGGGGCGAACCACCAGAGAAGCTGAAGAGTCACGATGATGATCAGATAGAGCACTCGAGAGGTGGAGGATAACGACGGAGAGTATGCATGCAGAGGCATGGAGAACATTGAATGGATAAGGTGCACAGAAGCTATAAAGACAGGGTATAGAGAAGAGATTGGGTCGCTGTTGCTGTTAGAGGTTGTTGTGATTGTTGTTGGTAAAGGTAATTCAGGTGTGAAGAAGGAGGAGAGTGCAGCAGCTGAATAACACAGAAGAGGAACTATGCAGAGAATGGAGATGGCGCACAGAGCATAAACAGTAGAAGACCATACATCTCAAGTGATGTGAGCAGAAAGGCAATGAGGCAGACAGAGCAACGAAATGCAGCAGAACAATGCTAAGACTGGTAAGCCATTGTTGAACATTATATCACTGTAATAAGTTTGAGTAACAAAGAATTAATATTTCAGCGTGGTTGGGAGGTGCTAGGGAGGACTGTTTTCCTCAGAGGTTCAAGTGGGTGCTTGAACACAGGGATTTGTAGCTTCCATCTGGTTGCAGCCAGAGAAACTAGGGTGGCAGGGTGGTGCAAGGGAGAACTCTTGTTCTCTGTTTTACAGGTTGGCACCTGTATGATTGGAAGTTGGTACTTCCATCCAGTTGGTGCTGGAAACACTCAGGGAGTTGGTGCTTCCTTCTAGTTGGTGCTATAGAAACAAGGGAGTTGGAGCTTCCTTCTAGTTGGTTCTAGAGAAACCAGGGAGTTGGTGCTTCCTTCTAGTGGGTGCTAGAGAAAATAGAGAGTTGGTGCTCTCAGCAAGTAGCAGCTTGCAAAACAGAGGTTGTAGCCTCAATATGAGTTGGTGCTCATATGTATGATACTGTAAAGATTGTAACCATTACTTATCATACAAAGAAAAATAGGTTTTTACCCTGCATGGGTTTCCTCAGGAAATATTTGTCTCTGTGTTTCTCATATATGTGACTAATGCTGAATGTGTCATTGTTTATTTCCCTGCATTATTGTGATCATCATTTAGTGTCTCATCAAAGAGTTTAAAAGAAGCATAATTGTTTAAGCACGGTAACAACTGATTCACCCCCCCCCCTCTCAGTTGTCCAACAATTGGTATCAGAGCAGGCCCCTTTTATCTAAGGGTAGATCCTAGAGCTTAAACATGTCAATCCATGAAGGAAATTCAACCAATAAGGCCCCTCTGTTCAATGGAACAAACTTTTCCTTCTGGAAAGTTAGAATGAGAACCTACATAATGACTTTAGGTGCAGATGTCTGGGATGTGGTAGAGACTGGTTATGTAAATCCAGTTGTGCTAGCTAATAAGGATGACAAACTAGAATTTAGCTTCAATGCTAAGGCTATGAATGTTATCTTGAGTGGGCTTGCAGAAGCAGAATTCGTAAAAGTTATGCATCTAGGAACTGACAAAGAAATGTGGGACAAACTCATTAACAATTATGAAGGTAATGAGAAGGTAAAGGATGAAAAGCTTCAAACCTACATAATATAGTTTGAACAGCTGAAGATGAAGGAAGATGAAACTATTGGAAAATACTTTCTGAGAATAGAAGAATTGGTAAATGCAATGAAGGCACTTGGTGAAACAATTGGGGAACCTTCTTTAGTTCAGAAAATCTTGAGATCTC
>ML786316.1:205868-234834 GCA_009831015.1 Picea engelmannii | reverse complement strand
TGAATGAAGAACTTGATCAGATTGAGAAAAACAATACATGGGAGATGGTTCAAAGACCCGAAGGTAAAAATGTCATTGGCTCCAAATGGATCTTTAAGAATAAGATGAATGAGCAAGGACAAGTTGTCAGGAACAAAGCGAGGATAGTCTGTAAAGGCTATGCTTAGATAGAAGGACTAGATTTTGATGAAACATTTGCACCCGTAGCCAGATTAGAAGCTATAAGAATGTTTCTTGCCTATGCTTGTCATAAAAGGTTTAAAGTCTACCAAATGGATGTCAAGTCAGCCTTTCTCAATGGAGATTTAAATGAATAAGTCTATATGGAACAACCAGAGGGTTTCAATTTGTCTGATAACCCTGAATTAGTATGCAAGTTGAAGAAAGCTTTATATCGTTTAAAAAAAGCCCCTCGAGCCTGGTATCACAGATTGGATACGTATCTCAAAGACAAAGGGTTCAAGATAGGAACAACTGACATCAATCTGTATATTAAGACAGAGGATAACGAGTTGCTCATCGTACTGGTCTATGTAGATGACATCATCTTTGGATGTAATAAGGACTCACTGGTACAATGGTTTGCTTCTGCCATGGAGTCTGAATTTGAAATGTCTATGATAGGAGAACTGTCATTTTTCCTTGGTTTGCAAATTACTCAGAAGTCCGATGGGATCTTCATTTCTCAAGGAAAATATTTAAGAGAAATATTGAAAAGGTTTCAAATGGAAGATTCTAAACCTGTGGGTACACCTATGGTAACTTGATGTAAATTAAGAAAGTATGATGATTCACTTGATGTTGATCAAAGCTCATATCGATCAATGATAGGAAGCCTGTTGTACATCACAACATCTCGCCCAGACATAATGCATATTGTAGGAATGGTAGGAAGATATCAGGATGCTCCTAAACAGAGTCATTTGCAAGCTATCAAAAGGATATTCAGGTACTTAAAAGAAACAATGACTTATGGTCTGTGGTATCCCAGAACTCAAAGTCTTCAGTTGACTGCTTATTCAGATGCAGATTGGGCCAATTGTGTTGATGAGAGAAAAAACACCAGTGGAGGAGCATTCTTCTTGGGTAACTCCTTAGTAGTCTGGCTTAGTAAAAAGCAAGGTTCCATCTCTCTATCAACCATAGAGGCAGAGTACATTGTTGTTGCTACCTGTTGCACACATGTATTATGGATGATTCAGACACTTGCAGAATTAGAGGTAAAATATACTGCATCGATCCCAATTCATTGTGATAACACAAGTGCCATTAGTATGTCTAAAAATCCTGTCCTCCACTCCAAGACAAAACATATTCCCATAAAATATCATTTTCTGAGAGAGCAGGTCACCAATCAGACTGTTCAAGTCCATTACATTCCCACTATAGAACAAATTGCAGACATCTTTACTAATCCCCTCGCCAAGACACCGTTTGAATATCTCAGACAGAAGCTGGGTGTCATTTCGTTTCATACCTAAAAGAGTCCATCTTGTTAGGGGGAGATTTGTATTGTGTGATTATCTAATGCCTCCTAAATTTACTACAATAGCTCAGGGGGAGCATGTCTCTTCTTTGACATTGATGTCAAAGGGGGAGAAATTCGGGTGGCTTAGTTGCCATCAATGCCAAAGGGGGAGATTGTTGGCAAATGTTTAACATATAGCGTATGATTGTCATTGATGGCAAGTACAACAGTGAAGATGGCAGGATCAGAATGTGCATTGATGGACAAACAAGAACAACGTAGGCTCAGGAGGAATTAGTGCAGAGTCGAAATTCTTCCAAGTAAGAAGGATGTGTAAACTTGGAGGAGAAGCGCGCATTGAAGAGAAGGATAGATCTCAGGTGTTAGATCTAAGCAAACTCGGAAACTTGTGAGTGGAAGAGCCGAGTATTTGGTGTTAAAAGTCGCGAGGCGCGAGGTCACGAAGCAGCGAAGTGGCGAGAAGATCAGGACCGTCCATCTGTGAAGGAAGCGTGGCAGAGATCGAAGATATCTCGTGAACTCGGGGGTTCGCAGGATAAAGGCCCAAGTATTGGGTGTTCAAAGTCGCGAGGCACGAGGACGCGAGGCGGCGAAGTGGCGAAAGATTTATAGCCGTCCATCTGGGGGGACAGGTGGCGAGAGATCTTGCGAACTCGGGAGTCCGCAGGTTGAGAGTCCAAACATTGGGTTCTCCAAGTCGCGAGGTCATGAGGTAGAGAGAGAAGGACAGCGGTCGGATCTGGATCACAGGAGGATGATTGGATCTGCGCGGGGATCACACGTGGCGAAAGATCGTCATCTCGCTGACTGGAAAGTTAAAGGAAAAACGAGATGCAAGATCACGATTTAATCAAGGACCGTTGGATCAAGAGGACGCGTGGCGAAAGATTAGAGCACCATAAAGCTCCATCTCGGAGCCTCGCCTATCGTGACTTGGAGTGATGAGAACCTCGATCACAGGAATCGCGAGCTGCGAGATTGTGAGAAGATCAGGACTGTCGGATCACCAAGAATGTGGACCGTTGATCTGAGCTCCATCTCAGAGCCTCACCTATCGTGACTTGGAGTGATGAGAACCTCCATCACAGGAATCGCAAGATGCGAGATTGCGAGGAGATCAGGACCGTTGATTCATCAAGATCATGAACCGTCGATTAGGGTCGATGAAGATCATAAGTTCGAAGCAAAAGTGCAAAATGGGAAAATAACGACAATACGCTTCAGAGTTAATCCAACAGTGCAAGTGAATTTGAACAAGATCGGAGGGCTACTGTTGCACGACACAGTGAAACTGCTAGTAACCATTGATGGTTTCTACCAGAGGATGCAAAGAGACTTTGGTGTGATTTCCAGAGGAGCAGAAGAGTCACATGGAAACTGCCAGTGGAATGAAGATGACTCGTGGAGGCAATTGACAGCTGTATGGGATTGAGGCTGTAACTGAAATAGAGAAGGTGAGCTCGACTGTCACAGAGAAGACGAAGAGTCTCAACTTCCAGAGAGGCTGAGGAATCTCAGCATAACACCCAGTGATACTGGACACACGAGGTGAACCACCAGAGAAGTTGAAGAGTCATGATGATGATCAGATAGAGCACTCGAGAGGTGGAGGATAACGACGGAGAGTATGCATGCAGAGGCATGGAGAACATTGAATGGACAAGGTGCACAGAAGCTATAGAGACAGGGTACAGAGAAGAGATTGGGTCGCTGTTGCTGTTAGAGGTTGTTGTGATTGTTGTTGGTAAAGGTAATTCAGGTGTGAAGAAGGAGGAGAGTGCAGCAACTGAATAGCACAGAAGAGGAACTGTGCAGGGAATGGAGATGGCGCACAGAGAATAAACAACAGAAGACCAGGCAGCTCAAGTGATGTGAGCAGAAAGGCAATGAGGCAGACAGAGAAACGAAATGCAACAGAACAGTGATAAGACTGGTAAGCCATTGTTGAACATTATATCACTGTAATAAGTTTGAGTAACAAAGAATTAATATTTCAGGGTGGTTGGGAGGTGCTAGGGAGGACTGTTGTCCTCAGAGGTTCAAGTGGGTGCTTGAACACAGGGAGTTGTAGCTTCCATCTGGTTGCAACCGGAGTAACCAGGGTGGCAGGGTGGTGCAAGGGAGAACTCTTGTTCTCTGTTTTACAGGTTGGTGCCTGTATGATTGGAAGTTGGTACTTCCATCCAGTTGGTGCTGGAAACACTCAGGGAGTTGGTGCTTCCTTCTAGTTGGTGATAGAGAAACAAGGGAGTTGGAGCTTCCTTCTAGTTGGTGCTAGAGAAACCAGGGAGTTGGTGCTTCCTTCTAGTGGGTGCTAGAAAAAACAGAGAGTTGGTGCTCTCAGCAAGTAGCAGCTTGCAAAACAGAGGTTGTAGCCTCAATATGAGTTGGTGCTCATATGTATGATACTGTAAAGATTGTAACCATTACTTATCATATAAAGAAAAAGAGGTTTTTACCCTGCATGGGTTTCCTCAGGAAATATCTGTCTCTGTGTTTCTCATATATGTGACTAATGCTGAATGTGTCATTGTTTATTTCTCTGCATTATTGTGATCATCATTTAGTGTCTCAGCAAAGAGTTTAAAAAAAGCATAATTGTTTAAGCATGGTAACAACTGATTCACCCCCCCCTCTTAGTTGTCCAACATATCCATGTGGAAAATATACCAAATAAGTGTCTGTGGCCATGAATAGGAAAATACAAATGTGGTTATATGCCAAAAGATGTCATAGTCATGAACAAGGCCCAGTGAAACCAGTCTCAAAATCAATCTAAAGATATATGTATACCATGGAGTACAATCTGATCTCCCATGATTACTGAAGTCAAATAGGTGTTGGTCAAATGAAATGGAAGCAGGGATGATTTTAGGGGCTAAATTTCGCTCATGGGCTAATTTTCCATGATTTTTCCCAAAAAAGGTTTCGCTATTCTAAAAATGATTCGCCCAAATTCTATAGGATAAAATTATTTTACCTTAAAAATCGCCAAATTGTTATACAAACTATAGAAAATACTTAGAAATTTGAATTTTTTATAAAAATATCACCAAACATTTATAGTTGGCATATGAAGGATTAGTAAGATTCGCCAAGGTTTCTACATTTTAAAATAAATTTCCATCCTTAAAATCATCCCTGAATGGAAGAAACAGCTCAGGAAAGCTATGGCCACGTAGTGATGTATTCAAGTCTTCTACACTATCCTCCAAGGGTGCAAGTCTACATAATGTGAATAAAGGAGTTTAGGTCGAACATAATGAGACATCGTTTGATTACCGGTCATTGAGGTATACCATTAAAAAATGCGAGACAAGCTACCAATAATGAAAGTAGTTATCAAGGCATCGAGTACATTCCTACAAGTGTGAATAAAGGAGTCGGTGTCAAACACTTGAGAAATCCATTGATCGGGAGACATTCATGTATTCCCATCTGTCAATGAGTTGAAGTCGATGGAAAGAGACCTGCTGAGAGGAGATCATTAAGGTATCTCTCATCAGTCAGCACGAGAAACAAATCAGGAGCTTCATGATTTGGTGGAGATCGGATGAAGAACATGTTCATGAACCAATGACCATGTGCATCTTTCGCGTGTACCAAATGCAAGCGGTATACGAAAAAGACCCTCTGAATAGAAGCCAATGATGAAAACTACTGACAAAGGCGAGGAAACCACCAATAAGGCTAATGGAATCCAAGACACTGCATGAATCCCAAAGTGTGAATAGATGTCTTGTCGTCGAACACAAGGGAAACCACCCAGTCAATGATCAATGATGAAATGTTGGTTGCTGGGTTTAGGGTGACCTACCGATGTTGCTAGTAGGGCCAGGGTGCATGATAAGACCATAGTATCATGTGATTCTGAGACAAATTGAGGGTATGATAGACATGCAAAGTCAATATTTCTGAGGAGTGGCTGACACAGGTTGATAGAATTCCTTTGAACAAGAGCATGAGACATATGGTGGACTCTGGCAGCATAGACTCAATGATGTGACTATTAGATGCAGGAGGCATCAATGGAATTTTCTATAGGGACTGGAAGAGTAACCAGTCAGTAGAGAAAACTATGTAATGAGATCAACTTCCTAAGGCCATGCTAAACCCAAAATTATGATGACACAAGGATTCAACAATTTTGTGCTCTGTTCAAAGGCGACACAACTGCTACCAATTATAATATAGTACTCCCTTCCCACCCGTGTTTTTTTGTTTTTTCATAACAAATGAATGCTATGATACAGAGGAGAAAATGAGTGTCTCAAGTAATAAAAACTAGTTCCAGCAGTGGAACGTACCTATGCTCAATGCAAGGAAATGCATGCGGGAGATGGACACTCGGGGTGATGTTCCCTCCAGGGTATAGGGTGTCAAACTATGAAGGATATAAACAAGGCTTTGCTTGGTTGAGGATGAAAAAACTGCTTAGGCAATGGTTTATAACGCAAAGTGAGAACCAACTAAAGGCTCGATACTGCAAGTGAGGGCATGCAATGCAATCACAACTTAATGCCAAAAAATATCCTTTTTTATGTCTTGTAGTCTACTTGGTGTGAAAAAGGGGTAAACTTGTGCCAAATAGACGCATTTTCAAATCCAATCTACGAGTGTGAAAAAGACAACTTCACTTGGCAATCTTTTCTATTTTTGATAACGAGTTGGAAAAGAGCTTAATTAAGACTCATGACCTTTTAAATCCAATTTAATGAGTATGAAAGGGACAAATCACTCAGCAAACTTTTTGGTTTTTAGACGAGTCGGAAAAGAGCTCAACTAAGACTCATTTTTGGGAGTTCGTGGGAAATAAGGCCACATGTGCATGAATGAGAAATGAGGCTCATCATAAGGTCATGCATTGAATTATAATGGACTCTCGATCCTAAGGAAAAACTAGCCATGGGCACCAAATGACAAAGAGGATCTAATTAGGGAGCCCATGTTTGGTAAGTCTCTACCATTTATTAGTGACACTATTTATAGTAGACGGGAGGTTCTGTGTCGCAACAATTGGGTTTGTTCCTAAGGCGTAAAAAGCGGTAGTCGAAGGATAATGAAATAATGCACGATGGAGTGGATACCTATCCTATATGCTAGGTTATGAAAATACCTGCACAAGGTGACGAATGACCAATCATGACGTTGAAATACGCAAGAAAGTTGAGTCAAAACTACAAAAAAACAACTCAAAACCACTCTTGAATTAGTTCATTAGGTGAAAAAATAGCATAAAACTATATAAAGTGGGTAAAAATAGCTTATAAATAGTAATAAAATAAACAATTACTGTATCATTTTGATTTTTACCCAAATAATGCAATTTGGACCAAAATACCTCCAAGATTCAAATGACGATTGCGGGAGCATCATGCAACGAAATCACGAACCATCTGGATTAGGTAACTCTTCATCTCATCCTCTTCAAATTTAGTGGATTACATTTTTGAATTAGGTTTCAATTTTTTAGTTTTTGAGGGCGTAAATTAGGATTTTCGGTATACGCGGGTCGCCTTTGTTAAGGTCGCGTGTACGATGAGGTATACGCCCCTGTCTGAACCATAGGGAGTGTGTATTAAGCCCTACATGTGACTGTGTGAAAAGAAATCCGCGTATAGGTATGAAAATGGCCAAAAGAGGGGTTCTAACTCAAAAAATTGATTTTTTTTTTGGAGGATGGTCCTGGAATGGAGAGAGAAATAGCATGAGGAGGTAGGTGCATCTGTGGATCAAGCTCTGGTGGCTCAAGTGGCTCTAAAAATATGTGGCTTGTACAAATTTTGGGCTCTCAAAGGAATGAGGGCCCAAGTGAGGTTGTTGGAGATGTTGGTGGGTTACTGGGACCCTGATAGCGAAAGATTTATCCTTGACGGACAACCATTGAGGATCGAAGTAGAGGACATATACTTCTTGATTGGTCTATCACACTGAGGGGAGGTTGTGAACCTCAATTCACATGGAGCAAGGAGTGGGATGAAGATGAAGGATTATATCGATGCCCATTGTGTAGTAGGGACTCCCAAGGTGGGAAGCCAAGTCCCCATCCAGGAAATAAGTAACCTCAGTTTGAAGATCATTGTGCTCATGCTTACCAGGATCATAGGTTTGACCTCATTGCATCAAGCATCAAGGCTGCTTATGTTTTACGTAGTAGAGTGTGCTAGACCCACTGTCTATGATTGGTGTACCTCACTGCTTGCCAATATGAAAAGTCAATTGACATTGTGGAAACATGGGAGTAAGAGAAAATTCAAGTTTGTCTCTATTCTTTGCAGTTTCTTTTTCGAGGGGGTTCTAGGTCTGGGATCTAGAGTGGAGATCCTTCCTAGAGAACCACACGATCCAGCCATGGCGTGGTGGATCGAGGTCATGAGACGGCAGGGGGAGGTAGGGGATCAACACCCTACAATAATGATTTTTTCTTCTGGTGGTGATGACAAGTCATTTCTCTAGATGACTATCCCTATGCGGGGATCGATTTTAGAGGAGATCTAGATATGCCACTTCCACTAGGGGCCGCCTATGGTGATATAGGTAACCAGTTTTTAAATATTTCATTTTTTAGTATTTTTGTGTTTAAGGAACAAAAATATTTGTTTTTTGGATGGTATTTAAATATTAGCTAGACACTTGTGTAATCACAGACGTGGGTCCGCAACGACCAAAGGGATTTCTTCGACATAGATAGAGGAACCAGGGAGATGAGGTGGCAGGAGGAGAAGCGGAGTGAGTCCTACAAAACATGCAGGGAAACCTGTCTCGTTTGACACAGAGGATTCCTATGGTACAGGTAGAGGATATACTTGAAGTCATGCAACGATAGGTGGTTGGTGTACCTAGAGCGTGGGTACGACTTTTCTGACATCTCGTAAATGCCATGGTTTTCTACCATGACACACATCCAGTGCCATAGGCGTAGATGTCGTGGGATATGTATATTGCCTGTATATGTGTATTGAGGGTTTTATCCCTAATTTTGTAATATAAACACCATATTTTGAAATATATAAAAAGGGATCTTCATCTTTTCTTATATCTTACAATGTGTACATTGATTTAATGGTTTTCTTTGCTTTATTAATGTGACAAATGCCAATATAAAACGTAATTAGCGTAGGCATCAGATATATGATTAGAACTCCTAGGAATGTGATAATATGTAATAAAATAAAATTGTCGTTTTAAAAGACGTACCCGCAGGAATCGACGGAGTAAAGTAGGATCACGCACGTGGTAACGACCATTCAACTGACATACTACTAACTGAGAATCTAGGTGAACTTCTGAAGAGCGAATACCATGTGAGATATCATCACACAAAATTTCTATGACAATGCTATATTTGACCACATTATTCATGGATGGCCCTAGGCATATGCCACCTGAAGACACGAGCATACCCTCAGGTGAGTAAACCACCCAAGCAGTAGAAGCTAAGTTCTGTGTATGACGACTGGCTCCGTCTACGAATCCTAGGTAGATCGAAGACTTCGTTGACATCTTCCAACAAAGGTAAAACTCGATAAGAAAGAGAAAGACAAAAGAAAAGAGGGAAAGACATGTATATACACTAAATTTACATTAGTATACAAAGAGTCCCAACCAAGCCTAGGGCTCAAGCGTAGTACCTTTTCAAGTAGATCCCATTTCTGGGCTCGGCCAATTTATTCCCTTCATAATATTCTAACTCGTATGCTCTTTTTTATAGAACATGTTGCACGATGTAAGGACTGTGACACATGGGTTTAAACTTGCCTGCCCCTAGAGGTTCTTTGGCTTGGTCATACAATAGGAGCAAGTCACCCTCAACATAAAACTAGGGACAAATAGACTTGTTGTACTGAACCTTGACACGTTTCTTGTTTGCCTCGATAGCCGTAAAGGCGTCCAGATGCTGCTTGTCAAGACTCTTTAGGTGCACAAGGCGTCGCTCCAAGTCTGAAGTGTCAGGTAGGAGCTCGAATGCCAACTTGAGAGAAGGGATTTCTCATTCAATAGGAAGGATCGACCCCACACCATGCACTAACTAAAAAGGGGACAAACTAGTGGTAGTCTTAACCGAGGTTCGGTATGCCCAAAGCGTGGGATATAGCATGATGTGCCAATTGGAATTACTCCGACTGATAGTTTTTTGGAAAATGGTTTTGAGAGACTTGTTGACGACCTCTACTTGCCCATTTTCCTGGGGGTAATAAGGGGATGAATGACCGTGTATAAACCCCAGCTTTGATGCTAGTTCTACCATCATTTCATTCTGAAAGTGACTACCATGATCAATGACAATCTCACTCGGGATACCGAACCAGACGATAATTTGGTTGAACACGAAGAAGGTTGCAGTCTTCCCATCAAATTTTATGGTAGGCATAGCCTTGGCCCACTTAGTAAAGTAGTCAACGACCACAATAATGTGTTTATGCCCCCTAGCCTAAGTTGGGTTGCAATCGGCGAAATCTACCCCCCACTTGGTGAAGGGACCGATGATAATGACTGGGTGAAGAGGGGATGGATGCGAGTGCATTTTTCAAGTGAACACCTGGAAAGGGTGACACTTCTTAATCTCTTCAATACAATCTTTAAAGATAGTAGGCCAAAAATAACCGGCTCGTAGGATTTTTTGGGCTGTCGCAAGCCCGGACAGGTGACCACCACAAGCCCCTTTGTGGCAATCGTTTAGGACTAATTCGAATTCCTCGTGAGTTAAGAAATGATGCAAGATATTATCTACTCCTCGGCGATACAAAGTTTCACCAATGATGGTATACTTTTTAGCTTGGTATCTAACACGTCGTCGATCATCTCGCGAGAGATGCTGAGAGAACTTCAAGGTTTGAAGATATAAAACAATGTCTCCATACCAGGGGTCAGATGACGAGACAAGGAAAATGTGTTCATCCGCAAACAAATCAACATGGATAACATCCTCGTCTAATCATGGAAAATCGGATATTAACTCTGCAAAAACTAGCGATTTCTTGGACTTGGCCGAAGCAAAGTTGAGATCGAACTCTTGTAAGATGACAATCCATTCATTATATTTCCCTCCTATGATAAGCCTGGTAAGGACATATTGAAATGGATTGGCATCAACAACCACAGTAGTCTTGCAAAGAAATATATAGTGATGTAAACGTTGGACTGCGTGAACGACAACCAAAGCTAGCTTTTCAACGTGAGAGTAATTAATCTCGGGACTGACTAAATTTTGACTAAGATAGTAGATGACATGCTCATGGAGCTCATCATCCTCCTGAACTAGAACCATACCAACTTTCTCTGTAGATGTGACAATATACAACAAGTAATCTCTACTGTAATCAGGGGATTTCAGCAGAGGGGTCGATACCAAGGCTTTCTTCAAAGACTCAAAAGACTCTTAGGCTCACTCCTCCCAGATAAAAGGTGTGTCCTTCTTCAAGAGGCGCATGAAACCCTTAGTGATATTGGCATAATTCACTACGAACCGACGGAGAAAGTTAGCTTTCCCCTGTAAACCCTGAAGTTGTCTAATCGTTCATAGGGGAGGCAACTGAAGTATTGCCTCAACCTTAAGAGGATCTACCATGATCTCAGTCTCGGAAACTAAAAATCCTAAGAGATGGCCAGACTTAACGCAAAACATGCATTTGTGAGTGTCTAATCGGATTCTATAGTAATGACATCTTTCAAAAACTAGCCGAAGGTGTATAACATGATCCGCTCTCTTGCGAGAGTGAGCAGCAAGATCATCAAGGTAGGCTTCGAATATGTGCTTGAGATAGTGAAAAGCGAAAGTCATGGCATGTTGGAAGGTTTCTCCAACGTTTTTAAGGCCGAAAGGAATTTTTAGGTATGCAAAAGTACCCCAAGGACATATAAATGTCGTCTTATGTTGTTCCTCAGGTTTGATCTGGATTTGGTTATAGCTTGAAAATCTGTCTATAAAATAAAATATCTCGCTTCCCGCACACTCATCGAGAATCTAATCAATGAAAGGTGTGGGGAAGTTATCTTTAGGACAAGCCTTGTTTAGGTCGTGAAAGTCCATACACACACGGATGGTTCCTTGCTTTTTATTCACAGGAATGGGGTTGGATACCCATTCGGTCAAGGGAACCAGGGAGATGAAGCCAGCGTTAAGTATCTTCTCCACCTCTGCCTTAATAGTAGGGGCCTTCCTGGGATTTACAGCTCTAAGACATTATCAAACAAGTTTAGCATCCGGGTAAGTTCAAATCTCATGTTCGACAATACGAGGGTCGATCCCTTGCATCTCTTCATATGACCAAGCGAATACATCTCGAAATTCTTTGAAGAGTTCGGTGTAGATCAGAATTTCTTCTGGCGAACAATCCGCACCTATATTTACGTTCTCAATATTTCCACGTGTACGAGAGATATCGATCAAGATGGTAGGAGAAATACTTGCCATATTTTCTTCGGCATAAATGTCATGCGTATCAAGTGGAACTACGACGTGACCGACTATCTCACTCAAGGTAGACCGAAAGTCATCTTGCTCGATTCTTTCAAGACTTAGAAGAAAATAAGATAGATGATGCATATCATCCCAAGGTCTCTCAAAACCATTCATGGCTTCGAGGATGGATTCAACCGAAGGCAAAGTCTCATCTAAGCAATCATGTGAACAAGACAATGAGGTGGCCCATACAGGCCTAAGAACAGGATCCTCCTCGTTTGTCTGCGAGGTAACATGATCGAGATCAGTGAAAGAGTCAAGAACATATTGATACGTAATCTCCACTGCTGATAGTGGCATAGCCATGCCAGCTTGCAACTGACCTTCACTCAATGAATTCGGAGAAGGTAGGGTCCATGGATCACTAATATAGGAAGTGTGGAAAGGAATGGACCTCCATGCTAAAGAAGGCCTACTAGACATGGTGTAAACATGGTGAATCAGTGCCGAGAAGTCAAAGGCACCCATGAGGGAAGAATACATTTCGACACCGATATTCTAAGTTTTCAGCTGAGAATTTTCGATCACCAGGATAGACGGTCCAACAGATGCATTAGGACTAGAGTATGCAAAGGATAACCGGTCGATATTCATGATCTCCCCTTGATGAGGAAAACAAAGTGTATGGAAGATGGATGATACGAAAACGACCATAGAATAGGTCCTATTGCGACCTAGTAATAGGTTATAATCAAGAGGTGCATCAACTACCTCTACCTCCACCTCTATCGTCTTCCCACCTAACTGGACCGGAAAGGCAGGGAGAATAATGTGAGGGCAGAAGGAATGACCATCAAATGAAGTCAACATGTTCGACAACTTGGAAAGGGTCGGAGAACCGAGAGATTTCCAACATACCAGGGACATCACACATGTAGCAACACCTTCATCAACAAATGCTCGTTTGATAGTATACTTGGAATACTCCATGTGGATTTGGAAAGCCACATGGTAGGGTAAGCGAGGCTTCACATCCGTGATGTCAAACTTGATAACTTTCGAGCCACTAGGTTCTAGAGCTCCTGGATATGATATAGGATGGAACTTGTTCACTAGTTGGGTTGTTCCATCTAGTTGTAGAAGGATTAGACCCGGGGTTAATAACAGGGACACTTCCTACATTAGGATTCGTTTGGGGGATATGAGAACCACCAAATGGGAAAGGAGTGTAAGGAGGTGTAGTGCCCCCAAGTCCAAGGCTAGCATTAGGGCCATCAGTTGGGATGGCATTCAAAAACTGCGAAGTGAAGTTGGGCATACCATACGAAAATGGACTAGAAGCCATAAGGATGGACTGAACATTGTAACTCAACGAGTGACCGAAACCACCAAAAGGGTTCGAGGCAAGAGATGAAGCATTGACTATAGGCCGAGCCATAGTACCGGTATAAGCCTCTGGAACTGCAACTATAGCGGCTGCAGGAGTCGAAGGGGTGCCATTAACTATAGTGGGTATGGGATTCGAAGAACTCCTAGTGTTCTGAAGACTAGACTCAATACTCATCCTCGTGGAACCACAAGTCTAAAAGGTGGATGTGTGTGCACCACTTATAAAAACTCTACGCCTTTTAAAAGGCAAGAACCCGAAATCCGGTGGTAACTGTAACAACTGACAGGACCGACGGGGAAGCTGGTTTGACTCCACGACAACTTATAACTCTACAAAATAAAAATATATCCTAAGGCCAACTAGTAGTCAAAGAGCATGCCAAAAATTCAAAGGACCAATATGCATGCAAACGGGCTAAGTGGTTGAGTGGCCTCCCTCGCTAAAGAAGGTATGCCTCATCCAAGAGGGACCTAAGACTCCCTGCTAAAGTTTGGAGGTAACATAATCAGTTATAGGGGCCCTCGTGGGCTTAACAACCAGTCGGTCAGATCCCCCTGGAGAGGTAATCCTCCATAAAGGTTGTTTGTTTTCTGACCCCTATCTGACCCAGGGTACAAGCATAATAACCCTTGCAAGTAACCTATGAGATACCTAAGTCAAGCAACTAATAAACCACTGTATAATTGATACACATGCGAGTAGTCATAAGTTCGGATCACCGTATGGGCAGGGTAGCAAAGCCTGAAACCTTGAAAGCACCGCCTCTCACAAAGGTATGGCTACTAGCAAGATCCCCAAATACAAATAAATCCATAGAAATATCTCTGACTCTAGCTGAGTATCCAAGGGTTCTTCGTTCAACTAACTTCACGCAACCTTGTGATTAACTCCGGTGTGAGCGGATCCTCCCGGTCTTACTAATTATACAATGGACTTCTCAACTCCTTGTCTCAGACACATATGTTGATTTAATTTCCTTGGAGAAGTTTACTCACAAAATCCTATTCCAAGGCACTAAATCCTAGACTAGTTTGTGCACCCTAAAAATAAAATCGTAACTAATCAATTTTAGTTTAAAGCGTAAAGTTTATTGGTCGTGATTACTCAAAAGGGTATGGAAGTGAAAATCATGATGTTATGACTCTGCAAGAAGATAAATATGAATATAATGCAAAGTCTATCTTTAACTTTTCAATGAATGATATGCTAATAAAAACAGTGCAATTTTCAATTTCAACATTCCAATTCAGAAGTAAAATGCAATCCGTTGCTAAATGCACTAAGCTAATGATAAAGGTTCAAAGACAAAAATGCTAACCAATGAAAAATGCCTATTTTTTTTGTATTTTCAATATATTAAAGAGAAAATGCATGGACTGAAAAGCAACCTGATATATAAATTCTACTGTGTATAAACGAAATAACTTAAGTAGAATACCAAGCAGCCAAGAAAACATCCCAGGGTTTAAGGAAAAATAAAAATAAAAATAAAAATGAGAAAGACTACACCCATAAATTCAACTCCCAACAGGTTTCTTGTCAACCCAGAGAAACTCAACAGGCACTACAGAGACCTAAGAAGGCTCAACAAACATCAAGTCCCACCCAACATTCACTAAACCAAGAAAACAAGCAAGGGAAAGTGGTATACGCGACTTTTCAGGAGAACAATGCGTATATACGCATCTTACAGTGAGGCAACACGCATGTATATGCGACTGTCAAAGAAAAAGGAGCGTACAGGCTTTAAAACAAGGCCAGGCAAGGGAAAAAAGGCTGAAAACTCAGACTCAGAGTGAACAGAATCTGTCAAGTAGTGATATGACAAGAAACACAAAGGAAAAAGAGAAATGCAAGAAGAAACAATACTTCAACCCTTAGAAGGAAGATCTCTCCCCAGTGGAGTCACCAATTATGTTACAAGGGAAAAAATCTCTATGGTCAAGGGTAAACCACAAAAGATAGGTATGACTGCAGAAATCAACTCAATTCCATTGTATGCTATATAAACTAATGTGCAAGATAAGAAAGAGGCCTACCTCAATCCAACGTTCGATGATGTTCCACCATTGAGCACTTCGACCCAAAGCTTTATACCTGCAACAAGTTCTCAACAAACAAGCATAGAAAGTACATGGTGACAGTATAAAGGGGTTAGCACATTACATAACATAATCCATTAATAAACATTACAAACATGCCCATGGATAATAATCATATATTTGCACGATATAAATAGGATGGGAAAGGAGTATTTCTATTAATAATTGATCAGCAGAAGTGACAACATTACAGACTTCTGTGTCGGCACGGTTCAAAACCAAGGAACCAGGTTCCTTCCAACTGGGCCTCCACCACTTCAATCCTCTACCAAAGGCAAGCTCATAGGAGAGAGACAATGAGGTTCTCTCAACAATAGGGAAAGAGCTTGGGGGCTGAAAACTGTGTTCAGACTTGAGGGACAAAGGGATGCAGACTCAATATGAAGTAATTTCTCCATAGTAACTTTGCTCTCAAAGTTGAATGCTTTCTCCTCTTTTCCATAGCTCAGAATTGTGTTTTTATAGCCTTCAAAATGCAACTGAAGGGATGAGTTAGAATGTTTCTAGTATGTGGAAGGCCAAGGATCAGAGATCTCCTATTGTGACATGGAAACCCGACTCCATTTTGTGTTTTCTGGCACAAATCCCGATGTACACAGGCTGTAGTGGAGCAACCTGCATATACGCATGCTGTATAGCAGATATGGCGCGTATATGTGGAAAAATGTGTATTTTTGGCTCTGGATTCATCAGAAAGGGATGACAAGTCTGCATAGGGAAATGGAAAAAGGCCCTCTGTTCAAGATAGCAATGGTGGGGCAAATCTTTCTATAACACTTTGTCTTGCAGATTCGGTGTTGCTGAATGTCTCAGGTGAAGATTCGGCCAAGAAACTATGGGACAAGATGGGAAGCTTATACCAGTCAAAATCCATGGTAAACAAGTTGTTTCTCAGAAATAAACTGTATCTTCTGAGAATGAGTGATGGAAGTTCGGTGATTGAGCATTTAAATGCATTTAATATTGTGTTAATCCAGTTATCATCTTTGGATATTAAGATCACTGAAGAAGATAAGTGTATCATCTTATTATGTTCTTTGCCAGACTCCGGAGATAGCTTAGTCGTGGCTATTGGTAGTAATACAACCACACTAACACTAGAGGACATGGTTGCTTCTCTTCTGTTGGAAGAAATGAGAAGGAAGAACATGGAAGGATCGACCAAAGATTCCCTAATAGTGAGATGTCGATCGGTAAATAGAGATAAAGGTAGATTCTCCAGTAGAAATTTCAAGTGAAAGGGTAGATATAAATCCCTGGTTTAGTCGATGCGAAGATGATGGAAATGCAGTAAAGTTGGGCATTACAAAAGGGATTGTAAGTAGAAGGAAACAAAAGGTAGTGTTGGATCCAACGAGAAGCAGTTGACTGAGAGAAAGTCAACCTCAAATAAGGGAGGTGATGTGTACCTGGTGTTGACCAGTGCACTGTCGTATCAATATATTTGTTTGATCGAATCGGGAGAATCCTATCATATGAAAACACATAAATAATGGTTATGTGAATACAAATGATATGATGGGGGTGATGTGTTCTTGGGGAATGACTCGACAACCAGAATTTTTGGATGGGGAAGAGTTTGATTAACACTACAGGATGAGAGGAAAATAACCCTTCCAGGTGTGCTACACATTTTGGGTTTGGAAAGAAACCCGATATCTATTAGCAAGATGAGTGATGTAGGTGTGAATACTTTGTTTGAGAAGGATTCATGCAAGATGGTCAGATGTGTGATGTTATTAATGAAAGGAGTTTGGATTAGTACCCTGTACAAGCTATTAGGGAATTTCGAATCGATTGGATGCAACATCATCGTTGCTCCTGAAATTGACTCAAATCAACGTCGACTCAACTCGACTCGACTCGATCCAAGTTGGTTCAAATTGACTCAACAAGGCACGATAAAATCGACCCGACCAAGTTGTGGCATGAAAGGATGGGACACATTGGAGAAAAAGGAATTCGAGCTATGCAAAGAAAATGCGTTTGAAGGTTTCCTTGAATGTGGTTTAGAAGTCGACTTTTGTGAACATTGCATATATGGAAAACAAAGTCGGGTGAGGTTCCCATCTGGAGTGACAAGGGAAAATGGGATTCTAGAACTTGTGCATAATGATGTGTTTGGCCCGGTTGCAGTGCCTTCACTTGGTGGATCCCTGTATTATGTCTCCTTCATAGATGATTTTTTCAGGAAGACATGGATATATTTCCTGAGGAAGAAATCAGAGTTTTTCAAGAAATTTAAGGAGTTTAAATCTCTTGTGGAAAACCAAACAGAAAAGAGGATAAAGTTATGAGGACTGACAATGGTGGTGAATTCTGTGGAAAATAATTTGACCAGTTCTGTAATAAGTGTGGCATAGCATGCCAAAATACCACACCATATACCCCAAAACAAAATGGAGTTTCCGAGAGAATGAAAAGAATGTTGATGGATAAGTCAAGAAGCATTCTCAATGGTGATGGGCTTGCACAAGAATTCTAGGTCGAGGTAGTCGACATTGTAAGATATCTGGTGAATATGTATCCTTCATTGGTGCTAGTCGACATGAATCCACATGAGGTATGGTTGGGTAAGAAGCCTTCAGTGGCACATCTCAAAGTTTTTGGATGTGATGAATTTTTGCATGTTCCCAAGGAAAAGAGGAGCAAGATGGACAAGAAGGCAATCAAATGTATTTTCATTGGACATAAAGAAGGAATGAAAGGATATAAGATTTGGGATATTGCATCAAGGAGAATAGTGTACAGTAGAGATGTGGTCTTCATAGAAGTTAGAGGTAAGTTCGAGCCTCAAGAATTTTTTCAGACCAAGAATAATCCTAAGACGGTGTGGTTTGAACTGAGGAACCAAGAAGATGATTTAGATGAGTCGACTGAATCTGAGGAAGAGGTGGACCAACTGACTCCGGTGGTAAGGAAATAAGAAAGAATAATAAAACCAATCGAAAGGTATAGTCCACCCGACTTTCATTCCGCATTCGTGTTAACTACCATTGATAATGATCCCAATTTGGTCGGTGAGGAAATCAACTCAGCAAAGGGTAAAATCTGGAAGGACACCATGGTATAAGAGATGGAATCCTTGTACAAGAATGATACATGGGATTTAGTTAAGTTACCTAGTGGAAGAAAGCCCATAGGTAGCAATTGGGTATTCAAGAAGAAGATGGATGTCGTAGGACAAGTCGATAAGTTCAAAGCTTGACTGGTAGTGAAAGGTTATTCCCAAGTTTAGGGAGTCGACTTCGGTGAGATTTTTTCCCCTGTTGAAAAATTAACTTCCTTTAGAGTACTAATGTCTATGTTTGCAGCATTCAATTTGGATATAGAATATATGGATGTGAAGACAATGTTCCTACATGGGGACCTGGAAGAATAAATCTACATGAAACATCCTAAAGGATTTGTAGTAAAGGGAAAGCAAGAGTTGGTGTGAAAAATCAAAATATCCCTTTATGGTCTAAAGCAATCGCTAAGGATGTGGTACCATAATTTTGACACGTACATCCTTAGTTTTGGATTTGTGAGAATCAAAGCTTATCACTGCATATATTCTAAGGAACAAGGTGGATGTTGATGACATGTTGCTGATTGGAAACAACATGGACACAATAAAGGAGGTGAAGAAGAAGCTATCCTCCAAGTTCGACATGAAGGATCTTGGTGCAACTAACTTCATTCAAGGAATGGAGATTAAGAGAGATCGGGCCACTCAAAAGATCTGGTTGAATTAGACAAAGTATATAGAAACAATTATGAAACGGTTCAACATGTAGGAGTGCAAACTGGTGAAGGTGCCAATTCCTGTGGGAGCAAGGATTTATGCTAAACAATATCCAAAGACACATGAAGAAATAAAGGACATGGCATGTGTTCCCTATGCAAGTGTTGTTGGTAGTCTAATGTATGCGATGGTCTACACTAGACCAGACATTTCCCATTTAGTGGGAGTGTTGAGAAGGTACATGTAGACACTTGGAAAGGAGCATTGGGAAATTTTCAAGAGAGTATTCAGGTATTTGTGTGGCACGTAGGACTATGCTATATGATACAAAGGAATACCTAGAGGTGAAAATGGTAAATTAAATGTACATGGATTTGTCGACGCCGACTGGGATGGAGATTTGTATCGACGAAGGTCGACCAATGGATATGCCTTCAAGATGTTCAGTGGAGCAATAAGATGGATGAGTAAGAGACATCCATTTGTATCCTTGTCAACAATAGAAACTAAATACATGGCGGCCACTCATGGAAGAAAATAAGTGGTATGGATTCAAAGGTTGTGTTCAAGAATCGAGTTTGAGAAGAGAGCTATGAAGGTGAGTTGCGACAGTTAAACCACAATATTTCTGGAAAATATCCCTACTTATCATTCAAAGACTAATCACATTGATGTACAATAACATTTCATAAGAGATATGGTGGAAAGTAACAAGGTGCTACTGGAGAAAGTAGACACATTGGAAAACATAGAAGACTCATTGACCAAGTCTGTGAGTGTTGTGAAGTTCTCTTAGTGCAAAGAGGCAATGGGAATTGTTTCCCTGGGTCTGTGAACGAAAGTTCATGAATATCCTTTTTCAGCAAAGAACACAACAAGTGGTATAATGTTGGGTTTTTATATTCTTTGCAGTGAAAGTCTAGTTGAGGTGAATCGACTGACAGTCAGAGGTCAAGGTGGATCGATAGTAGTCAAGGCCAAGGTGGATTGAAAGAAAGTCAAAGGTTGAGGAAGTCGACTGGGTAAATTCAAAGTCAAATATATCGATGGAAATTCAAACGACAAGAGGTCAAAGTGCGGGAATGGGATGAACGACTAGAGATTGAATGAAGGCCTACTGGTAATCCAACTTTGAGTCGACTGTACCAGAATCCCGAGATTTGCGAGATTTGTAGCCAATGATATGCATGGATCTATAACCGTTTTTGGGAAAAAATATTTAGGGTTTTTCTTGTTGTAAAGCATATAAAGAGGCATGTTGTAAGGCCATAAAGGATAATCATATAATCGTAGAATGCACTTATGCAGGTTATTGCATTTGTAATTGTAGGTTGTTGGTCATGCATATGTAAGTTGAATTGGCTACAGGGTTTTTCTTGCAGAGAAAAGAGGGTATGATGTCAATTGTGTCTTAGGTGTGGACCAAGGTAAGACATGTAACCTTTTATTCATATTGAATAAGACAACAAGAGAGAAGAACACTGAAGGGAATGTTGGTTTCTCCCAGTTAAGGGTCCAGGGTAAAATATCTGTGTACTGTGTGATTTCTTGTTTCATTTGCATTCTTGATTAAATTCTTCTTCTCTTATGCTAGGATTAGTGTGGAAGTGTCTTTCATTTCCTGACACCTTGGAGGGCATACTTTTCTTTGTCGAGCCTTACTGGGTGAAAGCTTATTCATGGAGGAACAAGGTTGCTTGGACCTTCATAGGGGCATGAATCCCACATATTGGATTATGCGCCCCCTCTCATTAGACACTTCGGAGGATGAATTTTTCCTTTGGAGTAACTTGGAAAACATGAGATGATCAGTTTGTGTCCCCTTGCACCTCAAATTTTACCTTTGGACTCCTAAAACGTCACTTTCTATGCCCTAGACGTCACATGGAGGCTAGGGTTTTTGATGGGGTTCTCATGGTTGGTGGTGATGTGACATGGTTTGATGGAGAGAGAGACACATGTCATGCACTAGAGCATTTGGTGGCAAGGCACATGGCCTTCATAGGCCAAATGATCTTCATCAAGAGGCTCAATGTCTCTCTTGAAAGCCTAACGTCACCCTTTAGGAAATGATGTCACCTCTAAAAGGGGAATTACTTTATGTATTTTGTAATTTTAAGTTGTAAAGGAAAAATAGAGGAGGCTAGCCTCTCTAATTTTTTGTTGAATTTTTAAAATGTGGATAAATTAGTTTTAGGTGACCTCATATAAATAGAGGTCACCTCAATGTCATTTTATCATCACGTGCTTGAGAATTACATACTTTCTTGGATGAAATTTTCACCCTACTTGGGAAAATCGCTCTATCTCCCTCTTAATGCTTTGTGGATGTTATTTACTTGTCTATTGGAAGGAAGGCTAAGGTGTTATCTCTTCATTCTTGTCTCTTTTCAAATGTGATGGAATATTCTTGGTAAATAAGGGTAAGAAATATTCTTGGAATCTTGAAATTGGTAAGGAATTTTTTGCATATTGTGTTGTTTCAAGGTTAATTTGTCTAAATATTTGGAGGATTATAAGGGCATACACCCTCCACCAATATCTATCTTTATTTTTCATTGAAAAAGATATTTTGCAAAGGTTGCTACAAGGAGTAAAAGGGATTACACCCTTGCTAGATTTTGCTTGCTCTAGGGGGTAAAAAGGCTTACACCCCTAGAGAAGTAAAAAACCCTAGATCATACACAAGAGACTCCATTAACCCAATTGATAAGTCACTAATCTACTTGCATTTAATATTGTATATCCATGCATTGGTATGTTGGATCTATTTCTACATGCTATAGGATTTGTTATACCCTAGGGGTGTCTTGATTGGCCAAGTAATTATTATTGTTGTTATAAATCTATTCTACATTCAATAGGGATGAAAAAAAAGTCATCTAAATCTCATCGCTTACTTACTATTCTACCACTAAAATCTACTTGCAAGATGCCATAATTAATCTACTAGTCATTAGCTATCTTTTGGGTGGATTGTTTGTTGATTTTGGTGGATAGAATTTTCTGTTGTAGCAATTGATTGCTACATCTAGTAGATTGTTACATAACTTGTTGATAACACTACATAACAGCCCCCTAATCACCATCAAAATCTTACCTTAATCATTGGAAGTTTAACTAGTCATTGCTAGCTTTGTTTCCAACATCTTGTACTTGATTTTGGATGGTTAAATTTGCAGCTATTATTATCATTTATTGCTGATATATATATTTCCATACTGTTTCAATTTGGGATAGCAAGTTACTTGTTGAATACCCCTTGGTTTTGAAGCCTATATTACTATATATTGTCTTGTTCTAGGTAGGGATAACATTGTTTTCCAGGTATATAATCTTGGACAACCATTTCCCTTCTCACAAGAATATTTTTCAAGATTAATCTCCACTCTTGACCTTGACCTATAAGGGTACCTCTCATATCCTTTCACTTTCCATCTCAATCCCCATAGGATCACCAAGGATTCCCCCCTTGTGGTTATTTTCATCATCACTAAAGTGAGAGGAGTGTTTATCTAAGGTGAAAGTGGGTAAATACTCCCATAGTTGTCACACCTTTTTGGTTTGGGTTGGGATTTTCCCAAGATACAATCCGTGCGATAACATAGCCCACTCACTTCAAAAACAAAAACCCTTGAGGAAGTTAAAACTTTTGGTCTCTTTCTCATTCTTGTACATAGTGCTCTATCTTCTAGAGACTACTAGGTCTCTATCCTTTGCCCTGTGCTAGAACCTTTTTTTTTTCTTGGCTTCAAGGTCTTCCCTCAATGTATCCTACACACAACAACCAACTAGCAATAGAAATAAAAATCAGGTTATTAGAAACAATGCTCTAAAAACAGTCTTGCTAGTGACTAGATAGCAATGCTAATATACAATGTTCCAATACACTATCTCTTCAGTATGAAAGGTCTATATCCAGCCTCTTCAATTTCTAAATTGAAAAACAAAACAAGGAAGTGAGAGGTTTAATTATGTGCTTGGTCTATTATATGGAAGGAAAGAACCATAACTATTTACACTAAGAGGTTTACCCATTAGAGATGAACTCAATCAGTATAACCATGTACACAAATTCTCTTACACCCTATCTCAGATCACTAGTCATAGCCACTTCTTGTACACTAGTTGAAATTGAAATGAGAGCCAAGTTGAATAAGGCACTTTCATATGGTTGGACAAAGAATTATACTTTGTAGGAGGGGATAATCTTGATGTAATAACCACTAATAAATCATCCAAACCATTGACTAGACAACCAATTTCTGTGGAAAACCCATATGCTTGCTCTCAACATAATTCTTCAAGTGATTCAAGAATAGGGCTTATGGTATATTAACAAAGAATAGCTCTCTCACTTAAATAACACAAAGTAGCTCTTGTATTCACCAAAAAAATAAAATAAAATGAACATACACTTATGTGTAACCAATGCATGGATTAAACACTCATAAATCACATCTCTTTGCAAGCAACATATGGATTAAAAAATAAACTCTCATAAGAAACAAATGTATGCATTTCTCTCTCAATATGTTAACATAAGAGATGTCTGCCCAACGATTGGGAACAATCATGCAACCCAACTTGATCATTCAACAAATAAATTAATATCTCAACAAAACATTTAATAGTTCAACAACTATTAAATCACCCATCAAGTAATTGTAATTCCGATAAATAAGTTATTTGCATATGCAAGCTCTGTGTGGCTCACAGAGCTTATGGGTGAGAGAGATATCACCTAGATAAGGGAAAACAGTCTAGGTGAGGGAGAAACTCACCAAACAATTAAAGAAAACACCCATTGAATAATGGAAGCACCCAACCAAGTGGGAAAACATCTTAGCTATTGGAACTTAACCCAAGCAAGTGGAAAACATTATCAAACTTTTAGAACTCAACCCAAGAAAGTGGGAAAATACCCAACAATTAGAACTTGGCCAAGGCAAGTGGAAAACATCCCAAGCAATTTAAATTCATCTTAGGGAATGAGAATACAATCTATAGTGATAAAATTCTCCCAACAACCATAAAAACTGAAATTAACAACTTCCTACACATTTGCAACAACTCTGAAATAAGAGCCATTGATCTCCCATCTTCGAAATGGATGTACAAGAGAAATTAAAGATTTGTTGGGTTGGTTCACAGTCTTATGGGGATTGTATCCATTAAAAACAACCTAAAACACACCTACAAGAGAATTCCTTCTTGGTAAACATCACATAGTCAATCGTTAAATAAGAAAGCAACTCCATTTCATCACAAAGACAGAGAAAATCACATAACAATGAATGAATTTATGCATAACAACTCATAATTTACCCTGGAAAGCCAAATGGGAAAATCGATTTCAAATGACAACTCAATCTATTTCAACTATCTTAGGTTACAATCATTTCTTGGCTCTTTTTTTGTCCTTCTCTGATATGACCCCAAGGGGGTATATATGAGGTTAAATGTATATGATATGACCCCAAGGGGGGGGGATACATGGGGTTAAATTTACATGTAATGTGTAAAATCATATGTAATAGATTTGGCCTAATAATAAAGAGGTCTTTGTGCAATGTGTGAATAGGTATATATAGAGATCAGGTATTCATAATTGTTGACACGTGAATTGTGAACTATGAATGTATTTGGGTATTTTGAGGAGGTTCTCCTATTATTTAAGGAGTTATTGTGTAACTAATGTCTCTTATCTATCTTCAAGTTGTCCTCCATGCTCACATTGGTGTACATGGTGTGTACTTGTGGTTTATCATGACATTTTAAGGTTTTGGTACATAACATTTGGTTTCAAAGGATTTATCCTAGGGTTTTGTTGCTTCAAGCGAGTCATATTGGCATTTTCATTGTAAATTATTTTCTACAAAGTTTCGGATTGTAATTTTTTCAAGCTACTGATAAAACATATTGAAAGAGTATTGGTAAAAATTTCAAGTTCTGTGTCATTTTACTTTCTGAGATATATCCTATGGAAGTCAGGGAATTTTACTAGCCCTAAAATCTATCTCAAATGAGTAATTTTTTGAATTTCTCTATAAATTTTGTTTGGTGACATCTGAAACTCTAACATTTTCAAGACAATGAGAAAACATATCTAATTTCACTTGGTAAAAATTTCAAGTTCTAGATCATTTTAATTTAGGAGATACAAGCGATGTAAATTAGGGTATTTTGATTAACCCTAAACTAGCCTCAAACATGTGTTCTAGGTAAAATGGCCATATCTACTTCACTAAAGCTCCAAATTTAGTGCCACCAGTTGCATTGGAAATATTATTTCGGGTACAAATTTTAGAATCATATCATAAATATTGGATAGTTGGCATGCCGTAAAAGTTCACTCTTTAGAAAAAACCAAAAATCAATAAGTTTTGGGAAAGTTATCATAACTTTCACTTGGCACATCAAAGTTTGATTATACCTATGGCATTGTAGAGAAGACATATTAGAGTACTATATGCCAAAATTTCAGACTCATAAGGGACAAAATTTCAAAGATACATCAAAAGGAAGGTCAACTAGAAGGACAAACTCCAAATGAGGGTTTTCAAAGGAATGTTCACTTAAAACTATCATAACTTTTGATTCAGATGTCTGATTGAGGTAATTCAAAATCCATTGGAAAGAGAAAGAATAGGAGAATATATTGTAAAAAGGATAATAACTATTCGATATAATTATTGATAATATATTGAGGTTGTAAGTTGAGGGTTGGGGTTAAACCTCAATTAATAATCAATGACAATACCTAAATTTATAGGAGATGAAGATAAAGGTGAAATCAATCCTATGGAATGGTTGAGGCTGACAAGGGAATATGGTATGTTTCCTTCAAGTGTAGGAACAATTTTTTTTGGTGATGCCTGGAAGTGGTGGATGAGTATTGATAAGGATACTAGATGGAACATTCCATCGAATGACTTTGAAAAATTATTTTAATATGAA
Organism: Picea engelmannii; assembly: GCA_009831015.1. Classification (NCBI taxonomy): domain Eukaryota; kingdom Viridiplantae; phylum Streptophyta; class Pinopsida; order Pinales; family Pinaceae; genus Picea; species Picea engelmannii. The sequence goes on along the minus strand of ML786316.1, from coordinate 208,764 downwards.
TGGATTAAGGATAACAAATGGAGGCTTTAATGAAGCACTCATTAAGGAGGTTCAAAAATTAAAATAGGGAAAGAGTAGAAAAGGGAACTGGAAAAAGGATGAGTCAAAGGAAGAATTGAAAAAGAAAGATGAAGAAATAGGTACATTAAAAAACCATAATAAAAAAATATTGGATGAGGTCAAGAGATTGAAAGAAAAAAATAAGCATAATCAAATCAAGAAAAAACAAGGATCTTGGATGAAGAGACTACCAAAAGACTTGAAGACGAAATTTACAAGAATATTGAGGAATCCCTAAATATTGATGAGGTAAAATCAGAAATGCAATCCATAATTGAATAAGTGTGTCAAAATTTTATAGAAGAGGTCACATTGCAACTTCAAAAGGAGAAATAAGACAAGATTCAAGGTCACCAAAAGATACTTGAAGAAGTTGAACTCCATCTAGAGGTTGTACATGCTAAATATAATAGTATTATATCCAAGGCTAAAGTAATAAAAGATCAAGCGAAAAGGGTAGAGGATTCCATTGTATTTGAAAATAATACAGATGAAATGGGTGTGGAAAGTGAAGGAAAACTATCAAATCATGTGGAACCATATTAACACCCTCGTTACCAAGAAGGATTTTAAGGAAGACACGAAGATTGATATCAACATTATCAAGGAAGAAGATGTATTACTAATCAATATTCATGGAATGGGGCATCACATAACCATTATTCAACAATATATTATCAAAGACCAACAACTACTTCAAATTGGAGGAGATTGAACATCAATACATTGAATCAAAGAAAAGAAAATTACGCAACAACTAGCTATCAAGTATTAAGACCAAAAATAATTGATTTTGGATGGATGGATCATCATCAATGGAAAGAAGAAAACAAGAACATAATAAAACCATATTACTTGGTTTCATCACATGTAAAGCCTTTAATTGCAAATATTTGAGGACAAAGCTTTTTGAAGGAGGGTATTGTGATATGACCCCAAGGGGGCATATATGGGGTTAAATGTATATGATATGACCCCAAGGGGGGGAATATATGGGGTTAAATGTACATTTAATGTGTAAATATATATGTAATAGGGTCAACCTAATAATAAAAAGGCTTCATGTGCAATGTGTAAATAGGTATATATAGAGATTATGTATTCATTATTGTTGACATTTGAATTGTGAAGTATGAATGTATTTGGGTATTTGGAGGAGGTTATCCTATTCTTTAATGATTTATTGTGTAACTAATCTCTCTTATCTATCTTGGAGTTGTGATCCATGCTAACAATGGCGTACATGATGTGTACTTTTGGTTTATTGTGATATTTTGAGTATATGGTACATAACATCCTCTCCTCGGACAAAATACCAATTGAAAATGAAAATACAATAAGAAATATGGAGAATTATGGGGTAAGGGAAGGCCAACATCCATGACCCTTTGTTTCCCATTCCTCAACCTTCTTTACTATTTTACCTTTTCTTTTCATTTCATTCTCTCATTTTTATTTCTCACTCTCATTTTGGTACTATTAAACTTTTACATTTGCATTGGTTTACAATGTTTGCTAACATTCATTAATTGTTGAATTGTATTGTAGGTACTGAGTCTTAAACCCATTTTTTGATTTGGATTGATTTCATATCACACCTCCCCATTGAGAGGATTTTGGGTCTCCAAAACATTGAAGGAAAACTTTATGGATTAATGTACCTTCTGTCTGCTTATGAGGAACATGGATCTGACATTGGCTAACTCTGGATCTGGCTCATGGCTCTGGTCCTAGATATGGATCTAGCTTTGGTTTCTAGCTCACTTGTTCTCGCAAATCCAAAATTTTCTCACTGACTCACAGCTCTGGTCAATCTGCAAACCCAAACTCTAGACTCAAAATTCATTCCCATCTCCCTCTCTATCTTGGAGATAGTCCATCTTGGTAGTCATGAAGTGAAGTTGAAGACTAGTCTTCTTGTTGAATATGAGCCTAGCATACTTCCATCACATAGTAACTCCTCAAGAGGAAGCATGGTTGCATTCATATGTTAGGATCAATTTCTTCCAAGCATGGAAACAAATATTTGTGTCCATGTCAATTAAATGATTGTCTTGCATACCCCCACATGCTATTTGTAGGATATTTATCATTGGAAAGTTGGTTCTTTCACTAGAGAGATATTTCTCAACCAACTTGCAATGAAAGAGATGTCATCCCATGCTTGATATCCTTCTCTTCTCTCTCCCGCTTCCATTTGTGACGACCACTTGTGACGAAAAGTACTCTTTCATCGCAACATTCAAGAGAAAAAGTTCAATTATTCATTTTTTTTCTAAATCCACCTCGTATTCGTCGCCATCTTGACGAATATACTTTTTCTAAATTAATATGGTCAACGTTCATCACAAGAGCGACGAACGTAATTTGTCTAAATTAATATGGTCAACATTCGTCGCAAGAGTGATGAATGACCTAACGTTAAAAGTAACCATTAAAAATGACAAATAAATAGGTAAAAAAATAAAAATTTAGGTCAATATAAAGTTAGATTTTCCCTCTAACTTTTTGTAGAATATTGCACCAAGTATTAGTAGAAATGATGTTGTACACGTTGAGGAAGATCACAACCAAGCAAATGAGGATCTCGTGGAAGAAGATGATGGGACAAGTCAAGTTAATGATCCCATGGAAGAAGAAGATGGGACAAATCAAATGATCCAATATTTTTTTTCGCAGTCGGATGAGGATGGGGAAAATGTTGGTATTTATGATGAACCTCTATTAGAAAAGGCAAATAAACGACTTTATGAAAGATCAAGAGAAAATCTTCTCTCCGCTACATTTCTTCTAGTGAACTTAAAGGTTATGAATAATTTGTCAAACACTTGTATGA
>ML786316.1:175814-200456 GCA_009831015.1 Picea engelmannii | reverse complement strand
TGGATAGACTATTCGCATGCCTTAACTATATGGGAGGGTTTCTGGACTCAAATTTGACTGACACACCCACTTTCTTCCTTCATCAATTCATCATGGAAACCATAAACCCTATTTTTCATATGTTCTAGTAGATATGTTAATGATTCCAAGTTCATATTTGTATTTGACTGAAGGTCCAACTAGCTTGCAAAGTAATATTGAATTATCCTTTTCCCCTCCTATAACCCTAAGTAAAATGCTAGATCATGAAAAATATGCCATAATCCGAAAGTGAAAAAGGGTGTATATTTTATCCCATGCTCTTGTGGTAAGCAATATATTGGTGAAATGAGAAAATCATTCCAAGTAAGGTTGAAAGAGAATTTTGTTGACATTATACATAATCAATCAAATAAATCCGCTTTAGTTGAACACTCTCAAAACACTAGACATCACATATGTATCAAGGACACTAAGATCATCACTAAATTAGAACAACATGGAAAAATAAAAATATGGGAAGCACTAGAAATCGAGTTGAAAATGAATAATATGAAGAGAGATGAGGGTTTAAAGATCAACAAAGCTTGAAATCATTTCCTACATATCCTTAAAATAAATAATAATCCAAATAAATAAAGGGAGTGAAGTTCCATAACCAAAATCATTAAAACAATCTTCTTTGGCGAGTTATGGCTTTGCCAAGTTGGCATTTGACCATGATTTGACCAAAATTGACTAGCTTCACTAAAATGCATGCCCAACCTTTCTAGAAAATCCATTAGTGAAGCCCAACCTTTCTATTCCCAACCTTTCTAGCAAAGCCATTAGTGAAGCCCAACCTTTCTATGCCCAACCTTTCTATGCAAATGCATGAAAGGATTTCTATTGCTTTCATGCACTATAATGCCCAACCTTTCTATGTAAATGCATACTTCACTATATAGCAAATTGGAAAATGTGTAATTTATCATTAAAATCTTTCCTAAAAATTTTTATTTTCAATTTTACACCTAAAACTTGATTTCATGTAAAAATGATTCAAATCTCCCCACCTCGAACTTCTTTTTTAAATTCCAAAGAGTAAAAATCAATGTTAAATGCCTCAAAGAAATGCATACTAGGATATATAATTAGTGATAAATGGAAATAAAAAAATTCCAAGACGGAGCTACCAACAATTTCTACAACCCATCATACTATGTTTCTATAACAGTTTCTATAACATTTCTTATCTTGCTATATTATTAGATTTTTAATTTCAATCCTGAAATATACTAAAGTGCAAAAAAAAATTTAAATCTAATACTTTCTTGGGAAATGTTGAACAAGTTAAACTACCTTATAAAAATGCCAAAATACCATGTAAACATTCACACCCAAAGGAAGTCTAATGGTACTAGGTTGTTCTATATCAACTTTTCTACAAACCCATTTCATCATATTCTTCAATTTTTCCCCATGTACAAGATAAGGTTCTTGATGTAGGTCTAGAGCTCGTTAATCAAAGTAAACACACCAAAATCAATTAAATACATTCATAAATTCAAATTTGAGACTTTATGATGATTGTAAATGTTCAAATATCATTCAAAATGTTATATAAGCTTGATTACAATGTGTATAGAGTATTCTCCATCTAGTTTTGTTTTTTCAAATAAGATAATGGATTTGTCAAATTCACCTACATTTAACTTAATTTTGAAACTGGATTGCTAGATTCTTTAGAATTAGATAGAGGGTGTTGATCATGATGTTACTCTTGCATAAAGATTTTGTCAAAAATATGGAATTGACCAAGTTCGTGTCATTTTAGTTGCCATAGGTTTTGAGGTTCATGAGAGATATTATCATTTTCATATGATGTTCATCACATTATGTGGGTTGTTACCTATACCATGAGATTGGTATTTTAGGATGTATGTGACTTGTGCACATTTATATCTTTATGAATTTGATAGATGTGATTCACTTGTGACCCATGACACTTCCAACACTAGATCCTATGAGACCACATACCTCTTCTTTCTCTCACCCTTCGACTAGGATATGAATCACACAAGGCTCTCGAGTAGTTCTAGTGTCCAATTTAAGAACAAAACTCATATTGGTTCTTAGAATGGGTCAATTGATACCCCTTTCCCTCTAGGTCACTAGTTTTCCATCATCGATTTCTTTCATGTTACCTTGAGTGTCGGGAGAGTATTGAAAAATTGTTCTATACTTCCTCCCAAGGCTTTGAGGTCCAACTTTCTCAAAATTTGACTCTCCCTTGAGGACATCGTAAGATAATTTATTGATACCTTCTCCATTGTCAATGATCTTATAGGGACATTTTGATCCTCTTCCTTCTCTACTTCCACCTATATCTTTGATGTGGGTGTATGGGAATCCTCCTCCCCCTCTCATTTTTCACTTTCTCATGATAATGCATAGTCTCTTATCCTATTATTACTAGGGTTATATTTTCATTTAATTGTCTCATGGTTACACCCAAGGAGATGAGGTCTAACATATTGAAATAAAAAAAGTAAAAAATATGCAAGGGTGAGAACACTATAATCAAAGGAGTGAAGGAAAAAAATGAGGATGAAGACACAATAGGGACATCGATAGGCTCCTTGAGAGATATCATATGATGGTCAGGACCAATAGAAGCCATAGAAATAGTGGGAAAAAACACAAAGTTGGAGAGGTAGAGAAATATTTTTGAATGTCACACCTCAAAATGAATGGGGTAGAGCTCCAACATTATGATAAAGAAGGAGGATAAAGGGGTCCAAATGGTTCATTGATGAGGATCTCAGACCTACCTAATAAGAGGAAGGAAGGAAAGAATGGGCCCTAGAGAGGGAAGTAAGAAACCAAGACAAGTGGGTCATCCTTTGGAATGATAAATCTAAGATATATGAGTTAAAAGGATTCAAAAATAGGGAGACACAACCAGGATGACCTAAGGTAGTTTGAAAATAATGGCATGGAATTTTAGGGGCTACCTTTGGAGGAGAAGTTGTAGTTTGGGGCCACTAGCAAAATAATGAGATATTTTAGTACCATTTGAGACTCATGAAAATGAAGGCTATATAATTCAAGAAATGTAGGGATAAATATGGTCAACACAAAACCAAGGATCAAGTAATCATAAAGGATATGGAGACATTGCATGCATCATAATGGAGGAGTTGCAAGACACCATAAAGTTGAAGAAAACCAACAAAAACAATAAATAATTTTGGTTCAAAATACAATAAGGAAGCACTAGCACCTTCTCAAATACATTTTATTTTCCCCCTCCAAATTAGAGTTTTAAAAGAGATAAGGACTAAATAGTGAAGAGTCGTATCACCACCTACTAAAGCACAAAATAATTTGAAGAAAAAGGGTATGTAATACTAGTACGTGACTTCAATGGAAGAGAAAGGAATCTTTAAATGGAAATGTTTATAGAAAACACACACCCTATTGTCACAAGGAAGGAACACACTTTGATGAAGAGACTCTATAGGCTTGCAACAAACACAACTATATTGTATGTAGATTACATAATGATTTCAACAAACATCATAGACAATATATCAAATTTCACGATTTGCAATTGTTAGGAGGAGATGTTGTTGAACCATGATCATTTTTTCATAGAGATTAAGTGGACATAAAGGAGGTTTAGGATAATTTCTACCAGTACACAAGTTACAAAATAGAGATACCATTGGAGAATCGGGATCTAATTCATAACCATTAGATTAGTACATTGTGTACACCATTGCTGCAATTTATACTCAACACTTGGTGATTATGATACTTGTCTTGTGAGATGAGTACTTGGCTCCATTTCATTCCAGATGCCTTGAGGTGATGTTATTGATTGATGTTCTATTGGTTCCTGGTTTGAAGAAGAATATTCTTTCGGTTTGTTGTATGATATATGTACATTGAAGAGTTGCATTTGAGGGACAACATTGCACCATCAATGATTGTAGTTTATCTAGTCTGAGGACTTTTTCTAGAGGGGTGAGAGAAGGTGGTCTTTATGAGTTACTTGTTTATCTTGTGGCACTTGTAAATTCTAGTGAGAAGCTATATTATCCTTCTATAATTGAGGAGGCATGTGCATATAATTCATGGTAGGATTCCATAGAGACAGGTCCAAAACCTATTGTGGAATTAGTGATTAATTCTAAGATTACAACCGATGTGAGTGTTATACACTATAGGGCCAAGGTTACTAAATTAAATCAGATAGAGGGTGTTGACCATGATGTTCTCTTGCATAAAGATTTTGTCAAAAATATGGAATTGACCTAGTTCTTGTTGTTTTAGTTTCCATAGGTTTTGAGGTTCATGAGAGATATTATCATTTTCATATGATGTTCATCACATTATGTGGGTTGTTACATGTTGTTCCAGAGTCTATACTTAAGGCTTTAAAAAGTGCAGTGTGTAGACATCCGAAAGTTAGTAAGATGTAAAAAGGGAGGAGGGTATACCTTCGGGAAAGGAAGCTAGGGTTGATTTCTAGGTTGTCGATGTCTGGCTTCCAACTGTTCCTGGATGTTTATATCCCTTTCGATTGCAACCCATGAACGTTCAAGTTCTGCCCAGGTGTTAGCCATTTTAAGTATGGTATCAAAGAGATTTAAAGCGATATGGGTTTGATCTGTCAAGCCGAGTTCAATATTGGGTTGTCTTACAACAGGGACAATCATAGAGGAACAAAAAATTTAAAGAAATCCGAATTTTTTTATGCTGTATCAATTTGATTTTATAAAAGAGAACTTTAGAAATCAATATTAAATGCAAATTGCAAACCAAAGGCCTTTTTCCGTAACTGCGTTATATTTGAAATAAATGGTGTATGAATTATGGGAAAAACATTAAGCTGTCTATAGAATAAGGCTCCTATCAAGAGAGAATCTTACTCTGTAAACAGAAGAAGAAAATAAGATAAGAAATGGTTCGACGAAGCATAAAATATGACAACCTAAAGATTTACAGGTCTTGTACCTGCTAGTAGCCGATACAGAGGAAAAACTGTAAACAATAGATAGCTAAACATTAATCACTGCAGTAGAAGTTTTACTAAATTGCAATGCGACATTCATCAGATATATATAAGTGAAATAAGAATGAATATGAAATAACAGAGAGAACAAACTCATAACACAGTAGTGATGGAATTAGGAATCTCTGGATTGCTTTGTATTAATTCTTGAAACGAGACAGTCTCTATTACAATTAATCAAAAAGGTCCAGCCCTTTTTTTTCTTTCTCCAAAATGTATATTTGTACAAATTTTTATGCACTGGAATCTCAATAGTTCCAGAAGTTTTCGGTTACAATCAAATGAGTTGAAATGTTTCGTTTCTTTATCTCTATTCTCATCTGATACCCGAAACCTGCCTCTTCGCATGCTCCTTGCAAATAACGCACTTCTCCACCAGCTGTGATATCAACTTAGATGACTCTTGATTATTTTCCGAAAAAATATAGCAGTCTTTCATCAATAGCGGCAACTTTCCTTCCACCTGATGATCTTTGGCATTGATAGAGCATAACAGTATACTCGGTTTAATTAGCCATTTGTCTATTTGCACTATGTCTGTTTGAGTTATTTGTGATATTTCGGCTAATTCTCTTTCTTCATTTTCCTTGATATTTAGCATATATTTAGTTGTATTGATCTAACCCAATATCTTTATGCCACTTTCACCATCGGAACCCAAACAAATCTCACTTAAAAAACCGAAAATTTCTTCGCAAGATTTCCTTGGCTTCATAGCTTGTTGTTTGCCTTCAGATATATTTCGCTCCCATTATTTCAACAAGATATTACCCCTGGTCTGCTCTGCGATGGGAAAAATAGAACTGCTGCTTGTTTCCCTTCTCGTTGTGGCTATAATAGCCTCCTAGAACGCCACCCGAGCTGCTCCAGCATCCCTTTCTTTAAGAGAGAGGTTTTCCAACACCTGATCAATGAGTTGGTAGTTTCTTTGAATTGTTTCTACTTTAACAAGCAGACCCTGCTGCGCCGCCGATAACCTTTTTTTGATCTCTATTGCTTGGGATTGAAATATCCCGATATCGATTACCTGGCTTTTGGCGAATTCTAGTTTGGCCCGAAGCTGGTCTATCAATTCTCCCTATCGACTTATTTGATTCTGAATCGTCTGAACCTTCAACTGTGTCTATTTGAGATCAACTTTAATCCACTTGATTTCTTTTTGATCTTCTATTCTTGCTTTCTCTAAAGTCACACTTTCCTGATCTTTAGCAGCAACCTCTGTTGTAGCTAGTTTAGCCTCTAGTGTCTTGATCAAATGATTTTTTCGTTTTAGATGATCTTTTAGGGTCCCGACTGAATATTGGTTCACTGTGGCAAAATCCCCCAATGTTCCTGCTATTTGCGTTGCAAATTCTGTTTTCTTCATATTTCTCCCATCAGTTAAAATTTTTAATTTCTTCGAGACAATACCTGCCTCTTAGTAGAGTTATTGTCTCACAACCACTTTCCTCTTCTTATCGAAGAAGAATTCATTGAGAGGTAGCTCTTCTACTGATATAGGTGTCAATTTTTCACCCAAAATCCAACCTGCGTCCTGGATTTCCTTTGCAGACTGTAGGGGGGTAATGGAGGCAATGGGATTGTCGACCTGTTTAGAATATTTCTCGGGAGTAATGACTAAAGTTGGATCGCTTGGAGGATCGGAATCCTTGGCCTCCTGTTTCGGCCCCCCAACTTGCTCTTCTTTATCCTGTTGTTCTTCTTGGCCGAGTGTTGAACCTTTAGAGCCTTCGGCTTCTGTTTGTTGCTCCTTTTCTATCGTTATATCTTCACCTCGTAATACTGGAGGAAGGAAACTCCGCCTATGCTCTTGGAATCTGACAACATCGACCCTCTCTTCGAGTGACATGGATTGTATTCGAGCCAAAACCTCGTCATAAGATTTCGCGCCTCGGAAAATATCATCATGAGGCAAATTCTTTTGCTCAAATATTTTAAGGCCACAGCTGGCCAAATGATTACTCACGACCCTGTGTGGATTGTGTTTCTTGAATTCGATGTGAACCAACTTTATATATTCTAGGGTTGCTGCCTTGGTATTTCCATGCCCGAAGTCTAATAATGAATAGGTGTTTAAATGAATAGGAAAAGGTGGCCATACCTTTTTTGAAAACCCTTTCAGTTCTTTACTTATACCACCGATTACGGTTTGCCTGGCGATCTCGTGACAAACCAGCCTGTTGGGTATAAGTAAGGGTAAAGCATGCAGAGGGACAGAAGCACTGAAAACCATGATGTATGAAAATTCTTTCTCCACGTACCAATTGACCACTCTGCTTAAATTTGTCGTGATGCTATCCGATATCCTGGGTGGTGGATTACCAAAGATGGCAACATGCATCGGTACCATTACCCAGTTGAAGATTTCGTATACAAAATCCGAAGCCTTGTCCTCCCAAAGCTTAGAATGGTATACATGGACTGGCTCAGCATCCGATGGAGCCCAACTCCAATTCATCAAGGGAAAAGGCATCATGGAACATACTGCATCCATGAGATATGTGGACATAAAAAATGAAGCAACTTTCCCGCTCTCTTTCTGTGTCCGATATTCTGTAATCCGATTGGTCAGGCTAACTGATAACATTTTGGCCTAGTCAAAAGAAGAGCCTTATACTAATGAGTATATCAAGGGCACCCATGGGAGGAAACAATGCGCTGTGTCTTCCCTCCCGTACAATCTACAGGTCATCATCGCTACATATTTGAACTGTGGTTCCAAAGAAGATATGGAATAAATTCCATTGTTGTCTTCCCTGAACTTCGCTGGGTGTGAGACCCAATCCTTAATCAAATTAGATAAAATTTTCACGTATTTCTCGTATTCCTTCTATTTAAACCCCTCTAGAAACTCTGCATTGTATGTGAAGTCCGACGTGGGTGGTAACTTGTACATCGTCTGTAAGTTTTCTGGTCTAAAGGTACCAACAATGACCTTTTGCTCGTTGATGATGGTTCTAGTAGGGCTGTCTACATGATCAAGCGCCCATCGGATCATGTCATAGTAAGTCAGAAGGCGTGGCCTGGCCACTACTTTGTACATCTCTGCCTGGACAATGATCTTGTATTTGGTAGTCATGTCGTCTTTCTCGTTGTCACTGGAATCGTCCGAACAGTTTACCACATCTGATTGCAAAACCTCTGAGACGTATGACCAGGTTCACACAGAATCAATGCTTCGAGGTGAAGTATCCGAAACATTATCAGAACCTTGTCCTGAAACTTCAGCGCTTGCCTTGGATGCTTTTCGCGGGGCCATGACAGGGGATTGTAACTTAGCTCTTCTGCAATAAAAATGAGTATACATATAGAAGTTAACTTACTGAGAAAAAATTCTATGTGCAGGATAGAAATGAACTTTATGAATAAAATAGGAAGCAAAAGATCTATATCTTCGAACATTTAACATATCGATGTCCTTATGAACAGAACGGTCCAATCATATATTTTGGCAATAAAAACCATATCCTTACTTTGCCATTTCTCCCTATTTCCAATTAATGCCATAAAATTCGATGGTTTGTGGCACAAGTTGGCGCAAGGAACATTTGAAATTACCTCATAAACTGTGCATTATTATCATTTGCATTAAACATTGATTATGCTGGCTTGGCTTCCTTAATCAGGATTTAAATCAACATTTCGGCATTCGTTGTATCAGGAATTTTAACTCTATCCTTTCGAGCCTCTAAAACCCGAGACTTCGATGATTAGATTTAATTAAGCAAGGACGTAACTAAGATTAAGTGTTTTAATTAATTATGCTTTAATTTATATCGCGACTTCGCGGCTCGGGACTTCGAAGGTATAGTTTCTGGGAGGAATGTAAGTCGAGTCATGAAATCCTGAGAAACTTAATCATGGTCAAAACTAATCAACCCTGACTCTAACCTGGGTTACTTAGGTAAAAGTTTTTTGGTTTCGTGTTTCAGAGTTTTAGTGGTAATGTTTTAGGAGAGAATGAATGCCAAGACGTGAAATCCCGACAACACTTGAATGGGGTTTACATGGTCTCACTCTTAGCTTTCACCTAAGGTAAGCTTTTAAAACTCTTCATGACCTCGCACATCGGGGTTTGTAATCTTGTGACTTGTAACTCCCGAAGAGCGATATTTCGAGGTACAAAAAGCAACAACCTTCATTTAACGATAAAAAGTGGTAACTTAAGAAACATCACATCCCCCGCTATTTTGCATGACGAGACTACTGAGATTTTCAGTAGGTGAATGTCACGAAGCGAAAAAGAACTTAAGAACCAACATTTGACTTTTAAAAAAGATTTGAACCAAATGAAAAAGGCGTCACCAACATAGGCTCCAACTAGGGATCCCATTTTCCTATGAGGCGGGAAGAACAGTAGACCACGTGCCTGTATTGGGTAAATGGAGTCACTGGTTTCACTTCTGTGAAACTTTATTTAGGAAAAAGATAAACAGAGGGAGGAAAAGATTTTTGTCTTTTACTGTTGTAAGGCTTTTCAAAACTCAAAAATATTTCTCACTCATCCACAGTCCCTTTCACAACTTTCTCTTTCTCTTTACTGAGTTTAGGTCTGCATTAAGACAAATCAAAACAGTTCTAGGAAATCCAACAAATCTTGCAGTTTTTGGCTTACGCCCAACGAAATTTATTGCATTTTTTAATCGGGGAGTCCCGTCTAGACTTAGGATGTGGATCCCATCTCGAGAAAGTTGATTACTAGAGCCAAGTGAAATTCATGTATATCAGCCTTACAAATATCTCAGACATTGCTTCACTGCCAGCGGGCCTGTTCAGTACCCCGGTGAAGTTATCTGCCCCTTTTGCTGAATTTACTTTCACCACTTCAAAATGTATTTATGCATTTAAATGCTGAGACGAGGGAAATCATTTCTAAATTTCCTTTCATTGTCTCTTCAGACTAGATGTACAATTAGATATGACTTTCCTTTCATCATCTGTCTTATAATTTTCTTTTTAGAATACGAAGCGGGGGCAATCAGATTGTATGAGGGGTGATATCTGTGTAATATTTTGCAATGTAGGTATGTCAACTTACTTTGATTACTCAGTGCCAACCTTCCTTTGACTTTCAAAACACCTTGGTCTGCAGGGAGAAAAAGGGGGAAACATTTTTCTGGGGGTTTTCCTTCGAGTAAGACTTAACCCTTCGAAACTGTTGAAAAACCTAGAAACATCAGGATCCACCTACGCATAACTTGTTTATTAAGAGACCGAGGAGTTGTGAAGACCAATCTTATTTACAAAACATGCTTACAACTTTCAAATTTTAAACATAATCTCTTCTCCCTACATATATAAATCCAAAAAGACATTTGGCATTTTTAAGAAGACAAATATGAAGACCAAAAGAAAGGTGACGGACATATGTTTGTATGCCAAGGGGCAGGGGTCGAAAATTAAAACCGCTTTTTTGAAAACCCTTCCCCAGAGATGCTTCACTTTCTGTTTGTTTTAACTACCACATATCTGTGTTTTAAGTTAAAATTATTAGGATCTAGAGAAAGTAACTGTACTTTTTAATAATCAATTAAGTAAAAACATTAGATTTATGGGACCTTTATGATGTTTTGGAGATCTCTGCTTTCTTAAGGAAACATAATTTTTGGGAGTTCGTGTCTTTACCTTACCATTTTTAAAATAACCAAAAACCTTTTCTGTCACCTGTTTTCGGCGAATGCAAATCTCCGATACATGACCTTCTGTTTTCTCCATTCATTTGTTTAGTTTTCAAACCGAAATCCTGTAAACACAAAGAGTGTCCTTTTAAAAAAGTTAAATGTATTTGAAAACCGTGTATCTCTATTTATATTGACCTAATTAATAAAAATTGAAAACTTACCTCAAGGGAATCATGAAATAGAAAGCAAATACAAACCGGTATATACCATGGAAAACCTTGGAGAACTAATTATGTCATGTAGTGTTTTAGATAATGCCCGTTGACAGGGGCGTTGAAGATTTTACCATCCATATTTTCTAATAAAAATGAATTTTTTCCTTCGGAAGTTGCGACTCTAAATGGTCCATACCAAATATGATCAAATTTACCATGTTTCGCTGAATCTTCCTTCATAGCATCCCATCTTAAGACCAAATCACCTGGAAGAAACTCTTTGTCTTTTGTCTTATGGTCAATTAACATTTTCATGTCATCTTGATATTTTTGCAATTTTTCGTCCACCTCAACCCTGTGTTGTTGTAATTCAATCAGTTGATCCATTTGTGTTGAGCGCTAGAATGGGGGTTAATTTCGCCTATAAAATCCAGTCCCCACTGCTGAAAATGAGCCTCTGTTTTGATTGGAACTAAAGGTAATGCTGGGATTTTATGCTTGCCTGCAAACAGTTGGCAAGGGTCGCAAGCCCTGACTTTGACATTTACATTCGAGAAACGTTTAGGCCAATAATACCCTGCCCTTAGGATTTTATAAGCTGTCGCTCTCCAAGCGTGAAGTCCCCCACACACTCCTTCGTGGAATTCACTTATGACCTTCTCTGTTTCAGATTCAACCAAACAAACAAACAGGAAGCCAAGTGGGTCCTTCCAAAACAATTTACCTTCAGATATACAGTATTTGACCGCATGTAGTTTTAGCGTTCTAGATTTGGATGGAGATAAATCACTTGGGCACTTCAAAGTTAGTAGGTAGGATACTATGTTTTTGTACCAGTCAGAGGATGTAAACTTCTCTTTGATTCTGACTTCACTCGTTTGCTCATAGAGATCGTTCATATCTTCATCTTCTCCACATCCCTGTATGCTATTTATGCCGAGGGCTCTAAAATTGGATTCAGCTAAGAGTTTAGCCAAACCTTGACCCTTTATCAGCTTCGTCGGCTTTATTTCTAGATCAAATTATTAAATTTTTGTGAGCCACCGTCCCCTTCTGCCATCATTGTCTGGTTGCACTAAAATGTCTTTTACAGAGCTAGTAGGTACATACACGATTATCTTGGAATGCAATACATAATTCCTAAAAGCCTTTAATGCCTTTACCATAGCATATGCTTGTTTTTCCATTATATCATATTTTAGTTCTGCATCTTTGAGACTTTTGCTGAAAAAGGCTATCGGTTGTTCGAAACCTTCCTCATTTTTCTAGAGGAGCACCGCGACAATAGTGTGCTCAGAAGTGAATGAGAAAATGAGAAAATCCTTTAGATAGTTGGGGCTTGCCAGTACAGGTGCCTCACTTAGAACCCTCTTGATACGTGCAAATGATTCTTTGGCCTCTGCTGTCCATTTTGCCTCATTGTTTTTCTTTAACATACCTGTGATTAATTTCACAATTTCAGCGAAGTTTGGAATAAACCTTCTCAAAAAGTTTATCTTTCCTAAGAATGACTGGATTTCCTTTACATTTCTAGGAATATTTATTGTGTCTATAGATTGAACCCTGCTAGGATCAATTTTAATTCTATCTCGGGACACAATATGGCCCAGGAGTTTACCTTCCCGCATGGCGAAGTGAGACTTTTTAGGGTTTAAAGACAGACCGAACCTGCGGCGTTTTTCGAAAGTCTGTTTGAGATGTATTAAATGGTCTTCATCGGACTTAGAAAAAATGGTTAGATCATCGAGGTAGATAACTACAAACTTGTATCTTTCGTCGACGAAAGCGATATCCATAGCATGCTGGAAAGTGGCACCTGCATTCATTAGACCAAAAGGCATTTTATCATACATGAATGTACCCCAGGGTGTAGTGAAAGCTATTTTTTCTTTATCTTGTTCATTTACAACAATTTGATTGTACCCAGAGAAACCGTCGATCATAAACATCCTATTTACTCTGACAACCTTTTCTAAGACGTGATCCTTTTTAGGTAAAGGATAGTTGTCTTTTAGGGAAGATTTATTTAAATTTCTGAAATCAACACACAATCTAATCTCTCCACTCTTTTTTCTAACCGGAACCAGGTTTGCCACCCAATCAGAGTATCTCAGTGGTACTATTATTTTCACGTCTAAAATCTTCTTGACTTCTCTTTCGATTACGGGTAATAAGATAGGGTTGATTTGTCTAAGATTTTTCCTAAAGGGTTTGATACCAGGCTTCAGAGGTATCTTGTGTTCGATCACGGTAGTGTCGTAATTCCTAAGCTCTTCGTAAGACCAAGCGAAAACATCTTTATATCGTGCACGCAAATCTTTATACTTATTTTTCACCTCAGGAGGAAGATATTTTGATATTTTCACCATCTTGGGTTCTTCTTTCGTCCCATATCGCAATCTTCAACCTCTTTGGGTTGGGGTTGAAGAGTAGATTTTAAAGGCATGTCATTTTGATCGAAAAGTCTCTCCAGGGGGATTAGTCCCTTTGGAATCTGATTATTTTTTAAAACTAACATGCGATGGTTGGCAATTTTTTCTCGAAACTCCTAAGGGTCTTCTCCTTCTTGCATGATCCACATGTGATCATTTTGATTCTCTTGATCAATCTGAGTTTCAGAAAAGTCACCCACTGCTTCGAGGAAATTTCTGATCTGTTCATCATCTTCGAAAACCTGCCAATGTTGTATGTTGTTTGGGATGGATGGTCTGTGCCTTACCTCTATATGGTATTTTAACTTAAAAGCTATGGGGGGAGCGAAAGTCGAGGCTGCCTTGGCTAACGAATCGGCCTGCAAATTTTTGGCGCGTGGTATGAAGTGGATATTTATAGATGAGAAGAAATTTTTCATTAGATCCCAGGCACAATTTCTATACGCTCTCAATCTCGGGTGTTTGGCCTGGTATTGTCGATTTATCTGTTTGACTATCAACTCAACATCTCCATATACTTCCAGGTTCTTTATGTTCAGTTTCTTGGCAGCTTCCAATCCTAATACTAAGGCTTCATATTCACATATATTGTTAGTTTAGTCTATGTCCCATTGAAGCCTATAAGAAAAAGGGATGACAAACCTATTTTCAGGTGCCAGAAAAAGTACTTCTACACCGGCTCCTTCACATGACAGAGCACCGTCAAATTTTTTTTTCCAGATCCCTGTACTATGCATATTTTCATAATCTTTCTTGTCTATGTAGTTTTCTTCTGTGCAACTATCTATACCATCATCAAAAGACAAAATACAATTTCCTAGATCTTGATCAGCAATGTAAACAGGAAAATTGTTAGGATTCTGAGGATCGCTCACGGTATAGGCTAACCTCGTTTCCCTGTATAACCTAGTAAGTTGCCCACCAAATACAAGAATTGTGGCATAAGTCATGTCTAGTTGAAGGGATCCCCTGAGTTTGGCTTCCCATGACCTTGATAATAGTAATCCATATTTTGGGGGGATATCAACAATAACTACATCCATCATAACACTTTTGACTAGGACCTGTGCAAGGGTGACTACTAAATCTTTTATCATACCTAAGCACTTGACTCTTCTTGAATCAAAAGAGTAAATATCTCTGTAAGGTCGGGTGATCTTGAGGCCTAGTCTATCCATAATAGATTTGGGCATCACATTATGTGAAGCTCCAGAATCTAACATGCAGTTATGCAATAGTCGATCATGCACATTTAGGGTGATATAGAAAGGGGAAACGGTGTCTCTGGCGCCCTTGAAATGTGGACCGAAAGTGATATTTGGCTTGTCATCTTCCAAATTTATTTCGTTTGATTGACTTTCTTGATCCGAACAACCTATCACCTTGGTTATCTATTTTCGATATGCAGGGTTTTTTACTAATTCAACCAGCGAAATCAGTATTTTGATCCTATTTATTTCATTTTAGACACTAAAACCACCGCTACCTTTGTCCGTTTCCATGGTTAAAACCTCGAGCTCTTTCTTCTCTAACTTATTTGTCTGAGCTGACTTATTACTCATGAGCTTTCTTACCAGTGAGGGTGTCTCAGTTGTCTCGATTTCCCTAGTTTGGGTCTCAACTTCCTTCGTTTTAAGGTTTGATGAGTCTGCCTCCTTTGTTTTGTTGTTGGATGTTTCATTCTCTTTCGGGGCAGGCACATATATTTTGCCTCTAGGGAGAATTTTCTTCGGTTGAGGAATCGACGTAGGTTTGTTTTTAGAACTCAAGTCATACCTTGATTGGACCCCAACTGTCATGGAATTAGACATTTTTTGACATACAACGAAGTCATTATTGTTTATATCATCTCCTTCATTTGACGGTTGGGGTGTGTTCAACGACCTCTCATAATCTTCTTTAGTTACATAGGGCTGATTGCAATCATCGCCCAAATTTTTCATGTCTTCCTCAAGTCCCTCGAAATCTTCCAGGTCATTTCCTCTTATAAAATTTTCATTTTTTAAAGGGGTTTGGATTTTCTGATCTTCATTTTTAACTTGCCTTTGTTGATTTTGAGGGTTGGGGTTTCTTCTGAATTCTCTTTTAACGAAAGGATCACTCTTGGATTGGTCTAGCTCCATTCTGGAAATCTTATTCGACAATTCTTTAATTACCCTAGCCATATCATCCATTTGGTCGTGTGTAGATCTATTAGATCCTGAGGGTCCCTCTTGTTCCTTAAAACGTCTGGTTTCTCTATTCCTCGTTTCTATCCTAGCTTTCAACTTACCAGAGGCCATCATGTTAGACTCAATTTCCACAGCATCATCCTGCATTTGGGTTAAGGTAGCCCCTCGCCTTTCTCTTAAGAGAAGGGTGAAGTCGGGTTTGAAAGCTCCTGCGAAGGTTACTTTGGCTACAGGTTGGGAGGGTTTGACTTCGGTTGGGATCTTATTATACAATTTATTAAATCTTTGGATAAATTCCATAACTGTTTCTGAATTCCTTTTCTTTAAAGATCCGAACTCTGTTAGATAATATAAGTGGTCTTTTCTCTCACCCCAGTGTCTAAGAAAGGCATCTTCTAAGGCATAATAAGATAGGATAGACCCTGCGAGTAGGCTTCGAAACCAGGTTTGTACCTGTCCTTCAAAAGTTTGAACAAATAATCTTGAATAAACATCTTCGTGTTCCATACCTAGAATATCAGTGAACTGATCGAAGAAATTTATATGTTCGGCCGCAGTTTAGTCCCCTTCCCCTGTAAATTTTGGTAAATTTTTTATATAATTTTTAGGAAGGTCATGAAGAGGCATGGGTAGGACTAAAGGTGCATATCTCGCAGAAACTTTAGTGAAAACTCTAGGGGGAAGGGGAGGCGCTTGGACCCCACTCCTCCTTCAGCGGCCGCCATTGATATTACCTGACAGGGATAGGGTGTGTTATATAGCGGGTTCTGGAAAACTAAAAATAGATTTTTAGCTTCTTCAGGAGATGAGAGAAGCGAAGACGAGTGAACGAAGACGCGAGGACTTGGCTCTTCATATTTGTAGGAGACGTAATCAGGGGATCCCGCGGGTGTGAGATTTGAGTATATAGTATACTCTTCGAGACTTGGTGAGGTCGGGAAGTCTGAAAGGAGAGTCAGCGGGATATCAACTGCTGATAAATTTACTGTCGGGTTTTTACCTTTGAGTCCGACAGAGGTTTTCAGAAGGATTTCACCTTTAACCGCATAGCTGAATAAAAATGAATTAGTGGTTTCGGGAGGTGTACTATGAGAAGTTGAAGGTTCACAAGCACTTTTGGTCTTGGGCTGCGGGTGTTTAAGCTAATAGACTGCAGTAGTCGGCTTAAGAGAACCTCTAGCTTTTAGTATTTTTCTGGGATCTGAAACAGGCGTGGTCTGCTTGTTCTTTGGGTTTTGTCTAGTATTCCTTCGACCGGATGCTAGCTTACTTATACGTAGAGTCGCCAAGTGAAAGATAAGAAAAGCCTTTAGGAAGTGATCACTCTTTTTTCACTATCAAAGGGTGAAACTTGAAAATATGTCGTTCTTCCCAGGGAAAAGGTTCTGTAACTTCGTCCCCAGCAACGACGCCAAAAAGATGTTGTTCCAGAGTCTGTACTTAAGGCTTTAAAAAGTACAGTGTCTAGACATCCGAAAGTTAGTAAGATGTAAAAAGGGAGGAGGCTATACCTTCGGGAAAGGAAGCTAGGGTTGATTTCTAGGTTGTCGCTGTCTGGCTTCCAACTGTTCCTGGATGTTTATATCCCTTTCGATTGCAGCCCATGAATGTTCAAGTTCTGCCCAGGTGTTAGCCATTTTAAGTATGGTATCAAAGAGATTTAAAGTGATATGGGTTTGATCTATCAAGCCGGGTTTAATATTGTGTTGTCTTACAACAGGGACAGTCATAGAGGAAAAGAAAATTTAAAGAAATATGAAATTTTTTACGCTGTATCAATTTGATTTTATAAAAGAGAACTTTAGAAATCAATATTAAATGCAAATTGCAAACCAAAGGCCTTTTTCCGTAACTGCGTTATATTTGAAATAAATGGTGTATGAATTATGGGAAAAACATTAAGCTGTCTATAGAATAAGGCTCTTATCAAGAGAGAATCTTACTTTGTAAACAGAAGAAGAAAATAAGATAAGAAATGGTCCGACGAAGCATAAAATATGACAACCTAAAGATTTACAGGTCTTGTACCTGCTAGTAGCCGATACAGAGGAAAAACTATAAACAATAGATAGCTAAACATTAATCACTGCAGTAGAAGTTTTACTAAATTGCAATGCGACATTCATCAGATATATATAAGTGAAATAGGAATGAATATGAAATAACAGAGAGAAAAAACTCATAACATAGTAGTGACAGAATTAGGAATCTCTGGATTACTTTGTATTAATTCTCGAAAAGAGACAGTCTCTATTACAATTAATCAAAAAGGTCCAGCCCTTTTTTTTCGTTCTTCAAAATGTATATTTATACAAATTTTTATGCGCTGGAATCTCAATAGTTCCAGAAGTTTTCAGTTACAATCAAATGAGTCAAAACGTTTCGTTTATTTATCTTTGTTCTCATTTGGTACCCGAAACCTACCTCTTCGCATGCTCCTTGCAAATAATGCACTTCTCCACCAACTGTGATATCAACTTAGATGGCTCTGCTTGATTATTTGCCTAAAAAATATAGCAGTCTTTCATCAATAGCGACAACTTTCCTTCCACCTGTTGATCTTTGGCATTGATAGATCATAACAATATACTCGGTTTAATTAGCCATTTGTCTATTTTCACTATGTCCGTTTGAGTTATTTGTGATATTTCGGCTAATTCTCTTTCTTCATTTTCCTTGATATTTAGCATATATTTCGCTGTATTGATCTGACCCAGTATCTCTATGCCACTTTCACAATCGGAACCCAAACAAATCTCACTTAACAAACCGAAAATTTCTTCACAATATTTCCTTAGCTTCATAGCTTTTTGTTTGCCTTCGGATATATTTCGCTCCCATTATTTCAACAAGATATTACCCTTGGTCTGCTCTGCGATGGGAAAACTAGAACTACTGCTTGTTTCCCTTCTCGTTGTGGCTATAATAGCCTCTTGGAACGCCACCCGAGCTGCTCCGGCATCCCTTTCTTTAAGAGAGAGGTTTTCCAACACCTGATCAATGAGTTGGAAGCTACTTTGAATTGTTTCTACTTTAACAAGCAGACCCTGTTGCGCCGCCGATAACCTTTTTCTGATCTCTATTGCTTGGGATTGAAATATCCCGATATCGATTACCTGGCTTTCGGAGAATTCTAGTTTGGCCCGAAGCTGGTCTATCAATTCTCCCTGTCATCTTATCTGAGTCTGACTCGTCTGAACCTTCAACTGTGTCTGTTCGAGATCGACTTTAAGCCGCTCGATTTCTTTTTGATCTTTTATTCTTGCTTGCTCTAAAGTCCCGCTTGCCTGATCTTTAGCAGCAGCCTCTGTTGTAGCTAGTTTAGCCTCTAGCATCTTGATCAAACAATTTTTTCATTTTAGCTGATATTTTAGGGTCCTGACTGAATATTGGTTCACCGTGGCAAAATCCCCCAATGTTCCTGCTATTTGCGTTGCGAATTCTGTTTTCTTCATATTTCTCCCATCAGTTAAAATTTTAAATTTCTTAGAGACAGTACCTACCTCTTGGTAGAGTTCTTGTCTCACAACCACTTTCCTCTTCTTATCGAAGAAGAATTCATTCAGAGGTAGCTCTTCTACTGATATAGGTGTCAATTTTTCACCCAAAATCCAACCTGCGTCCTGGGATTTCCTTTGCAGACTATAGGGGGGTAATGGAGGCAATGGGATTACCGACCTGTTTAGAATATTTCCCGGGAGTAATGACCAAAGTTGGCTCGCTTGGAGGATCGGAAGCCTCGGCTTCCTGTTTCGGCCCCCCAACTTGCTCTTCTTTATCCTGTTGTTCTTCTTGGTCGGGTGATGAACCTTTAGAGCCTTCGGCTTCTGTTTGCTGCTCCTTTGCTATCGTCGGATCTTCACCCCATAATACTGGAGGAAGGAAACTCCGCCTATGCTCTTGGAATCTGACAACATCGGCCCTCTCTTCGGGCGACAGGGCTTGTATTTGAGCCAAAACCTCATCATAAGATTTCGCGCCTCGGAAAATATCATCATGAGGTGAATTCTCGTGCTCAAATATTTTAAGGCCACAGTTGGAAAAATGATTACTCACGACCCTGTGTGGATCGTGTTTCTTGAATTCGATGTGAACCAACTTTATATCTTCTATGGATGTTGCCTCGGCCTTTGCATGCCCAAAGTCTAATAATGAATAGGTGTTTAAATGAATAGAAAAAGGTGGCCATACCTTTTTAGAAAACCCTTTCAGTTCTTTACTTATACCACTGATTACAGTTTTCCTGGTGATCTCGTGACAATCCAGCCTATCAGGTATAAGTAAGGGTAAAGCATGTGGAGGGACGGAAGCACCGAAAACCCTGATGTATGAAAATTATTTCTCCACGTACCAATCAACCACTCTGCTTAAATTTGCCGTGATGCTATCTGATATCCTGAGTGGCGGATTATCGAAGATGGCAACATGCATCGGTACCATTACCCAATTGAATATTTAGTATACGAAATCCGAATCCTTGTCCTCCCAAAGCTTAGAATGGTATACATGGACTGGCTCAGCATCCGATGGAGCCTAGCTCCAATTCATCAAGGGAAAAGGCGTCATGGAACATACTGCGTCCATGAGATATGCGGACATAAAAAATGAAGCAACTTTCTCTCTCTCTTTCTGCATCTGATATTTTGTAATCCAACTGGTCAGGCTATCTGATAACATTTTGGCCCAGTCGCAAGAAGAGCCTTCTGCTACTGAGTATATCAAGGGCACCCATGGGAGGAAAAAATGTGTGGTGTCTTCCCTCCCGTACAATCTACAGGTCATCATCGCTACATATTTGAACTGTGGTTCCAAAGAAGATATGGAATAAATTCCATTCTTGTCTGCCCTAAACTTCACTGGGTGTGAGACCCAATCCTTGATCAAATCAGATAAACTTTTCGCATATTTCTTGCATTCCTTCTGTTTAAAACCCTCTAGAAACTCTGCATTGTATGTGAAGTCCGACGTGGGTGGTAACTTGTACATCGTCTGTAAGTTTTTTGGTCTAAAGGTCCCAACAATGACCTTCTGCTCGTTGATGATGGTTCTGGTAGGGATGTCTACATGATCAAGCGCCCATCAGATCATGTCATAGTAAGGCAGAAGGAGTGGCATGGAGGCTACTTTGTGCATCTCTGCCTGGACAATGATATTGTATTTGGTAGTCATGTTATCTTTCTCTTTGTCACTGTAATCGTCTATACTGTTCACCACATCTGATTGCAAAACCTCTGAGACGTATGACCAGGTTCATACAGAATCAATGCTTCGAGGTGAAGTATCTGAAACATTATCAGAACCTTGTCCTAAAACCTCAGCACTTGCCTTGGATGCTTTTCGCAGGGCCATGACAGGGGATTGTAACTTAGCTCTTCTGCAATAAAAATGCGTATACATATAGAAGTTAGCTTACTGATAAAAACTTCTCTGTGTGGGATAGAAATGAACTTTATGAATAAAATAGGAAGCAAAATATCTATATCTTCGAACATTTAACATATCGATGTCCTTACGAACAGAATGGTCCAATCATATATTTTGGAAATAAAAATCATATCCTTACTTTGCCGTTTCTCCCTATTTCCAATTAATGCCATAAAATTCGACGGTTTGTGGCACAAGATGGCGCAAGGAACATTTGAAATTACCTCGTAAACTGTGCATTATTATCATTTGCATTAAACATTGATTATGCTGGCTTGGCTTCCTTAATCAATATTTAAATCAACATTTCGGTGTTTGCTGTATTGGGACTTTTAACTCTATTCTTTCGAGCCTCTAAAACCCGAGATTGCGATGATTAGATTTAATTAAGCAAGGACGTAACTAGGATTAAGTGTTTTAATTAATTATGCTTTAATTTATATCGCGACTTTGCGTCTCGGGACTTCGAAGGTATAGTTTCCAGGAGGAATGTAAGCCGAGTCGCGAAATCCAAAGAAACTTAATCATGGTCAAAACTAATCAACCCTGACTCTAACCTGGGTTACTTAGGTAAAAGTTTCGTGGCTTCATGTTTCAGAGTTTTAGCGGTAATGTTTTAGGAGAGAATGAACGCCGAGAAGCGAAATCCCGACAGCACTTGAATGGGGTTTACATGGTCTCACTCTTAGCTTTCACCTGAGGTAAGCTTTTAAAACTCTTTGCGACCTCGCACATCGGGGTTTGTAAATCTTGTGACTTGTAACTCCCGAAGAGCGATATTCCGAGGTACAAAAAGCAACAACCTTCGTTTAACAATAAAAAGTGGTAACTTAAGAAACATCACATCCCCCACTATTTCGCATGACGAGACAACTGAGATTTTCAGTAGGTGAATGTCGCAAAGCAAAAAAGAACTTAAGAACCGACATTTGACTTTTAAAAAAGATTTGAACCAAATGAAAAAGGCAGCTCCAACATTACCTATACCATGAGATTGGTATTTTAGGATGTATGTGAATTGTGCATATTTATATATTTATGAATTTGATAGATGTGATTCACTTGTCTTGGTCGTGTATGGAGATATGATTATCTTTCAGGATGTCTTAGATAGATAATGATGTGATGTTCATTGATTTTGGCCCACGATGTTGACTTGAGGGATGATGGAGTTAGGTAGGTGTATTATGACCCAAATTTACTCTCCTTCAAATTCACAAGTAGTTAGCACTCATTGAAGATTTGAGATGATGTGATAAAATCCTAAGCTTACAACAGATCACGACAGGCTCCTATTCCTCTTTCCTGACAACGAATCTCCTGCGATCTGGTACAACAAATCTTCTGCGATCTGGCTAGAACGTGACCACCAGAGAAGACGACGAATGATTCTTGACAACATTTTTTAGGGTCTATTGGTGGTAACAACAATGATATGCACCCTCCCTTAATCTCTGGCAGTCAGAATATGTGACAATTTGCAATAAATTTCTTGCGAACGGTGGCAGTGATTCAATAATCAAATCCGCAGAGGCGACTTTCTCTCTCGTGCAGTTCTGGCGAACATCAAATTATTCAGCAGCTTAACAGTAAGAATGATCCTTCAATGTAGTGTGCCCCCTTCAAAACTCTTCAGCAACTTGAAGATGCGACCTCCTCCATGCACAATGAATCAAAGTTTTACAGACGACTTCTCCACGCAGCAGATTGACAGACGACTCCTAGTTAGATAGATGGATGGCTCCTCCATGCAGCAACTCAATAATCACTAACCTGCTTTGATTATTATAAGAGTGTTTGGTCACTTTTCACACAAACCTATTACTAATAAGTGGTAACAACATAAATTTGGTGGTTAACCCATAATGTTTTCAATCTTCCTTCTAGGTTGCACTAACCATTGTCATTGACCATCTCATACAAAAGGATGTCGATATCAACAAGATAAACATAATCCTTGTTCAAATTTATCTCTAATAACAAGATAAACACCAAATTATTGTATGAGACCCCCTTGTTTGTGGGACAAGGAATCCCCTCCACCCAGTGATTTGACTCGTAAAGTCTATGTCGAAGGTATACATACCCTACCTCCCTCTAGATTTGAACTTGTGACCTCTTAGGAGAAAACACATGTTCTTAACCATTAGACCCACTATAATATATATATATATATATATATATATATATATATATATATAAATTAAAAAATAAATAAAAAGCAAAACATGTTCCCTTATAACAAAACCCACACCCATATGTTATAATATATAAATCAGATATTATATATATATATATATATAATATAATATAATTTATATATTATAAATATATAAATTAAAAAATAAAATAAAAAAACAAAACCTTAAACCCTTTTAACAAAAACGAAGCCCCCCATTTGTGTATGCATATCCCCCGTGTGATCCATACCCCAGTCGCATCCATGTACTGTGCACTCCATACCCCAGTCACATCCCTGTGCACTCCATACCCCAGCTGCATCCCTGCATTCCATAACCCCCCATCCCTACACGCCCATGGCCATATGACATATCCCCGCGCCCAATATGATGCATATCCCCACAACAGTAAAGAGGCCAACTATCATATCCATGTGACAACAATATATCGGCCATAGATGGAGAAAGAAGCCACAGACAGACGATAAATACTAGCGTACGGACAAACTAGGAGAGAGAGGTCACAGACAAAGAAGAAAGAGGGCGTGAAAAGAGGAGAAAGAGGTCGAGCGCCTTAGCCCTAGAAATGACAAAAGGAAAGGTAGATTTCCATGACTAGAAATGCCTTGCTCTTATATGACCTTGGAGCGGTTAATAGCCTCCTAGCTACATCAATTGTTTGGCCCAAAATATACATTCATGATTAGTTAACTTGATGTTTTCTACAAGTACTTGTGTTTTTTTTCCTTTTCTGACTGAGATTTCTTACGTTTAGCTTCAACTGAGTATGCCCAACATTCTTGAACCTGGACCTTATGCTCAACTTGTGTTGACTTGTCCTCTATTAAATGTAGTGATGTGCTTCTAGCACTACTAGTTCATCCTATACTATGTATAATGTATGATATCCTTGCTCGATAAAGGCCTATCTTTCAACCCAAGTCTAGATATATTTATTTGTATATACTTCACATGATATGGAGATTTCATACAAACTTGTTTGGACGAACTCCTCTTCATTATCAGTCATCTGATTGAACTATTCTATAGCCTATAAATGGTCATCCCCATCTTTATAACTGGACATGCTAACCCCAATTTGGTCTCGCATAGCAGAAACATACTATTTTGGTCCTACATAGCAGAAACATACTCTAAGGTAATGAATATACTTGTCCTTGTCCAAATCCTTTTCCAAAAGACTTAAGTCATCCATTATACTCTATTAAAGTCATCCATCAACCTAAAAAAAAATTGTGGGATACTTTTTGATCTTGACTTGGTGTGGTTTTATGTGGAGCTCCTACCAGTGGAATATCCCCTAACTTTTTACAGTTACCCTTTGTAATATCCTCTATGAAATTGTTTCTCTCTACTCTCAATGTCTACACATATGTTGTCATGTACTAAAAGTCCCTAGATTATGCTAGGTGCAATGAATATAGCTTCAATACAACCTCTTTCATCGAGGTAGATATTAACTTTCAACCGAGAACTAAGAGTGAACTCAAAAACAATAATTACTTACCTAAGAGAAAAATTACTTACCTAAGTTCTA
>ML786316.1:146339-162829 GCA_009831015.1 Picea engelmannii | reverse complement strand
GCACTCTCACAGATGGGTAACTTTTGTAATTGTCAGTTTCTCAATGAAGCATTGTATGACCTAAATACCCAATGTCTATAAAACTAAGACTAGTCCTTGTAATTTGCAATGGTGTATTAATTTTTAGTCTTATATTAACTTCATTGACAATGGCCCATATTTATTTTTAATATTGCAATAACCTCAGTCTCATATTCTCAAGCCACCGCGAGGACTTTCAAATTAATAGTGAAAAGGTTGAGGTTTAGGCAAGCATCCCTTTGATGTTTTTTCACAAGTCCACCAGTGGCCTATGTTGAAAACAACAATGTTTGCCTCCTTATACTTTGAACCATAGATTTCTATCAATTCCAGTCTAAAAACTTCCTTCTTTATTTCAGTTCCCTCATACATCTCCCATTCTTGAACTAGAAAGGAAGACCTCGAAAATTCTATTGAATAATTATAGTCATGCAAACAAACATAAAAGCCTCTATGTGTGTTATTCAACACCAAGAAAAAAAATATGAAGATTACCATGGAAAGATTAAATACCTCATACAAAAATGCATAGAAACCTTCGGTTTTTAACTCTAGTCTTCTTGAGATCTCATGGAATCACTTTTTGTTTTTTCCCCATGCCAAAGAATGCAAACTAGGGATTCTGACATGTTTCTATTCGATAAATCTCCCACATAAGTTATCATTTTGCCTTGCAATAGCTCAAACTTATTTGTTGCATCCAATATGAGAGAACAAACTCATTGAGTAAAATGCTTGCCATATTTGCATGGTAGGTAGGGAAAGGCTATATTGATGTAATGATGGCTTAGAATGAAGATCATTTTTCCTTGCAATACCTCCAACTTATTTGTTGCATCCAATATGAGAGAACAAACTCGTTGAGTAAAATGTTTGCCATAATTGCATGGTAGGTAGGGAAAGGCTATATTGATGTAATGATGGCTTAGCATGAAGGGACATATCTTTTGAATAATATAAGTATCTAGTTAAAAATATCAAAACGTTAGATTCAACGAAAGGCATTGGATCCCACGGAGAAATACAATGTTTCAAATAGAATATCCATGCACACACCACTTGTTTTGATTAGAATATCTATGAATAGATCAATTGTTTTGATCAAAATATCCATCCATATATCACCATAGAAACCATACATTCTCTATAGGTCACATCACCATAGAAAATAAATATGATATATAGTGCAGATCACCACACGAACCAAACATTCATTAAATCTATGTTGGCATGTATGGTAGAGTCCTCATAGTGGTATATTTGTTACAATTTCGATGCACAATTTTATTTATTTTTCCCAAAAATATATATATTTTTTTTAAATAAATAGTTGTCGTCGCAATTTCAACACACAAAAGAAATCCTGCGACGAATTTGCTATAGAAACCAAAAAAAATGTCGTCGCAATTTTGACACCCCATAGAAATCATGCGATGAATTTTCTATATAAACCACGAAAGTGGTCATCACAATTTTGATGTACACCATGAAAGTTGTCATCATCATGTCGACGCACACTAGAAATCCTGCAACGAATTCGCTATATAAACCAAAAAAAGTTGTCGTCGCAATTTAGACGCCCCATAGAACTCATGTGAATAATTTGCTATATAAACCACGAAAGTTGTCGTCTCAATTTCGACGTACATCACGAAAGTTGTCGTCGCCATTTTGACGAACAATAGAAATCCTGTGATGAATTTGTTATATAAACCACGAAATTTGTATATCGAAATCGTCGCTATATACCATGTTGACATCGCAATAGAGATGAACATGACGATAGTCGATTCATCGTAATGGTTTCACTTACTTTGCCTCTATTTTTTAGTGTGCGGCGATTTCCCTACTGTGTCTCTCTTTCGGCGAATTATTCACTTAGCGTATTGGGGACAATAAAAAAAATTTGTCGCAATTGTGAGAAGTTCCCTATAGTCGTCGCTCTTGAAACGTTAATTCAAGTTTGTCGAACTTGCCACATCACATGAAACAACGTTTGAGAGACTCAAGATTCATCACAATATCCACGACATAACATCGCAAGCGCGTCGAAATAGTCGTCGCAAAATGACCTAAATTTGCCAGTGGGATCGATTTCATATCACACCTCCCCATTGAGAGGATTTTTTGTCTCCAAAACATTGAAGGAAAATTTTATGTATTAATGTACCTTATGTCTGCTTATGAGGAACATGGATCTAACTTTGGCTCTTGGAAACAACTCTGGATCTAGCTCGTGGTTCTGGTCCTAACTATGGATCTAGCTTTGGTTTCTAGCTCACTTGTTCTCGCAAAGCCAAAATTTTCTCACTGACTCACAACTCTGATCAATATGAAAACCCAAACTCTAGACTCATATTCATTCCCATCTCCCTCTCTATCTTGGATATGGTCCATCTTGGTAGTCATGAAGTGAAGTTGAACACTAGTCTTCTTGTTCAATGTGATCCTAGCACATTTACATCACGTAACAACTCCTCAAGAGGAAGCATGGTTGCATTCATATGTTAGGATCAATATCTTCCGAGCATGGAAACAAATATTTGTGGCCATGTCAATTAAATGATTGTCTTGCATACCCCCACATGCTATTTGTAGGAGTATTTATCATTGAAAAGTTGGTTCTTTCACTAGAGAGTTATTTCTCAACCAACTTGCAATGAAAGAGATGTCATCCCATGCTTGATATCCTTCTCTTCTCTCTCCCACTTCCATCATACATCTGCTTGCTTCGTTGTTGAGGATGACCTCTTGTGTTGTTGTAACTCCTTTGAAAACTTCTTCTTGTTGTGATGGTGATGCAAGGAACTCTTCATCATATTTACTATTGACTCTCCACACTCTTCTCTTAATTGTGTAGTTTCTAGGGTGAAGCTCTGGATGAATTCACCAAAAATGTTCATCCCAATGGCCACTCAAGTTGCAGTGGTGACAAAAGTTCTTGATGTTTTTATAGGGACTTCCTCACATGCTCCTCCTCTCCACATGCCTCTAAGTGTTCTATTGGTTTTGGAGAAGTGTTCTTTCCATTATTTCTCTGAAAGCAATATGGCTTACGGCATGTGGCTTGCTTCTTCCATAAAACTACTTCATAATGGCCTTTCTTCCCACAACATGAGCATGCCTCCATGTACCAACAACTAGCAGTGTTATGGCCTCTCTTCTTGTAGTAGTTACAAACAAGGGATGTCTTGTTTGATGAATACCTCTTGGTCTTATTCTTCTTCTTACCCCAGTTCATTGGTTTGTTTCTTCTTCTAAGTGACGGTTCATATTGATTTTTTAATATATTCTCATTTGTACCCTTCTACAATCCACCCCAAGAAGGCTAAGGTGGTAGTGGGATACCACCTTCACTTACCACTATTTCTCCTTCTCTTGATGAGTCGATAAAATCTGTCATCTCTTTATCCTTTACAAAAATGGTCTTCATGGTCATGGGATTTTCCATTATTCCATCAAAGCCTAGACCTTCATGCTTAACCCACGGTGTAGCTATAATAAGACTCAAAATTCCTTGACTTATTTTGCATATCCCTTGTCCATCATATCCCATCTTCCATAGGAGTTTTGATCCAATGCCCTGAGTATGATTTTTAAAATCACCAAAATTCTCTTGAGATAAATGAAAGGAAGGTGAGATTACCAAAGTGGTCTTAGTCACAGTGTTATCTTGGGAAATAGTAATGGAAGGTGACCCTACTTCTCAATTCTCTTGGATAGCTACTTATAGCCTTACCAAGGCCTCTTCCTTCTTTTCCACCTCTTGCTTAAGCTATGCCATAATCCATGTGAACCTATCCTTTTTCCATCTATCCAACTAAATTACCTTCTCTCCCAAGTGTACAAGTTGTATTATGTGTTTTTCCCAATCAATCATGAAAATGGTGAGGGGATCTTGGTGTTCTTCAAACTTCTACTTTAGCAATGGAAAAGGCCTCAAGGTTGAATTCTCATTCTCTTCCATCCTCTTGTTGAAAATCTAGACCTACTCCTTCAAGTGTTTATTCTCTTCTTGAACATAAGAATTACTATCCCTTAAGTCTACCAACCTAGCTCTACTTGATTTACCCATGTTGAGTTCTGCAATTCTCTCTTCAAAGTTCTAGTAGTTGTGTCAACTTCCAAGGTCAAGGATGCAAATTCTCTAATACCTTATTATTCATAAACATAGTACTTATATCCCACTCGCTTGACCAGCATGGACCTTTGTAGAAGTTAAAACTGTCGGTCTCTTTCTCGTTCTTGTATAGGGTGCTCTATCTTCTATAGGATATTAGGCAGCTTAGGCCTTTATCCTCCACCGTATACTATGAACTCTATTCTTCTCCTAGATACAAGGCCTTATCTCAATGTATCCTACACACAATAACCAACTAGTAATGGAAATAATAATCAGGTCACTAGCAAACAATGCTCTACAAACACTCTAAATTTGGTGACCAAATACCAATGCTAATCTCCATTATACCAATGCACTATTTTTTCAGCATGAATGGCTATAACCAACCTCTTCAATTTCTAAATTGGAAAAAATAAACCATGCAATGAGAGGTTTAATTATGTTCATGTTCTATTCTATGAAATACAAACACCATATATCTTCACACTAATACATTTACTCATCATAGATGAACTCAATTAGTATAACCATGGGCATGAATTATCTTTCATTGTGTCTCAGATCACTAGTTGTAGCCATTTCTTGTACACTAGTTGAAATTTAAATGAGAGATAAGTTGAATGAGGCACTTTCATCTCGCTAGCTAGAGAATTAAACTTTGTAAGAGGGGATAAGCTTGACGTAATAACCATTAATAAATCATCCAAACCATTGGCTAAACAAACAAATTAGATGGAAAACTCATATGCTTTCTCTCAATAGAATTCTTCAAGTGATTCAATAATATGACTTATAGTATATTAACAAAGAATAACTCTCTGACTTAATTAACACAACGTAGCTCACGTATTCACCAACAAATGAAAATAAAATGAACACACTTCTTTGTAACTGTCACATGGATTAAACAATCAACACTCACATCTCTTTGCAACAAGCATATGGATTAAACACTCAACTCTCATAAGAAAACAATGTATACAATTCTCTCTCGGTATTTTAACATAAGAGATTATTGTCCAATGATTGGGAACAATCACCCAACCAAACTTGATCCTCGCCATAACCTAACATAGTATGATCCTCGTAAAATCTCTTAAGAGTTTAAGAGGTTATATGTATAAGTAAGAAACATGATTTTGTTAAAAGTTTGTTTGAAATTTTAGGAGAAATGAACTTAAGAAGACAAGAGACTGCAAACATACATAACTTTCCATGACAAACCTATTCATTGTTACAACGTTAGATGTTGTCAAGTTTGGTTGGAAATAACGACCATGCTAGCACCTTACATGTTGCCATTGACCAATGTCACTGGATCTAACACAAATACAATGTGATCTAGATCATCAACCATGTTACAATATCATCATATTCATGAAAGAGTGGTCAATATTGACAAGTTCTAATGTCATGCCACTCTTCTATTTGTTAGTGTCGACATTCATTATATCTCTTGGGTGTGGTTTTGCGATCATACTAATTCTCATTGTAGTAAATTAGGGAGAACCTAACGACATATGAGACCATGTCAATATAATGTTAACCTTTTGAGTATTTCAAATTTAACTATTAAATTTTGGCTTGGATAAGACAAGGGAATGAAGTGGAAGCCAAACACCGGAATGGTATCTACTTGTGCATTTTCATGCATTTTTCATTTTGAGTTCTAGAGTGATTGGATTTGAGATTTTGAAAGCTTGACTTGTTGGCAGCTCCAATATCTATTACTTGGGAATATGGAAAAGACATCGTAGAAATCATTCAAACTTAGGGCATGTTATTTACAAACGCATAAAGTTGGCATATTTGCAAATGCTCCATCTGTATGTCCCAAATTATGTAAGTATGGTTGTTTGGGATGTAAATGTTGGAAGAAGAACAAATTGAAAGGGAGTCAAGTGAAACTAGAGATGATGATCTCTTTTATTGCCTACTGGGGAAGGATTTAAGGTACATTTCGATGTGGCTCTTGTTAGATTTCAAAGTAGCAATAAGATCATATAAGATAATTCCATTAATGTACAACAAATGACCCTGGGAGTGGGTCAATGGGAGTCAAAAGCATATTCAATGTAGGTACTCTGATTAGGGTCGCAACAATGTCATTCTTAGATGTGGCTAATTTACCTCCAACATATATTATGCATACCATCTCCAAAAGTCATCTAGACAACCCAATAAAAGGTGCAATGGGAGATAAAGTCACAATGGCTACTTTGACATCAACATATATGTAACTGAAACGTCCTCTACAACTTATCTATATTGTAAGATTTTCATTCTTGTCAATAAACATTTTTAGGTTCTTTGGTTAGGCATGCAAGCATATTTAAGTCTATAATTTTCATAGAGGGCTAAGGTTAGACTTCATTATAAGTGCAAATAATCTCCTTTTTTCTCCCTTGGAAATAATTCCCCAATAAACTTTTGGGTAGTTCCCCCATTCCAAGGATGGTACCCAATTTAAAGTGTGTGGCATGGAATTAGTGCACCTATCCCTACGAGAATCGAATCGACGACCTGCACAACACATTGGATTACCAACAACATCATGTCTGCAATGGCATTGATAGATTGAGAAAACCCTCCGAAAATGTTTGGAACATATTATCCCACACTCAAACACTTATGCGAGAGTGAGATTGATGGTATCGTGCCATCTCGAATTGACAAACGAGGCCAAAATACGTCAAGAGCGAGATTTTAATTTGGGTGGGGATGATAACAACTTCTCTTGTTAACCACTCAAGATAAACCTGTGATATCCCGATTTTTACTCCTTGAAATATTTGTAACTAAATTTATAAATACCTTGCAAGGATATTTTATGGTTATGCTACACTAACACCATCGGGTAGATATACCATTGTGATGTGAACATGTAAGGTTTTTAATTTGCAGTAACAAAGAAGAAGATCAAGATCAATTGAGCTTGAGCGCTTGTAAGGGCTATGATACCACAAGAGGTGAAAGGTGAGGGGGTCTAAGGGGGTTTATGCCTAAAAACATCTACCTTATGTCAATTTGAGCCTTCACCAATTTCAAAATTTGAGTTGCAAAGTTAAAAGAGGTTAAGAGGAGTGGATGAAACAAATTCCTCAATCTAAGCCACTATTTCCTAAAATCTAGCAAGTTCCCCTCCCCTACATTGAACTTGGTGAGCTAAAACCAGAAAGATTAATAAATAAATGTGAAAACCGAAACAAATATTAACGAAATTGGAGAAATGGATAAAATATTAGTAAATGTAGATGCCAGCCAAAGGAGGAACCATAAAAAAAAATTGGACCACTTCTCGATTTGTGCGTGTCATCCTTGCGCAAGGGCCATGCTAATCTTCTCTGTATCGTTCCAATTTTATCGGATGTCTACGAAGAGACAACAAACATTCTGGTCAGATTCCTATTTAAACAAAGGTACATATCTTTCACATTAGGTATGTGGGATGAAATTCGAACATCCATGCCACGCCCTTCGTCTATCTTGCCAAAATACCACATCACATCAACAGTTAGTAGGGAGGGGAGTGGAGTGGAGTCAAGTCGTTGGATCTGTTTCTAAAAATACTCCGATTGGATGACATTTCCACTAGGACTCTCAGGAGCGTAACTGGAGATGGAGTTGGAGGGAAATTTAGTCGAATCCTATATATATGTGCCGATGTTAACCCGTGGTTCACCGATTTTACATCTACGGTGTTTGTAGTCCAACGGTTAGGATAATTGCCTTCCAAGAAATAGACCAGGGTTCGAATCCCGATAGATGCATCTCTCCTACCCAATACAAAACTAAATTCTAAATACCACCCCTTCACATCAGTCTTGTTTATGGTAAAAAATATTGATGGGAAGCAATAAAAAATATCCATTTGGAGAGACTATAGTCCAAGTTGTTTTTGTCTGGTAGATTAAGGGTACTTCCTAGATTAATCATGTTGAGGATTACTTTCTTCATCATACTAGAAAATAACTTGGACATATCCAAGTGACTAAGGCAATCATTTTGACTACGTATACAAAGGGTTCCCCTATTTCTATGGAGTGACTTTGGTCATCGGCTCCTAACTCATTAGCAATGTAATTTCAGGATGCCTTGATGTCGGGTTTCGTTTCTAAGTCATACTAATGTAGATTTGTGACTATAAGTAACTTGTGAGAATTGCATGTTTCATTAACACAATTGTTGAAAGGAACATCGGTAGAAATTGGACATGGAAGGTCGGTTTTGTATTCCAATGACTGATTGGATTTGGTAGGTTTTAGGATTTTGACCTTACTCTCATCGTCTTCTTTACTACCATCACAACCAACTTCATCCATTCATTTCATTCATTCATCAACGAAGAAATGATGAGGCATACATTTCCACCACACATCAACTTTCACAGCCCAATTTGATTATTTAATTTTCATAGTTGTTAATTTAAATTTAATTATTTATTAAAATAAATTCAATAAGTCTTTTTATTATTTTATTATTAAAGGGTAGGTGAAGTAATTAATGAGGGGGATAAGGTAGTTTGGGAATTGAATGAGAGGGGAGGATAAGGAAGAGGGCAGGGGACTTGGAGAGGGGTCTTATTTTTGTTTTGGAAAATTCTGCAAGAGGTGGAAGAGGAGGAGGAAAATTGGAAGAACAGATTGTTTCGAGGAACTCTCACATGGCACTGTTGTTGTTGGGAACTTTGGGCTTGGAGGCCATGAAACTGCAAGGATACCTGGAGCTAGGCAGCCGGAGAGGTTGTTCCTAGTTGGCTGGGAGATTAATATTCAGTTGGGCAGTTTGGGCAAGCTCAAGAATAAGAGAACCGGGGACTAAATCAACTAACCTGCAGGTCGAGGTACGTATTTTATGCATTTTACTAGTTGATCTGTTGTTATTATGCTATTATTATTATGTTGTTGTTATTATGATGATGTTGTTATACTGTCTATCTACCAGTTTATTCCTTGTAAAAACAAAATTCTAAACTAAATTGCAGTCATTAAAGTAGGAGATTAGAAGATATTTATATTTATTTTGAACCTTGAAATAGGAAGGCCTTACAAATGGTATCAGAGCCCGATTTCAAAACTGAAACCTGGGCTTGGCCACCCACGTAACCGAATCTGTTCCTGCTAATAAAAGAGGTGCCATCAACAAAATCTGTTGCAAGCTGTGATTTTGATTTTTCACAGAGTAATATACTTGATGTGTCGCCCGCAGGGGTGTAGACCGATTGGCAAGTTCCATGTATATGGAAGGAAATTTGTAAATGGAGGTCTCAAGTTCGATTCTCACCCCACTAACCTGTGTGCCATTCATGCGGGTTGCGTGGATGCACCCGGGGTTATAGTGGTAGTCGTTGGGTATCGGCCCTGTGTCACACGAGTACGAGAACCGTGAGTTGTCGATTCCCCCAGCAATATATATATATATATATACTTGATGTGCCTCTACCCAGTCGATGAACAAGGACAAGTTGTGATTCTTGCAAATCAACAACTCCTTTCGAGCCACTGACCTATATTTTCTCGACTAGCTAGCTTTCCACTTGAGTTGAGTTAATAGAGTCTGTTGTTGGAATAGTCCTCCAGGTATAACTTGCAGGCTTGATGGATTATTCACTGCAAGTTGGACCTCATAAACCATCATATTAAATGTAAAACACCATAAAACATTATATTAGATGTTAAAAACATCTCGACATAACCTGAAATACAACACCTGGACTCAAGCAATGGCAGTGACCAAGCCAGCTTCCTACTGAGATGTCATCTACCAGAAACTAAACACTAGGAACTTCACCTATATAAACTTCAAATTTGATAACACTAATGAACTGTAGTACTATGAATGATTAGAAACTAGCATGTGTACTATGTGTGTTTCTACAAAATATATTTCTTATGGAATTGACCTGTAAGTGTAAAATGCTACAAACTCAAAACAATAGTACATTTCCTGCACTCTTCTATCACTGTAAGTCTTCAAACTTAAAAAGGTCTACACTCTATGCTTCAACATTGTCGACTCAAAGTTTTATCACCCAAAATGTGGTAGTACAGAAAATTACCAAATGATCATCTTCAAACAAAATATATAATTTACAGGGTGCAATTGGCTCCCTCCATGAAAGAAGGGGATAAACCAATTTCGACCCTATCCTGAGTACAATGTCTGGCTCATTTACAGTTTTTCCATCAACGGTGATCTGGACATTGTGAATCCGCCTTTTCTCGGAGCTGAGCTCTTATACCGTGAACTGTAGAAATCGATCAAATTTGGTGGAGTGGAAGTGGATTTCACAGTGTCTGAGTAGGATAATCCAAGACCAAGCGCCAAGCCAAGACGAAGAGGAAGAACATGGTGCCCGACCGAGACCTGGTCTTCACACTCTTCAACAATGATATCACTAATGATATAACCGAGTACGCACAAGCCACTGTGTTTTCCACCGCAAAAAAAAAAAAAACACTTGAAAGTGGGTGAGTAGTTGTATTTGGCTTCCATAGTAGAGTTTCCAAGTAATGTGAGGGTCTGCATGTTTCTTCCCATAACGATTATTGTGGAGAGAGTGGCAGCTA
The DNA here is from genome assembly GCA_009831015.1 of Picea engelmannii. Lineage (NCBI taxonomy): Eukaryota > Viridiplantae > Streptophyta > Pinopsida > Pinales > Pinaceae > Picea > Picea engelmannii. The sequence goes on along the minus strand of ML786316.1, from coordinate 152,116 downwards.
CAACAAGTACCCTCAATAGAAATTCCAAGACATCTAACACAGACCGATGACGTTGCATGGGAACATCTTTTACTTTCTCGACCTCCATGGAATTTGTCATTCTAAGCTCCAAGCCAATCCACGACGAAGAAGGATCCCACGATGGGGTATTATAAACCCTCTCCTCTCCTTGGTACTAAATAGGAACCCTCATCTCTTTCCTACTCAACAAGAACCTTTACTCTACGCCATTGATCCTCATTGAGAGTTAATGACTTCGAAGCCAGATTTTAGGAAAATAAAAGTGGGCAAAGGAACAATGAGACAAACAGGTGGGGAAAGGGGTTAAGCTATGCCTCTGAGTTTTAAATTCAATTAAACCTACAGAAAGATTAGAAAAGAGAAAGAAGGAGAATGAAGGCCTCTGATGGAACTCCTTTCTCACTCTGTCTTTATCTTTATCTTCCACTCGAGAAGAAACAAGTGGTTAACAGTTGTGAAAGCCTAGGATGGAAACTCATTTCTGTATACCTAACCAACCAAATCAGACAAACGGTTCCTTTTAATGGACGACGGCCCCACACAAAATATGAACGTGGTGTGGAAAGATGAAAAGACAAAGTAGCTAGATTATTCTTATCAACAACAACAACAAAGGAAATTGGCAGTGTGAAAAGGCAAATGACAATCATGATGCCCAAAGGTTATGACATCAGCAACACGGTTTTCATTGTCCTACCTCGACAAGTTAAAATTCTGGAATGGATTGGAGTCTGGAGTCTAGAGTGAGAGTAGCATTCAACCTGGTTGAATTCGCATCGACAACTCCACCAATAACACACCACTCATTGAAAGAGGCAACATGCTCTCCATGCAAATAACCTCCTTGTAAATGTTTCCCACCCTAGTGCAATGCGGCTAATAAATGACTCCTTTCCTATCCTCTTTAAAAATTCAACCTACATGTCATAATGTCGTCTTCAGATACTCGTTTCTCTGGCCAATTTCATCTAATCATGCATGCGGTTAAATTCTCTCTTTACTGCATGATGTACGTTGCCAGAAACAGATTCAAGCCACTTAATCTGTCGCTTTACTCAACCAGAATCCCCCCTCCCCTCACTTACTTCTACTTAAGAGCCAAACCCCATACCTGCACGGGAACATCTTTTACTTGCCCAACCTCCATGAAATTTTTCAATCTAAGCACCAAGCCAAGCCACAAGGAAGAAGGATCCCAGGATGGGTTATTATAAACCCTCTCCTCTCCTTGGTACCGAATAGGAACCCTCCTATGTTTCCTACTTAACAGGAACCTTTCGTCTACGCCATTGATCCTCATCGAGAGATAATGACTTCGAAGCCATGGTTTAGGAAAAGAAAAGTGGTCAAAGGAAGAACGAGATAGACATGCGGGGAAAGGGGTTAAGATATGCCTCTAAGTTTTGAATTTAATTAAACCTACAGAAAGAATAGAAAAGAGAAAGAGGGAGAATAAAGGCCATCGATGGAGCTCCTTTCTCACTCTGTCTTTCTCTTTCTCTTCCACTCAAGAAGAAACAAGTGGTTCATAGTTGTAAAATCCTAGGATGGAAACTTGGTTTTTTATACCTAACCAACCAAATGAGCCAAATCGTTCCTTTTAATGGATGACAGCCCCGCGCAGACTATGAGCGCGGCGTGGAAAGATCAAAGCACAAAGTAGCTAGATTCTTCTTATTAACAACAACAACAAAGGAAATTGGCAGTGTAAAAAGGAAATTGACAATCATGATGCCCAAAGGCTATGACAATAGCATCATGGCTTTGATTGTCCTCCCTCAACACGTTAAAAATATAGAATGGATTGGAGTTTGGAGTCTGGAGCGAGAGTATCATTCAACCTGGTTTAATTCGCATTGACAGTTCCACCAACAACACACCAGTCATTGAAAGAGGCAGCATGCTCACCACGTAAATAACCTCCTTGTACATGTTGCCCACCCTAGTTCAGTGTATCTAATAAATGACTCATCTCCAATCCTCTTTAAAAAGTTAACCTACATGTCATAATGTCATCTCTGGATACCCATTTCTCTACCCAATTTCACCTAATCACATACGCAGTTAAATGCTCTCTTTGTTGCATGCTCTACATTGTCAGAAATGGATTCAGGCCACTTAATGTTCCACTTTACTCAACCACGGTTCCCCCCCCCCCTCACTTAACTCTACTTAAGAGTCGAACCCCATGCTTGCATGGGAACATCTTTTACTTGCCCGACCTCCATGGAATTTTTCATTCTAAGCGCCAAGCCAAACCATGAGGAAGAATGATCCCATGATGGGGTATTATAAACCCTCTCCTCTCCTTGGTACTGAATATGAACCCTCCTCTCTTTCCTACTAAACACAAACCTTTCCTCTATGCCATTGATCCTCACCGAGAGCTAATGACTTCGAAGCCAAGGTTTAGGAAAAGAAAAGTGGGCAAAGGAACAACGAGACAGACAGGCGAGGAATGGGGTTAAGCTATTCCTCTAAGTTTTGAATTTAATTAAACCTACAGAAAGAATAGAAAAGAGAAAGAGGGAGAATGAAGGCCTCCGATGGTGCTCCTTTCTCACTCTCTCTTTGTATTTCTCTTCCACTCGAGAAGAAACAAGCAGTTCACAATGGTGAAATCCTAGGATAGAAACTAAGTTCTGTATACCTAACCAACCACAGACAAATGGTTCCTTTTAATGGACGAGACCCCGCGTAGACTATGAATGCGGCATGGAAAGATGAAAGGTCAAAGTAGCTAGATTCTTCTTGTCAACAACAACAACAAAAGCAATTGACAATCATGATGCCCAAAGGCTATGACATCATAAGCACAAATTTTGTTGTCCTCCCTTGAAACGTTAAAAATCTATACTGGATTGGAGTCTGGAGTATGGAGCGAGAGTAGCATTCAACCTGGTTGAATTCGCATCGACAGTTCCACCAATGACACACCAGTCATTGAAAGAGGTAGCATGATCACCACACAAATATCCTCTTTGTAAATGTTTCCCACCCTAGTGTAGTGCAGCTAATAAATGACTTGTCTCCTATCCTCTTTAAAAAGTTTACCAACGTGTCATAATGTCGTCTTCGAATACATGTTTCTCTGCCCAATTTCACCTAATCATGTACGTGGTTAAATGATCTCTTTAATGCATGCTCTACGTTGCCAAAAACGGATTCATACCACTTAATGTGTCTCTTTACTCAATTGCGGTCCCCCCCTCACTTACCTCTATAGACTTAAGGGTCGAACCCCATACCTACAGGTTTGGGAATTTGAAAAATCAAACAAAGGGAAGAAGCATTCTTATCAAAATTTTGGGACCATTTGAAACCAATCCTCAACGAACCTCATTGCAAGTTCAACCATATGATTGTGAGCCAGTCTATCGAGTATCAAACGCCCAAGACTAAGCGCCAAACCACGAGGAGGGATCCTACGAGAATAACATGTTATTGCAGTACTCGTCAGTGGCATCCTTTCTCATTCGCACACACCTGAATGAGGTGCCCATAGGTTTCAGAATCCACTCTAATGTTTTGTTCATCCGTGGCATGTAAATTTTCGAGTGCTTCCTCCAGCCTGCCATTCCTGCAAAGCGTGGCGATGTCGAAACAGTCATTGAGTTCACGTTTTAATGTCAATTGTGAAGTTTTAGTGTGCCCACTGATGGATTTTGGAGGTTGATCCATCAACCTACCAAGGAATCACATTTTGGTTTTCTAATGCTACTCATTTTCGATTGATTAAAATACTTCACAAATCAAAGCTCGTTATTTTGATTACATTGAATATCAACATGTTCCTAGATGTCTAAATACATTAACATATGCATTGGCTAATTATGTATTGGACAGACATTTGAATCATTTATAAATCAATCACATCAATATTCACACAATATAAGGTAAAACCGGTAGAAGCTGTCTGTATATATAACGATCAAAAGAGTTTTTTACAAAAAGTTTGTCCGAAGACCAAAATGTCAAAATTTGAAGCTCACAGCTTCTACAAAGTGACGTCATGGATGACGTTCATGGTAACACACGACTGCCCAAGCAACCCTACGAAGCAGTCGACTCATGGATGTTGATACTCCTATAGTATGACGTTGATCGCGTCGTGGAACCTCTTCCAGAGTCATGTCTAGAATGTCTGCAGTCAGGCCCTCTAGATTCTATTCCACCACTTGATAATCCTCAACATATTGAGGCACTACCGCTACCTCTCCTCGCCGCTGGATGGGAGAAGTGTCAGGAGGTCTGTAAGGTCCAACATCTTTGTTATCAACAAACAATTTTGTATTAGTCTTTGGACAAGCATATAAAACAAAAACATTTGAATATGATAAAAATTCACAAAACATTTAAAAAGAAAAATGTGTGTACTTCTTACCAAGGTCCCCCCACTGAGCATCCTCTGGCAGTACCAAGTCCAGATCTCCTTGGAAATCTAACCCGGCATAAGCATATTCATCAACCATCAACAGTTGTGGTTGAAGCCAGTCAAAGAAAGTATCATCATACTTGATGATCGGTACTGCTACGTGTCGGGCCATGAGCCGACACCATCTCAACATCCTTGGATCCCTGGGAGCCAGTATATTCCACTCAACCTGCAACCTCAGTAATGGGACCCTCTCCAGGAATAAAGACACCAACAAAGATCCATACCTGAATTGCTTCAGGTCACCGCGTCTGCATTTGGTCAACTGCTTTTTTATACTGTGAAGCACTGCATCTGCCTAGTTGAACACTCGAGGCTCAGTACACTCAATAGCATGCTGGAAGTAACTCTGAAATTCCATGTGAGGAGAAGAAATCCCAACCATCCGAGATATGGTGAATAGGATAGTACAGAGGGTCAAATCTTGTACCCCCCAAATTGCTACTTTTCCTTTCTTTCTCTCAGCCTCGGGAACGCAGTGTAAACGACAATACTCACTCATCTGTAGCCCACCACATCTGCTACCAGTCAGTCTCACATAGTACCCCCGCCATGACAATCCAGTCAAAAATTAAATGTCCTCAATGTCTAAGGACAGTGTGTGGACCCCCACATGAAATACCTGTTGTTCAGGGTCCCACATACGCACCAGGTACTCTAACAACCTGACTTGGGCCCTCATGCCCGGGATGCGAAAGTACTTCAGGAGTCCATAGTCTCTCAAAGCATCAATAGTAGGTGGATGATTTTCAGCCATTGCATTGTCTTCTTCATGCTCCATTTCGCGCCATTCAAGCACCATTTTGATGGCCAATTATCTGCATAAGGAACACAAAAAGAAGATTAGCAACTTTTTTCATGATTTGGTTCTTGTTCATTGGCTAAATTTTAAAAAAAAAATTGAGCTTTGCGGTTCTCGCAGGTGCCCTGTGTGCACAGTGCGAGAACCTCGCAGGTGGCCTTAGGCTCACATGCGAGAATGCCTCATTCTCGCAGGTCCCGTATAGCCTGCCCGTGAGAATGGAAACACGCAAATAGGGCTCCAAAAATCAACTTAAAAATGAAAATTTAACCAATGAAATTGAAAAATTAAACCATGAAAGTGTTAAGGACTAAGAGCCTACCTTACTGTCACTGACGGTTCGCTGAATGGACGATCGTAGCTCCCGCAATCTAACGCCGAACTCTGAGGGTAAAAGAGGGGTTTTTTGGAGCTCAAATAGTGGAAAGGTAAAAATGATGTGGTAAAAAGAGTATTTACTCCTTTTTATTTACTTTTACTATGTCATTTGGTTTTTTATGATTATATATCTATTAAACC
>ML786316.1:115660-146289 GCA_009831015.1 Picea engelmannii | reverse complement strand
ATAGTGGAAAGGTAAAAATGATGTGGTAAAAAGAGTATTTACTCCTTTTTATTTACTTTTACTATGTCATTTGGTTTTTTATGATTATATATCTATTAAACCCTAATCCCTAATGTCATTTTGAGTGTAACTTTTGCAGGCGTGATGATTTTGATAGTCAAAAACAGGGATACGAACATGTTTTTCTTTGTCATAGCGTGTTTTAATTGTTTTTTATGGTTTTTATATAAAAACCTCGAGCGTGGTCTTTTTCCGTTCTTGTGCTCGAAAATATATGAGAACGCGATCGAGCATACTTTTATCATTTTTTCGGGCTCAACAAGGTTATACGAAAAATGAACCCCCCTGGAGTTCTCTTTAAGCTCTTTTCAGACTCTCTAAACAGGAAAAGATAGCCGAGCGACCTTGCTATTTTCACGCTCGATAAAGTATTTGAAGTAAGCGTCTGGTGAGCGATAATTTATCTCATTTTCAGTCTCATCCATACTATTTTACGAAAAAGGAACTGAGAGAATTCTCTTTTAAGTGTTTTTCCAAACTCTATAATCTTGAAAAACCTTCGAGTTTTCTATCGTTGGACTCGTTAAACAAACATTGACAGACCCGTAATGGGATCGAACCACTCCTTCTTAGGGTTCGTTAAACATACTCTGAGGGACTCATCCGAAGGATGAGCTTACATCAACAAGCATATGTTATCCTCCTCAAGCTTGCATAAAAATAAAGAGGTACTCGCCAGAAATGGTGGGGGGAAATTTGGGAAAGGGATATGTTTTCATCTTTGTATTGATTGGTAGTAAGTGTCGCTCTTGAACATGACACCCCCTATTCATAACATTTGAAGTCAGTTTGGGAAATCCATTTGTCTCTCATTCGATTTGCTACAACGTCATTCCCTGTGTCGTCTTTGAGTCAATGCTGCCAAATCATTGGTCGTGTCGTTCATATGTTCAAGAGAAGTCCATCTGAAACCTATATTGAGTCGGCCATCTGCAGTTATCCATTCTCTCCGTGTCGACCTTCCCTATGTCCAGTCCAATTCACGTCATACTCTGTTTCACCTTCAAAATCTGTTACTCATTTCATGTCATTGATGGGGGATACATCAAGGCCCTCCTGTGACAAGTTTTGTTCCATCGAATTCAACTCATTATTCGGAATCAAGACTTAGAAATTATTTGGTACCTTGGAGCTTGCATGCCTCAATGGTAGGTTTCCTCTCTTTCGACAGTGGGTTTACATCATTGACCCCTAATCGAAATATTCCATCGGATGTTTGACTTCAATTCATTTATTCGCACTCAATGGATTGTACTAGAGTACCTTGGGAGTCATTGACATCAATGGTGATTTCCCTCGCACTTGTTAACGGTTTCATTAATGACCGGTAATCAAGTGGTTTCTGCCATGTTCGACTTCAAACATGTAATCACATGGTTAGGTTCGTACTTTGGGTGACGAGATTGAAGACCCTGAATATCACCTCTTTTGTCCAGGTTGCGATGGAGTATGTATTATCTGCAATACATAGATCCACTGTGTATGTCTCGTGGCTATGTCGTCTCAATTTGAAATTTCTCGCATAGATCCACAATGTATTTCTGGTGGCTATGCTATATTTTGACGGCATGGATCCACAGTGTATGATTGGTGGCCAAGACCTATGTCTATAATGTCATCAGTCTATGATCTGAGTATGGGAATGCCTACCTCATAATTGGTATATATGATATTTTGTAGATGCTTCGTTGTTCGCAGGTTTCTGATTAGGTGTGCTCCTGGTTTCTGACACACACATGCAGCTTACAAAGTCTTTCGACTGTCACTGGTTCCAACCTCATACTTTGGGGGGCATTCTGTTACCCATGATTTTGGTCGTCATGATGATGTATTGATGATGGTGTACTCAGGCTCTTCATAAGAACTTTCTCCTGAGAAAAGTTACTTTCATCTCTTCCCAGAAAACTCATTTTTGAAGAAGGTTCGCAGGCTGCTAGTATATTTGGGTGCGAGAATGCCTTATTCTCGCAGGCTTCCTTAAGCCAGGATGCGAACTTCTCACACTGTGTTGAACTGCTAGGGTGTGAACTCTTCCTAAAGCATGGAAAAAGATGAATTATCGATGTTTCTAGAAGGGAATATTCTAGAAGGATGGGTTGGCATTCGAATGGTTATCCTAGTACTGGATTCCCTGATATTTTGGGATCATTCTTATCCAAGTAACTAATTCATTCTCTCCTATATATTGAGGGAATTCTCATGGAAAAGGTTAAGCAAGATTCATTGGAGAATTGGTGAAAGAATTGTATGAAGGACTCAACATTGAACAACAGCTTGGAGACTCTAGCAATTCTATCAAGAGGATTTGATCTTCTTCATACAAGGATTGAGCAAGTGTGTGTGTCAGAGCCAAGAGCCATCGAAAGGAAGTTTGTGACATCAAGGCTCAGGTTGTAATCTTTACTTTCCATTAATATGATACAGTGGCATGTCCCATTCCCATAAAGCTAATATCACTTTATTGTGTAATTCCTTGATCATACACATAGGTTAACTATTGAATATATTGTGTTATCTTCACTTTGGTTGGTTTGTGTTGTCTTGGTCTGGACTTCACGAGAGCACTGGAGTGAAGCAGGAGAAACAAAGACCCTAGGAAGTGATAATAAGGTATGTTACTTGTTTCTTCCTCCTAGTTAATTCAATGGTCAAAACTTAGGAAAAGAGTCATGTCCTGTCCTGTTTTGTTCTAGATCCAGGTGGATCTAGGGAGATCAGTTAGTGTCCGCACCTACCGATTAGTCTGATAACAATAACATGTTATTGCAGTACTCACCGGTGGCATCCTTTCTCATTCACACACGCCTGAATGAGGTGCCCATAGGTTTCAGAATCCACTCTAATGTTTTCTTCATCCGTGGCATGTAAATTTTCGAGTGATTCCTCCAGCTTTCCATTCCTACAGAGCGTGGCAATGCCGAAACGGTCATTGGGTTCACATTTTAATGTCGATTGTGAAGTTTTAGTGTGCCCACTAATGGATTTTGGAGGTTGATCCATCAGGCTACCAAGGAATCGCATTTTGGTTTACTAATGCTACTCATTTTCGACTGATTAAAATACTTCACAAATCAAAGCTCGCCATAGCTTAGAATGAAGCTTAGCTGGCTATTTTAATTACCCAAGTTTTAGTTCCTTTGGTTCATTTTATTCAACTATTTTACATTAAACTTATTTTCATACTTGGTTTAATTTTCTGATTTTTGCAACCTCAATTTTGCTCAAGCTATATCTCCTCTTGCATCTCCCTCTCAATTTCCTTATTGAATAGAAAACCAGTTTTATTGTATCTATGTTATTCTTTGTTAATCATCTTTTAATAATCTGTATTCATTTCATTCTGCTCATAAAATCTGGATCGGTATATCATCCCTCACTTTTTTTGACCACCTCGGGAATATGTTTTCCGAAGGTTGGGTGTATGTAATGTCACCTTTTGACCTAGACAACTAGAACTACTTAAGGCCTAATCATCTTTATTTTCTATTTACTGTGAAACTATTGATGATACACTTGAATTTTTAAGACACATGAACCTATGTGAATGACAATTCTATGAATGTTTAATGTTATTTGAATTATGATGGATATTATGCAATCTATTTATAACTTGAAAATTTTGACATTTAAAGTTTTTGGTACGTGGATACCGGATTGAGATTATGATTAAATGCATCTACCCGATGATAATGCATTTATATGTATGATTTTGCGCTATAGATTAATTTTTTGATCAAGAGGCTATGAAATAGTCAAAGGATAATGATGATTAAAAGTTGATGTTGTGAACATCGACCGAGAAACAATATGGTATGAATATTTGTATGTGAAATTATGTTGGTTCAAATGCATTGCTATGATATGTGGAAAAGTGCAGGTTTTTCAGGTGGTGAGACTGCCTAAAACTGAATATACAATGACAAAATTCCCAGCAACGCAATGCCACTGTATGGTCCATGGTAGAGTGTTTACCCTAGTTCTATTAGGAGGGGTGGAGGCATTTCCCACCGTATATCCTCTGAAACCTGGATTCATGGGAGGACAGTGTTAGCTCACGCTCCCCTAGACGTGTTATGATGACTGTCAGTTGTCTGTTGGGGAGGCTTGGTCAAGAGAGTTGACACTTTTGCTTACGGGTTCTATCTAGAGTTAGGTCAATATAGTTGACGCTCCAAGATAGTCCAGCGGAGGAAGGATACAGATGGAAGATGGAAGTAGGTTAGGGAGGAAGGATGACTAGAAGTAAATGATAGTGTGTGGAGTTTTCACCTTATAGTAGAATTTCTTGATATATATATATATATATATTTGCTTACCTGAAGTATAATTATCTAAGTGAATGTTGTCTATGCTAAATTATTATAATTGAGGGATTTTGCAAACATTTTAAATGGTCTACTATATTTTATGAAATGAATGCTCTTGTTGATTGGATTGGATGCATACAAAAATTACTTTAGGCGTGATCATTATTGTCATTATTACATGTTTGAGTCATGTATGTGCTAGCTACACATGCATGTCTTTCACATGTACACTAGTATGTATAAGTGTTTTAAATTGACGATGTTGTTTATTTGATGAGGATGTATGAATCATGTGTCATTACCCTTGTATTGTAAATTACTCTAACTTCGGAACGAAGTTTCTTGAAGGGTGGGTGTATGTAGTAGAGACCTATGCCTTACATGCCTAAGTAGAACATTGTTGTCGAAAAGGAGAACAAAACTTTCATTGAAATGGTGCAGTGTTGACCCTTATTTTGTTCCAATTGTTATATTCATAAGAGAGAAACTTTCAATATGATGTGGAGTTGTTCCAGCCTAGTAATTGAAGTAGGATCTCTAAAGCATGCTTGAAAAAGCATATCATTCTGACGTGGTTTTTTATTTGTTCAAAGAGATGCTATTGCCTTTACAAAATTTATTTTTATTGGCAATTTAGTATTTTCATTTATGTTAGTTATTGCAATAAAAACACATCTTGATATTGCTTCAACGGTTTGCAGGTTTCTTTTCCGGCCTATTTACTAAATGTGATTCTAAATATGGCAAGTAATTTAAAACTAGCTTTCTACTTTGATGTACAAAAATTGGTATGGAAAGATGGTTACCTGAATTGAATTGAATCCGTAAGATGTCAAATCATAAAAAGATAATCTATGGCAGGGAAACAATGGGTATTTAAAATAAAAATTGAATGCTTAAGATGTCAAATCATAAAAAGATAATCTATGGTAGAGAAACAATGGGCATTTAAAATAAAGTAAAAAAATTATCCATTTAAAAAAATATTAAGCTGTTGACATCCACAAATCATAGATCCATTATGCACATAAGGAAAACTGGTAGTGCCATGTGTATCTATGGAAATCATTATAACAATTGTCCCATGTAAAATCCTAAAGCTACTCACAAATACTAAGATTAAAAGGTAAAACTCAGTTTGGGACCTCATAAAACAAAGAAAACTAAGTTTGCCACAGGACTCTCACATATTCTTAAGGATTAAAAAAGTTAACCATCTTAGCACAACATAAAAGGAAAACAAAAAATTTAGTATGCAACACACAAAATGTGATGTCCTTCCACTCATCTGCATATTACTTTGGAACTCAATATTACATGATCACTTTTGCAAAAATATGTCTTAGTTTCCAACCAATGTTGCAATTGTCTATTAGAAGTCTTCCTTCTAGTCAAATTGCCAAAGCTCGAGAAGAATCAGTGAGCAAGCAATCGTCGTTGTCGATACGAATAAAGAATCACTAATTTGTAATTGCACATGACCAGAGACTCCATTAACATTTTCACCTAGAAAAATAGTGAGAACTCTGAATTCATGGTGTTAGCTCCCAAAATGAATCAGTCACTTGGTTTCATTTTGTAGGTGATAGCATGCTCATATGTAGGATTTTCTATTTGTTTTTAGATTCTTCTAGTGTCAAAACTTAGGTTTTAAATTCATGCCTTAGAAATAAGTTGATCCATAAAGGTTGTTTTTATAAAATTTCATGAAAATCTTTTCAACAGCTAACGCATGTTGCAAGGTTGATGCTAGCTGGTGAAAGTAGCGGGTTTCAACGGTTAAGGAGTACTTTCCCGCAGACAGGCTAGCTGGTAAAAGCATGAAACACGTGTTTTTCTTCCACAATTTCAGAAATTGAAAAGAAGACACGCTCGACACAAGTCACATAATTATTATGAGGTGTTGGTCGAAGCGAATGATGATGAGGATACCGTTATGCACGTTTTAATCGGATATTATGGCGGATCGTGCTGGTGATTGCATGCTTCAGCAATGATAACATTGGAGATGACGAATTCACATCCATCATCACAGGTAAAGGAGCAGTACCACTCACCCAGCGACATCAAATCAGTACTTCATATTTTGAACACGCACTATTCACAGGTAATATGGTATGGCTCCATATTTGAATTGGTAACACCGAGAGTTTTCACCAGTGCCAAACCTTGGCTCAAGCAGGAAATTACCGTGACATTGTCTGGCAATTGTATGAGGTTCAAGTTACAGATGGCAAGGAAACAAAGTGGTTTATTGCTAAGGAAAGAATTGGATAGCCTGTCATTCTTACAGTCACATCTAGATGTGCAAAAACGTTTCTCAGACGCAGGCTGCATGAGTTATGTTGAAAGGTTACAAAATGGTTGCCACCAAATAACAGCTGAAGCATTTTCTAAATCATATGATGGAAACAGAGCTAGTGTGGGTTCTGTAGAAATGATAGTCGATGAAGCCGTCATTTCCACAACAACCAACTTACCCAGATCAGGCCAGAGCTGGTTTAAGACAACAGCAACCAAGAATTTGAATTTTAGGGTATACCTTAAGGAAGAATTCAGAGATATCACCTGGAAGAAAAGCATGCCAGTTTCTCATCTGGAAGATGAATGGAAGGACCTGTTTAAAGGTATTCAACTCTATATCACCTCAGAAGGCAAGTATGACAAGCTAGTGTTATATCATTTCAAACTTTTAGATCATTTCATAGGGAAGACCCTCTTGAATTTACCTTTTTTCCTCCACAAAAGCCTAACCAATTTATGTAAAAAGATTAGAGATGAACCTCTAAGCATAAAAATCACCCTTTGTCATTTTGGCTTGATCAAACTGATAATTCTAGGAGAACTCAGACAAAGAGGAAGGACTTGGCAACATTTTCTTTTTTGGGAAGGCTTTGAGACTCAAACTCAACCCATGAATGAGCAGAAGAAAAATGGAAAAAAACAGTTAACTCCTCAGAGCAGATCAAGGAGGAGGAGATCTCTTCCAGGACCACCAGAGGACAGGATTTCCAGCATAAAGTCTAAAAGAGCAAAGAAAAAAATCAGATTTTGAAACCAATTCAGAGCAGCCTACAGTAAAAAAGACAAACATTCTCAATTTACCATACACAGACTCGGAAACAGAGCCATAGCAAGAAGATGAAAGTCCAGCCATTAAAAGCCCTAAACACTCCATGGAAATTGCACAAGACTATGATAATTTTACTCCCATTGATGAAGGTGAAACATCAAAGAGAAAAAAGTCAAAGAAATCACAAAAAATTAAGCAACTGAAAGAGGTGATTGCACAACATGAGGTTTTGGAAAGAGTAATCAAGGCAAGATACAAATCCCTATCTGACAATTTTGCAAAGACAAATGCAACATTTGAGAAGTTGGCTCGTGAGAGTGTTAAAGACAAAAAGAGAAAGAAGAAAATCACCAAGGACTATAACAGTTTGTGGTGGTTAACAAAGCACCTTAAGAGGAAAATTAAGAAATTGAAGCAGAAGAGTAAATCCCATCCAGATCTACAGGTACTGGCCCAAGTTGTTGTGAATATGTAGGGATATAAATCAAAGGCACACTAAGTTTTTGGTAAAACAACAGTTTTGGAGGTGAAAGGTTCCTTTTTGGCCAAAGACAGAACTTTCACCAGCGCAAAGGGTAAATTTACACCAGTTAGCTGGTGAAAAGCAGAACTTTCACCAGCTAACCAACAGATCATAAGGTAAATTAGTTGGTGAAAGTACAGAAATAAATTTTTGGAAAGCTAAGCTGGAGCGAGGAAATATTGAAGTATTTAAAAAGGGTTTGAGAGCATCGAAGGATTAACCACCTAATCAAGAAACACTCAGCATCAGATATTCATGGAGATTTTGAGACCAAATGCTAAATTGGTCAACTAAAGTTTTGGTTATGGTTATTAAAAGAGTATAGCTACAGAAGACAACATTTACCCTTCCACGACACAACAAAATCAAAGGGGATGAAGTACAAATGTCAAGATCAACATAGAAGACAGTTCGAGTTCTAGGAACTAGTCATTTCTTATCAATTGTGTTTAGTTAGTTTTATTTTCTATATTTAGATACATATCCAAGTTTTCATAATCTAAAAAACTGATTGTAAAAGGCTATAAATGCCTATCTTTTCTAAGAAACAAAGGTTCAATCTGGGAGACATTTTCTAGCTATTGTACTTGACTTCTTATTCTGATAATAGAATCACAGTCCTCTTTTGTTTTCAATATCAGATTGTTTCATATATTTCATGACTCTGCACTTTATTCCAGTTTAGTTTAGCCTTTAAGAACTGTCATCTTCTTATTAAGCTCATAAACTTGGATTAAAGAATTTCTTATTGTCTTGTATGACCCTGCACATGGTTGTATTTGGTTATCTGGATTAGTATTCTTCATTCCATTTTTCAACTCTGTTGTGTGATTATTGTTCTCTAAAAGCACTGTCTTATTTAGTTACATGATAAGTGGTTACTTTCATCAGCTTTTGAGTTATCCTATTGTCCCAAATATACCTAAAAACATTTTGACTTGAAGTTAGCAAACACTTTTGGTCTACAACCACAAAGGGTTTCTTGGAGTGATAACAAATTGGCGTCGTTGTCGGGGAAACGAAATTTAAGCTCTGCTTTCCTAGGATACGACAAAGACCCGATCTTTGATAATAGACAAAGATTAGACATTTTATTGGTTGTAACTATCTATCTGGCAACTGCACAAGTTCATCCTGGCTCCTAAGAGGATCAGTACCAGGGTGAATCCACAAGAATCACCTGTCACACCAGTGCCCAATCTAGAACTAATTCTCAGAAGAGGAAACCATTCCAGGGTCAAACATCAAGATCAGACACAGAAGGTAATCCTCTCTTTAGTTCTGAAAAATCTACTACAGAAAAAATTGAATCTTTTTTCAAGAGTGCTGATGAAAAAGCAACTGTAACTACTGTAGAAGAATCAATTTTTTCTTATCAACAGGAAAATATCAGTGATGATGAATTGATAGATTCAAAATTGATTAAAAAAGCATCTAAGACCTTAGAAAGAAATCATATTTCTTCCTCTCTTGAGTCTTTTCATTCACAACAGAAAGAAGATCATTTAAATATTTACACTAGCCTCCTTGTTGTAGAACATCTTCTTTAAGAATTGTCTGCTAAAGGTGAAGAAAACCTAGCTGAATAGCTTGCAAATTTTCACAGAGCCTCATATCAGACCTCTTTCCCATTAGAGAATTCACCTCCTTTACATTCCCCCGGTGTTGAGGAATCAAAGAAAAAACTATCATCCCTGATCATTATGGCTGCACCACCTCCTTTGACCAAGATGCAACAAATCCTAGTTGCTAGGTATGCACCACTTATATTGCCAAACCCAGTATCAGCTATGCCGACATGAGACTATCAGAAGTATATGCTCAAATTCACAGGTGAGGGCGATGTGACTGCTAAAGAACATATTGAGGCCTTCTACAGTTATGCTGAAAACCTTAATATTGAGGAGGAAGATGTTTGGACCCGAGTTCTTGTCCAAATCTTAGATGGCCATGCTAGGAAATGGTTCAAAGAACTCCCTGTTGCTTCCATAGCTGGCATTGAGCAATTAGATGACACCTTCTTGAAACATTGGGGTGATAGAAGAGATTTTCTATACTATATCACTGAATTTGGAAATCTAAGGAAAAAAAATGGTGAGTCAGTCTCAGATTTCACTAAAAGGTTTAACCGGATGTATAGTAAAATACCAGCAGAGATAAAACCTTCAGATGCCTCTGCCAAAATCACATATTTCGATTCTTTTGACTCAGAGTTCTGTTTATTGTTGAGAGAAAGGAGGTCACCAACACTATCTCTAATGAAAGATGTTGTCCTTGAGGTGGAATCAAATATTTTGGCTGCTCAAAAGCTAAAGGGAAACTCTGATAGGAGAAAGCCGAGAGACGAAGCTTCTTCTTCATCCAATGCAAACCCAAAGTTAGATAAAATGGGTAAGATGTTAGAATCTCTAACATTTAAGATATCTAAACTCAAAATTGAAAATAAGCAGCCTGTCAAGGGAGGGGGCACTTATGATTATGCAGGTAGAAACCCAAATCAAAATCCCAACAACTTCAGAAGAAATAATCAGGCAATGCAGATTTTGCAAAGAGAAAGGAATCCTACTGAGGATCAGAGGATAAAGGCTCCTCTTCAGAATGTCGTGATGGACAAAGATGAAGGTGATTATCAAGAAGATGGAGAAGATAATATTCACTGTGTTGGAGAAGAGACAGGGAAATCTTATCTGACACAACATGACTATGAAGAGACATTGATGACTGAACAAACAGAGGAAAATTCTGTTGATGATGGCATTTTTTCAATGGAAGAGAAGAACAGATATAATCTCAGATCTAAGTCTGATACTGCCCAACAGAATGCACTAGCCTCTCCCAAAAAGAGCACAACCCCTATTAAGAAAAAAGATAAGACATCAGAGAATCAACAAACAGATCCTTCAAAAGCAAACGCATCAGTTCCTCCCAAGAAGACTGTTGTCCCTGTCAAACAACAAATTCAGAAAAGTCAGACCGTTGCTGACCAACAAAGCATTCAGAAATCTCCTTTAAATGAAGTAAAGGTCTCCGATAAAATCTCCCATTCTTTTAATTTTAAGGCTGAAATACAGAAAATTAAAATTCCCATCCCTTTGGTTGAGTTAATGAAAAATGAAACATTCAAGAAAGATATCCTCAAAACTCTGGATCCCAAATCCATATCCCCCTCTGTTGATATTCTCAATATATATGATGAAAATCCAACCATTACTCTGGGCCAAATGATAGAAGATAGAGATGAAAGTTTTCCACCTGTTTACATCTCTCTAAACATTCATGACAAAACACTACATAATTGTTTGTTGGACTCCGATGCTTCTCACAACTTAATGCCAAAGGCGGTCATGGACGAGCTTGGGTTAGAGATTACTAAGTCTTACCATGATCTTTTCTCTTTTGACTCTCAGAAAGTCAAATGTCTTGGAATGATCAAGGACTTAGCTGTAACATTGACCCAAGCATCCATGAAAACTATGGTTATGGATATAGTAGTGGCAAACATCCCACCTAAATTTGGATGCTTGTTATCAAGATCGTGGATGAAGAGGCTAGGTGGCACTCTTCAAATGGATCTCTCCTATGCTACTATCCCTGTTTTTGGAGGAGTAAATAGAAGGTTATACAGGAAATCACAACTGACATATGTAATCAGTGACGAACAAAATCCAGCCAACCATTCTATCTATTCAGTCGACACAGGTATGGGATCTTACATTTTACAAATTGATGATTCATTACCAGATGCATTGTTGTTTAGGAAGCCTGCAGTTCAGTCCACAGAAGTAGAAGAAGACGATATTTGGACCATGTTCTTCGATGGTGCTTGTACCAAAGAATCGGTAGGAGCAGGGGTGGTATTGATTTCTCCTTCAAACAAAACTTCTCATTTGTCCTTTAAGCTTGATTTTAAAGTGACTAACAACATTGCAGAGTATGAGGCACTACTCCTGGGATTAAATGCAGCCAAAGAGATGGAGATTAAAAGATTACATGTATTCGGAGACGCAGATTTAATCATTCAGCAAGTAAATAAGTCCTTTCAAGCAAAACATGTCAGGCTGAAAGCCTATAGAAATGAAGTTTTGAGAGCAATCCATACTTTTACAGATTTAAAGATTTCATTCATACCCAGAGCAATGAATGAATTGGATGATTCATTAGTTGTGTCGGCCTGTGCTTTTATACCTCCTCTACCTCCTAAATTGAATTATGAGATTCAAGTTAAGTATAGGCCATCCCTCCTTGACAATGTAAAATTCTGGAAGGTTTTCAAGGACGATGTTGAACTCACTAGATTTCTTGTAGTAATAGATGAGTTTGCATATTTGTAAGTTGATTTGGAAAATGAACGTGATGAGGATGTTGATAAACCAAATTTTAGAAGCAAAATTGCAGCACATGAAATAGTACAATTGTCCACCAACAAAATTTCTAAAGGTTTGGTTCCTTTGGAGAAGCATTTCAATAATAAGGATGTGGCGATCAAAATGGAAAAGAAGGAAGAAGACTCAGAGGTTTTTCAGTATAATGTAGCCAATGAAAAGGATCCCAAATATGTCAACTTAGCTTCACATCTGACTGAAAAACAAAAGGATGATTACGGTGAGTTGTTAAAATAATTTGCTGACATCTTTGCTTGGAAATATGATGATTTAAAGACGTTCAACACTGAGATAATTCATCACAAGATCCCCTTGAACAAAGATACAAAACCATTTAGGCATAAACTTAGATCTTTCAATCCTATGTTGTTGTCTACAATGGAAAGGGAAATCAAGAAGCTATTGGACACCCGCATTATCATACCTCTCAGATACTCAGAATGGATTGAAAATCTTGTACCAGTCAAAAAGAAGAATGGAGAGATCAGACTCTATGTGGATTTCAGAAATTTGAATAAGTGCTCTAGGAAGGACAACTACCCGCTGCCCAAAATGGAACATATTTTACAGAAGGTGTCAGGATCAAAGGTGTCTTTTATTGATGGGTTTTTCGGATACAACCAGATTGATGTCCATCCGGATGATAGGAAAAAACTGCCTTTACCACTCCATGGGGTACGTTTATGTACGAAAATATGCCTTTCAGATTGATGAATGCAAGAGCGACATTCCAAAGGGCGATGGACATTGCTTTCATTGGGGAGAAAGACAAATTCGTCTTGATATATCTTGATGACATTACTGTTTTTTCGAGTAGCCATGAACACCATTTGCAGCACTTGAGAAAGACATTCCTAAAATGTCGAAGGTATGGCATTTCTCTTAATCCTAAAAAATCTAATTTTGCACTCAAGGAAGGGAAATTACTTGGACATATTGTTTCATCTAATGGGGTGAGGATCGACCCAAAAAGAGTGGAAGCTATTAAAAATTTGTCTCTTCCTAGATCAGAGAAGGACATTTAGTCTTTCCTTAGGACTATAAACTTTATTAGGAGGTTTATAGAAAACTTTGCAGAACTCACAAAGCATATCACTTCTATGTTAAGAAAGAACTCTGAAGTAAGATGGACTGAAGAAGCCAAACACTCATTCAACACTATCAAAGAAGCCATTATGACAACCCCTGTTTTAATCAGCCCCGACTTCGCTAAGGAGTTTTATATCTTTTCATTTTCTTCGAAAGACACTATTGTAGTAGTACTATTGTAGAGAAATGTCGATGATCAGGAGAAACCAATTGCCTTCTTCAGTAAAGTCTTGAGGGATGCTGAAGTGAAGTATGAATTATTGGAGAAACAAGCATATATGCTCATCAAGTCATTAAAATCCTTCAGAGTTTACATCCTTCAAGCCAAGGTAATAGCTTACGTACCTTCCAGTTCAGTTAAAGATGTGCTTATACAACCCGACATAGATGGAAAAACGAGTAAGTGGATAGCAAAGTTAATTGAATTTGATGTTGAAATCAAACCGGCAAAACTTGTGAAAGGTCAAGGCCTTACCAAACTTCTTGCAAAAGAAAATTGTAAACTGCTTGAGATAAATTTGGTAAGTGTAAATGCAGATAATGTTCAGTCTTCAAAGGATAAAGGAAGTGAAGAAATGCATGTCTCAGTTCACCTATCCAACTGTAAATGGTACAGCCACGTCATTCATTTTCTGCAAACTTTATCAGTCCCTTCAGATTTGACAAGAACACAAGGGAGGGCTTTAAAGCTTAAAGCCATGAATTTTTGCATCAATGACAACTTATTGTTCTGGAAAAATCCAATAGGTTTATTATTGAGGTGCATAAACCAAGAGGAAGCAGCTAGGATCATGACTGAATTCCATAATAGTGAATGCGGAGGACATCACTATTGGAAGACTATCGCACATAAAATCTTAAGAGCTGGTTATTACTGGCCATCTTTATTTTCAGATGTGTGTGAATTTGTGAGAACATGTGACAAGTGCCAAAGGTTTGCAAGCAAACAACAACTAAAATCCCTCCCCCTTAGACCTATTGTGGTCACAGGTCCCTTCCAGCAATGGGGTCTGGACTTCATAGGTGAGATTCACCCCCCTTATAGAAATCAACACAGATGGATCTTTGTTGCCACCGATTATTTTACAAAATGGATTGAGGCCATTCCTACCAGGAATGCCAATCACACTGTCATCATTAATTTTCTGCAAGAAAACATATTCACCAGATTTGGTTTCCCTAACAGAATAGTCATTGATAACGCTGCTGCATTTAAAGATAAACACTTGGTGAAGTTATGTGAAGAGCTGGGAGTTCAACTAGTACATTCTATTGCTTACTATCCACAAGGAAATGGCTTAGTTGAGTCATCGAATAAGAGTTTAGTCAGAATTATAAAGAAGTTGCTTGAACAAAATACTAGAGGCTGGGATTCCAAGCTAAAATTTGCTTTGTGGGCTGACAGGGTTACAAATAAAAAGTCAATTGGTACATCCCCCTTCAAGTTGGTATATGGTACTGAAGCCATATTTCTTGTTCAACTTGCACTGCCAGTTGCAAAGTTTTTACAAGAAACTGACTCTGAACCAAGTGATTTAACTCAAAGGATCCATAATCTTGTAGAGTTGTAGCAAGACAGAGAGCAGCTTCTAGAAAAGATAGAATTACACCAAGAAAAGATGAAGGATGTTTTCGACAAGAAATTCAAAGAAAATATTTTCAAAACAGGGGAACTGGTCTTAAAATGGGATGCAGCAAGGCAAGAAAAAGGGAAACATGGCGAATTTGATGCTCTCTGGGCAGGTCCTTTTTTCATAACAGCAGTTCAGCAGAACAATACCTTTGTTCTCCAAAATCTTGCAGGCGAAGAAATAGCAAGTGGCCCTTTCAACGTGCGTTTTCTAAAAACCTATTTTTCATAAGGCTTTTCTTAAAACCTTGTTTTACTTGTACATATTCTTTTCAGTTTTGTTTGTTTTCTTATTGCTTGAATAACTCCATGCCCAATGGTATTGAGCAAAACCATTTTTCAAATTTTCAAATTGTAATAAAGGCTACTAAGTCTAACTAGGTTCTTGGTGACCTCACAGGGAGGTATCCATCCCAGTTGGAGCCAAATGTTAGCTCCCAAAATGAATCAGTCACTTGGTTTCATTTTGTAGGTGATAGCATGGTCATCTATAGGATTTTCTATTTGTTTTTAGATTCTTCTAGTGTCAAAACTTAGGTTTTAAATTCATGCCTTAGAAATAAGTTGATCCATAAAGGTTGTTTTTATAAAATTTCATGAAAAGCTTTTCAACAGCTAACACATGTTGCAAGGTTGATGTTAGCTGGTGAAAGCAGCGAGTTTCAACGGTTAAGGAGTACTTTCCCACAGACAGGCTAGCTGGTGAAAGCACGAAACACATGTTTTTCTTCCACAATTTCAGAAATTGAAAAGAAGACACGCTCGACACACGTCACATAATTATTATGAGGCGTTGGTCGAAGAGAATGATGATGAGGATACCGTTATGCACGTTTTAATCGGATATTATGGCGGATCGTGCTGGTGATTGCATGCTTCAACAATGATAACATTGGAGATGACGAATTCACATCCATCATCACAGGTAAAGAAGCAGTACCACTCACCCGGCGACATCAAATCAACACTTCATATTTTGAACATGCATTGTTCACAGGTAATATGGTATGGTTCCATATTTGAATTGGTAACACCGAGAGTTTTCACCAGCCCCAAACCTTGGCTCAAGCAGGAAATTACCATGACATTGTCTGTCAATTGTCTGAGGTTCGAGTCACAGATGGCAAGGAAACGAAGTGGTTTATTGTTGAGGAACGAATTGGATAGCCTGTCATTCTTACAGTCGCATCCAGATGTGCAAAAATGTTTCTCAGACGCAGGCTGCATGAGTTATGTTGAAAGGTTACAAAATGGTTGCCACCAAATAGCAGCTGAAGCATTTGCTAAATCATATGATGGAAACAGAGCTAGTGTGGGTTCTATAGAAATGATAGTCGATGAAGACGCCATTGCCACAACAACCATATTACCCAGATTAGGCCAGAGCTGGTTTAAGACAACAACAACCAAGAATTTGAATTTTAGGGTATACCTTAAGGCAGAATTCAGAGATATCACCTGGAAGAAAAGCATGCCAGTTTCTCATCTAGAAGATGAATGGTAGGACCTGTTTAATGGCATTCAACTCTATATCACCTCAGAAGGTAGGTATGGCAAGCTAATGTTATATCATTTCAAACTTTTAGATCATTTCACAGGGAAGACCCTCCTGAATTTACCTTTTTTCCTCCACAAAAGACTAACGAAAGTATGTAAAAATATTAGAGCTGAACCTCTAAGCATAAAAAACACCCTTTGTCATTTTGGCTTGATCAAATTGATAATTCTAGAAGAACTCAGACAAAGAGGAAGGACTTGGCAACATTTTCTTTTTTGGGAAGGCTTTGAGACGCAAACTCAACCCATGAATGAGCATAAGAAAAATGGAAAAAAGCAGTTAACTCCTTAGAGCAGCTCAAGGAGGAGGAGAGCTCTTCCAAGACCACCAGAGGACAGGATTTCCAGCATAAAGTCTAAAAGAGAAAAGAAAAAATTAGATTTTGAAACCAATTCAGAGCAGCCTACAGTAAAAAAGACAAACATTCTCAATTTACCATACACAGACTCGGAAATAGAGCCAGAGAAAGAAGATGAAAGTCTAGCCATTAAAAGCCCTGAACACTCCATGGAAATTGCACAAGACTGTGAGACTTTTACTCCCATTGATGAAGGTGAAACATCAAAGAGAAAAAATTCAAAGAAATCACAAAAAGTTAAGCAACTGAAAGAGGTGATTGCACAACAGAAGGTTTTGGAAAGAGTAATCAAGGCAAGATACAAATCCCTATCTGACAATTTTGCAAAGATAAATGTTGCATTTGAGAAGTTGGCTCGTGAGAGTGCCAAAGACAAAAAGAGAAAGAAGAAAATCACCAAGGACTATAACAGTTTGTGGTGGTTAGCAAAGCGCCTTAAGAGGAAAATTAATAAATTGAAGTAGAAGAGTAAATCACATCCAGATCTGCAGGTACTGGCCCGGGTTACTGTGAATATGCAGGGAGATAAACCAAAGGCACACTAATTTTTTGGTAAAACAACAGTTTTGGAGGTGAAAGGTTCCTTTTTGGACAAAGACAGAACTTTCACCAACGCAAAGGGTAAATTTACAACCAGTTAGCTGGTAAAAAGTAGAACTTTCACCAGCTAACCAGTAGATCATAAGGTGAATTAGCTGGTGAAAGTACATAAAGCAATTTTTGGAAAGCTAAGATGGAGCAAGGTAATTTTGAAGTATTTAAAAAGGGTTTGAGAGCATCGAAGGATTAACCACCTAATCAAGAAACACTCAACATCAGAGATTCATGGAGATTTTGAGACCAAATGCTAAATTAGTCAACTAAAGTTTCGGTTATGGTTATTAAAAGAGTACAGCTACAAAAGACATGTGCCTTTACCCTTCCATGACACAACAGAATCAAAGGTGATGAAGTATAGATGTCAAGATCAACATAGAAGACAGTTCGAGTTCTAGGAACTAGTCTTTGCTTATCAATTGTCTTTAGTTAGTTTTCTTTTCTATATTTAGATACAGATCCAAGTTTTCAGTATCTAAAAAACTGATTGTAAAAGGCTATAAATGCCTATCTTTTCTAAGAAACAAAGGTTCAATCTGGGAGGCATTTTCTAGCTATTGTACTTGACTTCTTATTCTGATAATAGAATCATAGTCCTCTTTTGTTTTCAATATCAGATTCTTTCATATATTTCATGACTCTGCACTTTATTCCAGTTTAGTTTAGCCTTTAAATACTGTCATCTTCTTATTAAGCTCATAAAATTGGATTAAATAATTTCTTACTGTCTTGTATGAGCCTGCACATGGTTGTATTTGGTTATCTAGATTAGTATTCTTCATCCCCTTTTTCAACTCTGTTGTTTGATTATTGTTCTCTAAAAGCACTGTCTTATTCAGTTACATGATAAGTGATTACTTTCATCAGCTTTTGAGTTATCCTATTGTCCCAAATATACCTAAAAACATTTTGACTTGAAGTTACCAAGCACCTTTGGTCTACAACCACAAAGGGTTTCTTGGAGTGATAACACATGGGTCTTGACATCTCATTATTTATACCTGGAAAGAATATTGCCAAGTTAACATTTTTGTTCTGATTGATATTGGAATAGGATCAAAGTTTAATTTTTCTATGTTTAATCGCTTCAGACATATATTAGTGCGAAATTATGCGAGCATGTAGTTGAGGAAGACCACAACTTTCATATTGCTCTTTATATTTATGTTTTGTTGTTTCCTGACTAAAAACCAGAACACTGAAACAAAGGTTAATAGAAATTCAGTGAGTGTGGCCAAATCAGCAACTTTGAACAACAACCTCAAGTCCTTTTCCTTTTTAGTCCTTTTTTTGTGATGTTTAGCAGCGGGATGGTTACAAAACCCAATTGATAGACAATCTCCTTTATGCTCCAAGGGTTATCAACCTATCATTACTCGGATAGAATAGAATAACAGGAATGACATTTTACTGCAATCCATGCCATGTTTAGGAAAATCTCCTATAGTCCCAATATATTTTAGGCAACTTTGGTTACAATATTAATGAAATATTTTGGCTTCGAAAAACCCTAAACTCATAATTCGACCTGGTCGTGGATTACCTAAGTGTTCATAAAATCTAGGTTGAATGGTCATTTTAATAATTAGCGTGAATTCTCACCCTTGACAGATTTTACGGTCTACGCTCTACCTCTCGGTTCAGTGTTGTTTTCCCTACAAGATCCCAATGAATAATCATTGTAGAAAAACAAAACATGCACAAGATACATGCAAGCATGTAAAATACAAGACACAAAATGGCAATAACATTTCATCTTTATTAAGAGAAAACATGTGCGTAGAATATTAAACTTGGCTCTGATAAATTTAACCAAACAAGAGAATCAATCCACTAGATGGCAGCCTAGGATGAGGTTAGAGACATCTCCTTTGAACTACACTTGAATATATCTTCAATCTCTTCTCTCCCAATAGGGTGGAAATAACATGCTTATATTTTGATAATGCAGGTAGTTAAGTAGTTCAACTTCACAAGGATTGGATTTCTTGTGTCTTTTAACAAACAAACAACTTAACACAACTATCGTTCTTTTGTGGCTCGGTTCTTTCTTTGACCATATGTCCTCAACCATTGTGTTTTCTCTTCACACCCAATCTCTCTCCTCGATATTTCCAGCTTATGTTTATTATTCAATTTCATCCTAGTTTATTCTTTTGGTGTTGTCTTAGATCTAGACTAGACATGCTTTGAAACTTACGCATAGTGTGCTTAATCTTAGTGTACCTAGCAGTCCCACTGGTGGCTTTTGGTCGTTTCTGGACATTTTTTTTTCAATCATAACAATATAAAATTACATTGCTGCCTCAATTGTAGTATAGGTGGAGTTTACTTACAAAAACCAGAAGCCAAATCAATTACTATTACAACTTCCTAGAATTATCATTGAATCATTTTTTATAAAAAGCGCATCTCAGGGCGTTGCTCCAACGATGCTATACTCATGCCCGACCTAGGTATAGCGGACTAAAAAGCAAGGATGGGTGATGCAATTGTAGCATGGATGTGGGTGTGGCACCAGTGTAGTGACACCATTTCATATTTTCATCCATGTGGCATCAGTGTGGCGACGCCATTTCATAATTTCATCGATGCACTGACATGTAATTGATATAGATTGAGAAATGGGAAGGTGGCACGTGCCACATGATTGTACTGCATCAACACCGGCCATTAAGAAGTTGCCATGTCAACACCAACCATTAAGAAGGTGTCGCATCAACACCAACCATTGAGAAGGTGTCACGCCGACACTATTTGTGAGGAAGTTGCCATGTGGCACATACCACATCAACGCCCACATTATATGTATTCCAATCATCAAAGAAAATCGCCAAGGTTTTATATAGGAATTCTTGAAATGCTTAGACCATAATCTTAGAGAAACTATAGGTGCATTCCTTTACCCAAATGGCGTGACTTTGTATGCATAAGATCCCATTTGGTGATAATTATGGTCTTCTCTCTATCTTCTTTTCCAATAGGTGCTTCATTGTATCTTGAAAAAAAATCTATGAAATAACATACTCGTGAATTGTCACGTCATTCACTATCTCATCTAGGGAAAATGCTAAAAAAGATTCACCCATGTTACTTTATTTAAGTCCTAAAAAACTGTTTCTAAAAATCCTTCGATTGGATGACATTTCCACTAGGACTGTCAGGAGCATCTAGCTTTAGTAACTGGAGATGGAGTTGGAGTTGGAGTTGAAGGGAAATTTAGTATTAGTATTATTTTTCAACCAACGAATCCTATATATATGTGTCTCTATTAACCCATGGTGCACCGATTTTACATCTACAACGTTTGTAGTCCAACGGTTAGGATAATTGTCTTCCAAGCAATAGACCCGGGTCTGAATACCGATAAGTCTTTTCAAAGAAAACACAAAACAAGCGTAATAAGTATTGAAATATGAAGATGCTCAAGCCATGTCAAAAAGTGAAAGGAAATAAAAACATCATTATATAAAGAAAACAAAAATAATTATGGCAAACAAATTGAATGCCCAGATAACCAAATCCACATATTAAGCCTAATATAGTATGTCTCACGTAAACATGAAAAAACAAGAACGAAATTTCTTTAACTCGGGAAAGGGCTCTACCTTTAATCCAAACCCAATTATCAATGGGATTCATATTAAACCAATCAAGCCACAACAAAGGGTTCAAAGGAGTGCCAAATGAGAACTAGAAGCAGTCAAGGGATTAACACAATATTTAACCAAAATCAACGCAAAATTATAGTCTACTCGACAAAATGCTCCTAAACAAAACAACAAACAAACGATTAAACTTTGCCAAGATTTCGGAGTTGGACACCAATCCTAGTTTCATGTACTTTAATAAACCCATTATCGCTTAGCAGAAATATTATTTCATTCATCCTTTAAAATTGGGACACTATCTCTGTGGAAAAATAGGTCCCGAATTCATCAAATTCCAACTCCACTCCTTATCACATACAAGGAAGACATGGTGTAATAGTTAAATATCAAAACATCAATCTTAAAATAGTTTACATCATGGAAATGTGGATCCAATGTTACAGTAAAACCCTAAATATAAAACCTATTTTTACCTAAAATACAACCTCAAATTCACATATAGTAATCTTGCTACCATAAACAATTTCTAACATACTCCAAAAATAGGGGAACATTGAAGTCAATCAAGAAAAAAAAAAAATGCATCTTTCGTGCTATAACATCCACTATTTCTTGCACCACTGATGGAACACCTATACCAAAATAAGAGTCCCTTCTTGTACACCCTCTTGTATATCGGACTAGACAAACTTTGGGCATATTCATTTCCAAGTTCTCATCTCGATCCTCATTTTATACGTTTTGAACATGATCTCCTCCAAATGGGATGTCCTATGGGCCTTCAAAACATTATGTTCCATATTAGGTTCATTAGAGAAATTCATTATATTAATTTCCCCCCTTCTATCGCATTATGTTTGTCAAGGAACTAGTGCTCTTTCAAATGAAAAACCGTTAACGCCATACTTTGTTACACATACCCAAATGTTTATCAAGATTGTTCCTGGAGTTTGACTTCAAGAACGATAGTGCACTAACCATTATCTCTTCCTCCATTGACCCCAAAATCACGATTTGACATAAATATGCTAATTTGAGCATTTTGACATGTTTTCTTGTAGGTATTGGTGCACCTTAAATAGTCCATAATATTGTTATTGCACCATAATCTAAATGATTCTCCAAACAATGAAATTGCTTCCACGCTCTTTCATCGAAGAAAGGGGATTGCTGAATATAATTTGACGAATATAAAATACCTTGAATATGTTCTTTGTGTATCTAGACCTTCTAGCAAAAGCGGTGCACTAAGATATGTATTTTTGCTGGAAAGTCAACTTTTAGAGTGGTTTGAGATTGAACATCGTTCCGATTTTAAGGGTATACCAAAGACATGGCCTCCAACAATTCATCCCTAGGAAATCATTCTATTACTCTAATGTTGGTGATTTTGCAATGCCTATCAAAATGCATCTCATTGAAATCACAACATTGTCAAATTGGTCTCTTGACACAAGGAGTTGTTTGGTGATTCGTCATGTTTTTCTAATGTAATGAAAGGGAGCCATACACCAATGCACTATCATACATAGTATACCTTCCTCATAAAATTAAAAAATAGAAAATAAAAATAAAAAGGCATTTTCTGTATCGATGATCTTGGTCCAACTTGCAAACTTTCGACTTATAAAAGACGTTGACATCATATACAAGTTATATAATTCAAGTCATGTTAATTTTGTTGCATTTGTGTATTATGCGATATACATTATGTAATTCTCATGCATTTTCATGAGCATATTCATTTTTCATGGAATGGGAAGAATTCTATAAAATGTTAATAATGTATCTATATCAATTAGTCGAAAATTAACATCTCGAACTTTCTCTACACTGAAGTGTTGTTCATACGTCACCCCTACCAAGGATTGATACATACACTTTCAAGAGGTATTTCTTTAGGAATATCTTGTAGAAATGGACTCGATCCAAAGATTATATTTTCAAAGAGCTCAACCGAATACTGGGAATCCACCAATTTTGAATATTCGATTTCAAGGGCCTTGATAGCATATTGAAGATTGTTTTGGTTAAAGGAGCATATCTCTTCTCGATGGTTGATTGAATAGGTCCCAAAGGAGTATAGCCACTAGATTGCGTGGAAATTATAAACCTTACATACGTCTCTCATATATAATTTATCTCAGAGGATGCATACCCAATACAGAACTAAATTCTAAATACCACCCCTTCACATCAGTCTTGTTTAAGGTCAAAAATATTGATGGGAAGAAATAAAAAATATCCATTTGGAGAGACTGTAGTCCAAGTTGTTTTTGTCGGGTAGATTAAGGGTAATTCCTAGATTAATCATGTTGAGGATTACTCTCTTCATCATACTAGAAAATAACTTGGACATATCCAAGTGACCAAGGCCAATCATTTTGACTAGGTATACAAAGGGTTCCCCTATTTCTATGGAGTGACTTTGGTCCTCGGCTCCTAACTCATTAGCAATGTAATTTTTGGATGCCTTGATGTTGGGTTTCGGTTCTAAGTCATACTAATGTATATTGGTGACTATAAATAACTTGTGTGAATTTCATGTTTCATTTACACGATTGTTGAAAGGAACATCGGTAGAAATTGGACATGGAAGGTTGGTTTTGTGTTCCAATGAATAATTGGATTTGGTAGGTTTTAGGATTTTTACCTTACCCTCATCGTCATTCGTGGCCGAAAGTGAAGATTAAAATATATTCAACAATCCATATTAAGATGAATAGGGGCCATTGAGACAAGACATTACATAAATACCCCCTTAATGGAAAATATCCTACATCAATACAATTCCACAAGCTAGTGAAGGTGGCCTCTAGCAAAGGTTATACGAAGATGTCAGCAAGATAGTTTGACGAAGGCACAAATATTGGCACAAGTTGTCCCTAATAAAGCAGTTGTCAAATATAATGCATCCAAATTTCAATGTGCTTAGTTTTCTTATGGCGCATAGGATTGTGATCAAGTTGAATGGTTCTTTGATTGTAAGAAAATAGAGTAGTGAGGTCTTTTTGAAGTAGACCCAGCTATTCAATAATCATTTGCATCCATGCAAAGTGCTTCCCAAAAATAAAGGCTCTAGGATATTTGGCTTTTGTGGAGGAGAGACCCCAATCTACTACTTCTTTGAACACAAAGAAATTGGTCTAGAACCAAGACACTAAAGTGGATCTCCTCCCATTGATATATGTGACACAATCAACATCAAAGAAGCCCGGAAGAGGAATAGGGGTTCCAACTGAGTAGTGGATGCTCATGTGCGTATTTCCTTGATATAGCACAAAATTCCTTTGGAAACATAGCTTCATTCCAACAAGAAACTTGTCTGAACCAGATGTTATAGTCGGCATGTCTACAACAGTTAAACTGCATTTTATCATGAGATCTACGATTCTGGCTATGGGACAACGAGGAGGTTGATGGGAGGAAGAGTGCACTCGAACCCTCGTATGTTAAACTAAATTAGCGAATACTTTTTGTTTTTAGTGGAAATGTCGAGCAAATTCGTTTTACCATTTGGTGATTTAGTCAAATTCTCCATTACTCAAGAACATGGGTTGATAAAGAATTGTGGTTCGGCGGCAGTGGTTGTGATAATGATCCATGTTCAAGTGATAGTGATAGCATATGCGTCAAGAAAGTTGAAGCAATATGAGGATATTTACGCTACTCATGATTTAGAGTTGGAAGTTGTATTGCTAGCTCTGAAGCTTTGGAGGCATTATCTGGTGGGGCGAAGCTTTGAGCTCAAAACAGACCATGAAAGCTTAAAGCATCTCTTCACTCAAAGGGATCTCAATGCCAGGAAAAGGCGATGGAGTGAGTTTATGAGTGAGTAAAATTTTGGAATTTCGTACATCAAGGGAAAGGAGAATGAGGTCGTGGATGCCTTGAGCAGGAGACCACGTGTATTCTCCTTGGTACCCTTAAAAGTTAAGCTGGGGGAACGTGTGTTGGGGCAACTTCTTGGAGATAATTGGTATTTAAAGGTTACTTCAACCCTCTAGAGTGGGAGGCAACTAGATCCAAAGTATGAAGGATATAGCCTGGAAACAAATGGATTATTAAGATATCAGGGAAGGATGTACATCCCCGAAGGTGGGGATATTCGAAGAATCATACTCAAGGAAGCCCATAGAGCAATTTATTGTGCATATCTGGGTGTGAAGAAAATGTACGTAGACTTGAAGAATTTTTTTCCCTGGGTAGGCATGAAGCGTGATGTAATCCATTTCGTCGCCAAGTGCCTAGAGTGTCAACAAGTGAAGGATGACCACCACCACCCAAAAGGTCTCCTACAACCGCATGATGTTCCTATGTCCAAGTGGGAAGTCATTTCTATGGATTTTGTTGTGGGATTGCCACTCACATTGTACAGACACAATGCCATTCTTGTGATAGTTGATAATTTGACCAAGAGTGCTCATTCTATTCCAGTTAGAGACACTTACGATGTCATTGATGTGGCACGCGTGTTTATAAGTGAGGTCATCCGTCTGCATGGGTTACCCAAGAAGATCATTTCAGATAGGGACTCACGATTCACATCTAGGTTTTGGACAAGTTTGCAGTCATCGTTGGGAAATCAGTTGAACTTAAGCACAACATATGATCCAGATGGATGTCGGTGGCCTCCCACCTATTCCAACTGGTTCATTTTGGCAATTTTCCAGTTTGGCAGTTTTCTTTTTCCTAGTTTTCGGGTCCCTGACTTGTGGGGCCGTTTTGAGGACCTAAAAAACGTTTTTAGGGCTCGCCATAATGTATAGTCCTCGGATAGACCTTTCCAATGGGCTATCATGCGCCTAAAATAGAGATCGTATGCAAAAGTTACGACCTCAGGAAATTGATGTACTAACTTACCCAAACAGGGCCGACCTAACTTTTGGCGCTTCATCTCCTAAGGTTAGGTTTTTGGATATCTAGGGTTTTTGACATTCCTATTTATTGTAAAAAGGCCTTCAGAGCCTCATTGTAATCATCTTCTTTCGAATGAACACAGTCATCACATCTCTTCTCAAAGATAAGCCGCCACCATTCCAACAAGCTTGTTTTCCGCTGCATTTTACAGTTTCATCTTATTTCCTTATTGAATAGAAAACCAGTTTTATTGTATCCCTATTATTCTGTGTTAAGCATATTTTAATAATCTGTATTCATTTCGTTCTACTCATAAAATCTGGATCAACATATCATCTCTCACTTTTTTTGACCACCTCGGGAATATGTTTTCCGAAGGTTGGATGTATGTAATGCCACCTTTTGACTTAGACAACTAGAATTACTTAAGGCCTGATCATATTTATTTTCTATTTACTATGAAACTATTAATGATACACTTGAATTTTTAAGACATATGAACATATGTGAATGACAATTCTATGAATGTTTAATGTTATTTGAATTATGATGGATATTATGCAATCTATTTATAACTTGAAAATTTTGACATTTAAAGTTGTTGGTACGTGGATACCGGATTGAGATTATGATTAAATGCATCTACCCGATGATAATGCATTTATATGTATGATTTTGCGCTATAGACTAATTTGCAGATCAAGAGGCTATGAAACAGCCAAAGGATAATGATGATAAAAGGTTGATGTCGTGAACATCGACCGAGAAACAATATGGTATGAATATTTGTATGTGAAATTATGTTGGTTCAAATGCATTGCTATGATATGTGGAAAAGTGCAGGTTTTTCAGGTGGTGAGACTGCCTAAAACTGAATATACAATGACAAAATTTCCAGCAACGCATTGCCACTATATGTTCCATGGTAGGGTGTTTACCCTAGTTCTATTGGGAGCGATGGAGGCATTTCGCACCGTGTATCCTCTGAAACCTGGAGTCATGGGAGGACAGTGTTAGCTCATGCTCCCCTAGACATGTTATGATGATTGTCAATTGTCTGTTGGGGAAGCTTGGTCAAGAGAGTTGACACTTTCGCTTACGGGTTCTATCTGGAGTTAGGTCAATATAGTTGACACTCCAAGATAGTCCAGCGGAGGAAGCATAGGGATGGAAGATATTAGTAGGTTAGGGAGGAAGGATGACTAGAAGTAAATGATAGTGTGTGGAGTTTTCACCTTATAGTAGAATTTCTTGATATATATGTGTGTGTGTGTGTGTGTGTGTGTGCTTACCTGAACTATAATTATCTAAGTGAATGTTGCTTGTGCTAAATTATTATAATTGAGGGATTTTGAAAACATTTTAAATGGTCTACTATATTTTATGAAATGAATGGTCTTGTTGATTGGATTGGATGCATACAAGAATTACTTTAGGCGTGATCATTATTGTAATTAGTACATGTGTGAGTCATGTATGTGTTAGCTACACATGCATGCCTTGCACATGTACACTAGTATGTATAAGTGTTTTAAATTGACGATGTTGTTTATTTGATGAGGATGTATGAATCATGTGTCATTACCCTTGTATTGTAAATTACTCCAACTTCGGAATGAAGTTTCTTGAAGGGTGGGTGTATGTAACAACAAAAATTCATTATTTAATTTTCATAGTTGCTAATTTAAATTTAATTAATTATTAAAATAAATTCAATAAGTCTTTTTATTATTTTATTATTAAAAGGTAGGTGAAGTAATTAATGAAGGGATAAGGTTGTTGGGGAATTAATGAGGGGGATAAAGTAGTTAGGGACTAAAATGAGAGGGGAGGATAAGGAAGAGAGTAGGGGACTTGGAGAGGGGTATTATTTTTGTTTTGTAAAATTATGCAAGAGGTGGAAGAGGAGGAGGAAAATTGAAAGACCAGATTGTTTTGGGGAACTCTCACAGGGAACCGTTGTTTCTAGGAAATTTGGGCTAGGTGGGGCAGGAAACCGCAAGGATTCCTGGAACTAGGAGCTGGAGAGGTTGTTCCTAGTTGGCTGGTGATCCATAATCGGATCCAGAAGCCTGACAGGGCTAAAAAAGGCTCAAAAATGAAAGTGCTCGGAATCCGACGAAACCAGTGCCATTGCGTTCGTCTCATCTTCCTGATTCCGACCATATATTTACTTCATCAAACGGGCTCCGTATGCGAAAGATATCGCGTTCTGTCCGAAAACCCAAATAGGCAAAAAAAGGGGATGACTGTATAGTCCGTACAGTGCCACGTGGCATGATGACTGTACATGTCGTACGGTCGTATAGATGACGTGGAAAATCCTAAATATGACATGTGGCAAGATGATGTGGCATACGACATATGAATGGACCAATCATAGGGTGACACGTGTCACCACTGTAAGGGTGACACGTGGCACAGGCTGACGTGGCAGACACATGGCAGGGCTGACAGGGCAGTGACTGGACAGGGTACGTGGACCATCTGGCATTTGACGCGTGGTAGACTAGTGGATGAACCAGCATTTGACGCGTGGCAGACTTCTATTGGTTGTTGAGGTGCCACGTGGCCCAATCATGGGCTACCACGTGGCACCCTGTGGTTGGTTTGTGGTTTTTGTATAAAATTTATATGGGTTCACCGAGGTCGAACCCCCAACCTTCCTCTGGGCTGTGGACTAGCAGGACCGGGCTAATCGCCCGACCCATGGGTGGTGCTTATTTAACATATGGCAAAAAATTCATTTATGTTTGGTTAGAGTTCTAGTCGGCGGGGGAAAGGGTTGGGGCTTAGCCCCAGCCCTCAGCAATCAACATCCATTGTGACCACCCCATGTAACTAGGAGCGCGGAGTATGGATAGGGCTTAGCCCTCATATTTTGGCAGCGACATGTAACCACTTCCATGGACCCAGGGGCCTATCCCTATTTTGGGCACGGGTTAGTTGTTAGCTCGGGGTCCTATGACCATGCCACCGAACCAGGAGCCAGCAAAGGGGGGCCAGCGCACAAACAGAGGAGTGTCCGACCACATGGATGCCTCCCACATGACTAGGGGTGCGCATTGTGGGGATGCACCCAAAATTCATTCAAAAATGGGTTTTGTTATAAAGTTTTTGATTTTAATTGATATTTTGCCTGATATTAGTGGAGTTTCTCCATTTTTGGGAGATATTGGGCATTTTTGGAGCCCAAATTTTGGGAGGAAGTTGGAGATGGATAACCAACTTCAGATCTATATAAACCAGGCCTGTTTGAGGCCATGGAGGACATTCAGAGTAGATTTATGCTGAAGGGAAGCCAAGCCAAAGCCATTTTTATGTAGGGAAGCTATTGAGTAGCAGACGCTTGCGGGCCATTTCTGGGAGCTCCGGACGTCTGTTTTGTGTGTCATTTTCTTTGCAAGGTTCTAGAGATCTGGAAGAACATGACCAAATTAGTCTTGTAGCCAATTGGCACTAATGTGATGTACTTTTGATCTTTTGAACAGAAATAAAGAAGCCTCCCCCACATAGACAAAGGCCCGGAGACGTAGGCAACGTTGCGCCGAACTCCGTTATCAATCCTCGTGTTATGGTTTGTTGTCTATTATTTCATTGAAGATCTACATATGTGTATATGGCTGTCATAATTCCTCTTCTTTCCTCATTATTTCATTAAGCTTCTCATATGGTTAATTAACGCATGCAAAATTAAAACTCAACCATAGTCATTAAAAGATCCGACAGATCAAGTGGTATCAGAGCTAGTTGATGTTTGGATTTGAGTTTTGCATGTTAACAAGGGAAAAGATACAACGTGGTGAAGGCGAGCTTGTTGTAGAGAATCCATTAATTGGACTAAGAAAGAGAGCTTCTCATAGCGAGAATATGGCATCGGAAGAAGGGATTCCTCAGGATGAGAAAGAGTTCCGGAAAACATTCCTTGCTATGTCGGAGATGGTGAGAGTTTTGTACGAGGATTACCTGGAACGAAAGAGACCAGTTTTGGGTGAATCTTCAAAGGGAAAAAGTGAAGAGGAAGAGGACCATCCTCATATTCCTCCTTCACCTCCATCAACACCTCCTTCTTCTCCTTCTTCTTCAAGTTCAAGTTCTAAATCTAATGGAAATAAAAATGTTCATAAGAATAAACATGAAATGCCATTGTTAAAACTTGATGTTAAATTTGAGTTGCCCATATATGATGGTGAAGTAAATGCAGAAAAACTTGACAATTGGATCAAGCAGATGGAGGTATACTACAGTGTGCAACAGATCAAGGATGAGGCCACACAAATCAAGTTGGCATCTTTGAGACTTGCAGGTACAGCTCTCATCGGGTGGCAAAGCAAGCTGCAAAAGGGAACACAACAAGTGGGTAATGTATTTCCATCATGGAAGAGTTTCATTTATGCACTTAGGAAACAATTTTTTCCTTTGGGTTATAAAGAAAAAGCATTAATTGAATGGCAATCTTTAAAACTAAGAAAAGGACAAACAGTGCAAGAATACACCGATGGATTTTGAAAAATGGAATTAATGTTAGATATCCCTTTGCAAACACAAGAAACTCTTATGAAGTATATAGGAGGTTTACCT
>ML786316.1:72388-86528 GCA_009831015.1 Picea engelmannii | reverse complement strand
TGAATAATTAATTAATAATTTAACTACAAATTACATTTAATAACATGAGTAATAGATTTAATAGATTAATAAGATATATTATAAAAAGGTTACGTACCCAACAAGGGATAACCTATTAATCCCGAGAGGATAAAATATTAAAGAAAGGGATAAGGGGCATTTATGGGGGGAGTAGGTAAGGAAGTAAAAGGAAAATCGGTGAAGGAGGGATAAGGGAGGGAAGGAGTTTGATGGGAGGATCATTCTACAGAGGTTGGGGGATGAATTTTGAGAGCCCTGGATTGGCAGGGAGAGTGAAATTTTGTGAGTGGGATTGATACAATGCACCGGAGTTGCTAGGGGTTTTGGGCATGGGGGCCAGGATATTCGTTGATATCCTGGAGCTAGGGAGCTACCTAGTTGGCAGGGAGGAACGATTTTGGGCAGTGTTCATAAGAGATGAAGGAGGCAAGCTGTGGACAATAGGAGGGGAGGGATAATAGCATCAGGTTCAGGTATTTACCAAGAATTATGCATTGTTTTTTGTATTAATTTGTTATTAAATTTTATTACTATGATGAATTTGATTGTGAATGTGCTAAATAAAGTAACTCTTAAATTTTACTGCTAAGTTTTAAATAAATGGTTGTTTATTTAACTCGGCTATTACATGTTGTCTTAGATCTAGACTAGACATGCTTTGAAACTTACGCATATTGTGCTTAATCTTAGTGTACCTAGCAGTCCCACTGGTGGCTTTTGGTCGTTTCTGGACATTTTTTTTTCAATCATGAGAATATAAAATTACATTCCCGCCTCAACTGCAGTATAGGTGGAGTTTACTTACAAAAACCAGAAGCCAAATCAATTACTATTACGACTTCCTAGAATTAGCATTGAATCATTTTTTTATAAAAAGTGCATCCGAGGGCGTTGCTCCATCGGTGCTATACTCATGCTCGACCTAGGTATAGCGGACTAAAAAGCAAGGATGGGCGACGCAATTGTAGCGTGGATGTGGGTGCGGCACCAGTGTAGCGACACCATTTCATATTTTCATCCATGTGGCATCAGTGTGGCGATGCCATTTCATAATTTCGTCGATGCACTGACATGTAATTGATATAGATTGAGAAATGGGAAGGTGGCACGTGCCACATGATTGTACTGCATCAACACCGGCCATTAAGAACTTGCCATGTCAACACCAACCATTAAGAAGGTGTCGCATCAACACCAACCATTAAGAAGGTGTCACGCCCACACTATCTTGCCGAAATACCACATCACATCAACAGCTAGCAGGGAGTCATTGGATCTGTTTCTAAAAATCCTCCGATTAGATGACATTTCCACCAGGACTCTCAGGAGCGTGCAGCTTTAGTAACTGGAGATGGAGATGGAGTTGGAGTTGGAGTTGGAGTTGGAGGGAAATTTAGTATTAGTATTATTTTTCAACCGACGAATCCTATATATATGTGCTGTTGTTAACCCGTGGATCACCGATTTTACATCTGCAGCATTTGTAGTCCAACGGTTAGGATAATTGCCTTCCAAGCAATAGACCCGGGTTCGACTCCCGGCAGACGCATCTCTCCTAATTAATTTCAGCGCTAGAATTTTGTTCTCTGGGAAATCCATAGACGTATAATTTCCCAAACTTTGATTAATACATCCCGTTCCTGGGCTTCAACGTTCTCTAGGCAATCCATAGACGTATAATTTCCCAAACTTTGATTAATACATTCCGTGCCCGGGCTTTAACCTGGAACCTGGTCTCTCGGGTGACAGCCAATGCTTATGTAATTTGGTTCCATGAGGAAGTGGACTCCAGCTTTATGCATTATTCTTTGATTGCATCTGGATCACATGAGAGGAATATACGTTTATGGAATGTGCATTGTGGTTTTAATTCTTGTTGTCCTTCACAACGCAGCCCCCTTCTTATAGTGAGGGGACAATCTGATGATGGGACTGCAAAAGCTTTGGGATTTGCATCATAGAGGATCGATTTAATCCTTTCTAAACAAATACCAAATCAACATATCTATTCCATTCCATGCATATACTTGCAATCCACGAGACAACATGAATGTGAAATTAGAGGAATTGTGACATAAAGCATATTAAGGACTAGTAAGATTAGCCCATGTTTCTACATTTTAATATGAATTTCCATCCTCAAAATTATCCCCGAATTGTGTTTGTCTCATGCCAATAGGTGTCCTATGATGATTGCATAGAAACCTAGTGCATAGACCATTTTTCTCTCAGGTACGCTAAGAAGTCCTTATTTCTCTTTCCGAATACCGATGAGTCTTTTCATAGAAAACACAAAACAAGCATAATAAGTATTGAAATATGAAGATGCGCAAGCCATGCCAAAAAGTGAAAGGAAATAAAAACATCATTATATAAAGAAGACAAAAGAAATTATGGAAAACAAATTGAATGCCCAGATAACCAAATCCACATATTAATCCTAATATAGTATGTCTCACGTAAACATGAAAAAACATGAACGAAATTTCTTTAACTGGGGAAAGGGCTCTACCTTTAATCCAAACCCAATTATCAATGGGATTCATATTAAACCAATCAAGCCACAACAAAGGGTTTAGAGGAGTGCCAAATCAGAACTAGAAGCAGTCAAGGGATTAACGCAATATTTAACCAAAATCAACCCAAAATTCTAGTCTACTCAACAAAATGATCCTAAACAAAGCAACAAACAAACGATTAAACTTTGCCAAGATATCAGAGGTGGAAACCAATCCTAGTTTCATGTACTTTAATGAACCCATTATCGCTTAGCAGAAATCTTATTTCATTCATCCTTTAAAATTGGGACACTATCTCTGTGGAAAAATAGTTCCCGAATTCATCAAATTCCAACTCCACTCCTTATCACATACAAGAAAGACACGGTGTAATAGTTAAATATCAAAACATCAATCTTAAAATAGTTTACATTGTGGAAATGTAGAACCAATGTTACAGTAAAACACTAAATGTAAAACCTATTTTTACCTCAAATTCACATATAGTAATCTTGCTACCATAAACAATTTCTAACATACTCCAAAAATAGGGGAACATTGAAGTCAATCAAGAAAAAAAAAATCGCATCTTTTGTGCTATAACATCCACTATTTCTTGCACCACTGATGGAACACCTATACCAAAATAAGAGTCCCTTCTTGTACACCCTCTTGTATATCAGACTAGACAAAAACTTTGGGCATATTCATTTGCAAGTTCTCATCTCGATCCGCATTTTCTACGTTTTGAACACGATCTCCTCCAAATGGGATGTCCTATGAGCCTTCAAAACATTATGTTCCATAATAGGTTCATTATAGAAATTCATTATATTGTTTTCCCCCCTTCTATCGCATTATGTTTGTCAAGGAACTAGTGCTCTTTCAAATGAAAAACCGTTAACGCCATACTTTGTTACACATAATCTTAAACACATACCCAAATGTTTATCAAGATTGTACCTGGAGTTTGACTTCAAGAGCGATAGTGCACTAACCATTGTCTCTTCCTCCATAATCACGATTTGACATAAATATGCTAATTTGAGCATTTTCACATGTTTTCTTGTAGGTATTGGTGCCCCTGAAATAGTCCATAATATTGTTATTGCACCATAATCTAAGGGATTCTCCAAACAACGAAATTGATTCCACGCTCTTTCATCGAAGAAAGGGGATTGTTGAATATAATTTGAAGAATATAAAATACCTTGAGTACGTTCTCTGTGTATCTAGACCTTCTAGAAAAAGCGGTGCACTAAGATATGTATTTTTGCTGGAAAGTCAACTTTTAGAGTGGTTTGAGATTGAACATCGTTCCAATTTTAAGGGTATACCAAAGACATGGCCCCCAACAATTCATCCCTAGGAAATCGTTCTATTACTCTAATGCTAGTGATTTTGCAATGCCTATCAAATTGCATCTCATTGAAATCACAACATTGTCAAATTGGTCTCTTGACACAAGGAGTTGTTTGGTGATTCGTCATGTTTTTCTAATGTAATGAAAGGGAGCCATACACCAATGCACTATCATACATAGTATACCTTCCTCGTAAAACAAAAAAATAAAAAAGTATTTTCTGTATCGATGATCTTGGTCCAACTTGCAAACTTTGGACCTATAAAAGACGTTGACATCATATACAAGTTATATAATGCAAGTCATGTTAATTTTGTTGCATTTGTGTATTATGCGATATACGTTATGTAATTCTCGTGCATTTTCACGAGCATATTCATTTCGCATGGCATGGGAAGAATTCTATAAAATGCTAATAATGTATCTATATTAATTAGTCGAAAATTAACTTCTCGAACTTTCTCTACATTGAAGTGTTGTTCATACGTCACCCCTACCAAGGATTGATACGTACACTTTCAGGAGGGATTTCTTTAGGAATATCTTGAAAAATAAACCATGTATTTTTGTAGTAGCTTGGAAACATCAAGATTACGATAGTTCTCATGATTCACATTGATTTTCAAGCAATAGAAATGGACTCGATCCGAAGATTATATTTTCAAAGAGCTCAACCGAATACTGAGAATCCACCAATTTTGAATATTCGATTTCAAGGGCCTTGATAGCATATTGAAGATTGTTTTGGTTAAAGGAGCATATCTCTTCTCGACGGTTGATTGAATAGGTCCCAAAGGAGTATAGCCACTAGATTCCATGGAAATTATAAACCTTACATACGTCTCTCATATATAATTTATCTCAGAGGATGCATACCCAATACAGAACTAAATTCTAAATACCACCCCTTCACATCAGTCTTGTTTATGGTAAAAAAATATTGATGGGAAGAAATAAAAAATATCCATTTGGAGAGACTATAGTCCAAGTTTTTTTTGTTGGGTAGATTAAGGGCACTTCCTAGATTAATCATGTTGAGGATTACTTTCTTCATCATACTAGAAAATAACTTGGACATATCCAAGTGACCAAGGCCAATCATTTTGACTAGGTATACAAAGGGTTCCCCTATTTCTATGGAGTGACTTTGGTCCTCGGCTCCTAACTCATTAGCAATGTAATTTTGGGATGCCTTGATGTTGGGTTTCGGTTCTAAGTCATACTAATGTAGATTGGTGACTATAAATAACTTGTGAGAATTGCATGTTTCATTTACACAATTGTTGAACGGAACATCGGTAGAAATTGGACATGGAAGGTCGGTTTTGTGTTCCAATGACTAATTGGATTTGGTAGGTTTTAGGATTTTGACCTTACCCTCATCGTCAGTCATGGTCGAAAGTGAAGATTACAATATATTAAACAATCCATATTAAGATGAATAGGGGCCATTGAGACAAGACATTACATAAATACCCCCTTAATGGAAAATATCCTACATCGATACAATTCCACAAGCTAGTGAAGGTGGCCTCTAGCAAAGGTTATACGAAGATGTCAGCAAGATAGTTTGACAAAGGTACAAATATTGGCACAAGTTGTCCCTAATAAAGCAGTTGTCAAATATAATGCATCCAAATTTCAATGTGCTTAGTTTTCTGATAGCGCATAGGATTGCGAACAAGTTGAATGGTTCTTTGATTGTAAGAGAATAGAGTAGTGAGGTCTTTTTGAAGTAGACCCAACTATTCAATAATCATTTGCATCCATTCAAAGTGTTTCCCAAAAATAAAGGCTCTAGGATATTTGGCTTTTGTGGAGGAGAGACCACAATCTGCTACTTCTTCGAACACAAAGAAATTGGTCTAGAACCAAGACACTAAAGTGGATCTCCTCCCATTGAGATCCATGACACAATCAACATTAAAGAAGCCCATAAGAGGAATAGGGGTTCCAAATGAGTAGTGAATGCTCATGTGCGTATTTCCTTGATATAGCACAAAATTCCTTTGGAAACATAGCTTCATTACAACGAGAAACTTGTGTGGACCAGATGTTATAGTCGGCATGTCTACAACATTTAAACTACATTTTATCATGAGATCTACGATTCTGGGTATGGGAGAACGAGGAGGTTGATGGCAGAAGAGTGCACTTGAAATCTCGTATGTTTAACTAAATTAGAAAATACTTTTTATTTTTAGTGGAAATGTCGAGCGAATTTGTTTTACCATTTGGTGATTTAGTCAAATTCTCCATTACTCAAGAACATGGGTTGATAAAGAATTGTGGTTCAGCGACAATGGTTGTGATAATGATCCATGTTCAAATTTTGGCAAGCATGTGGTGTTGTCGTGCCTTAGAGAGAACAAATTGGATGGCAAG
The DNA here is from genome assembly GCA_009831015.1 of Picea engelmannii. NCBI lineage: Eukaryota > Viridiplantae > Streptophyta > Pinopsida > Pinales > Pinaceae > Picea > Picea engelmannii. Next base: position 80,261 of record ML786316.1, on the reverse strand, counting down.
TTGTCGAAGTGTTCCCTCTTCCATAAATAAATTCACTATTTAGGTCATATCATTTCCAGTGAAGGAATCTTTGTGGATCCAGAAAAGGTAAAGGCCATTATCGAATGGCTAGTGCCGAAAAAAACTCATGAGGTCAGAAGCTTCATGGGGCTACCTGGTTATTATGGGAGGGTTGTGGAAGGGTTCTCTAAAATAGTGAAACCCATCACCACCTTTCATCTCAAGGGGGTAAGGTATGAATGGACATAGGAATGTGATATTGCATTCATCGAGCTTGAGAGGTCACTAACTAGTGCACCAATTCTACGAGTGTCGGATGTGGAAAAAGACTTTACAGTCTGCACGGATGCCTCGAAGCAAGGATTGGGGGTCATGCTAACACAGGATGGGGGAGTGATAGCGTATGCGTCAAGAAAGTTGAAGCAACATGAGGATATTTACGCTACTCATGATTTAGAGTTGGAAGCTTTGGAGTCATTATCTACTGGGGTGAAGCTTTGAGCTCAAAACAGACCATGAAAGCTAAAAGCATCTCTTCACTCAAAGGGATCTCAATGCCAGGAAAAGGCGATGGAGTGAGTTTATGAGTGAGTACGATTTTGGAATTTCGTACATCAAGGGAAAGGAGAATGTGGTCATGGATGCCTTGAGCAAGAGACCACGTGTCTTCTCATTGGTACCCTTAAAATTTAATATGGGGGAACGTGTGTTGGGGCAACTTCTTGGAGATAATTGGTATTTAAAGGTTACTTCAACCCTCCAGAGTGGGAGGCAATTAGATCTAAAGTATGAAGTATATAGCCTGGAATAAGATGGATTATTAAGATATCAGGGAAGGATGTGCATCCCCGAAGGTGGGGATATTCGAAGCATCATACTCAAGGAAGCCCATAAAGCAATTTATTGTGCATATCCGGGTGTGAAGAAAATGTACGCAGACTTGAAGAATTTTTTTCCCTGGGTAGGCATGAAGCGTGATGTAGTCCATTTAGTCGCCAAGTGCCTAGAGTGTCAACAAGTGAAGGATGACCACCACCACCCGGAAGGTCTCCTACAACCGCATGATGTTCCTATGTCCAAGTGGGAAGTCATTTCTATGGATTTTGTTGTGGGATTGCCACTCACATTGTACATACACAATGTGATTCTTGTGATAGTTGATAAGTTGACCAACAGTGCTCATTTTATTCCAGTTAGAGACACTTATGATGTCGTTTATGTGGCGCACGTGTTTATAAGTGAGGTCACCCGTATGCATGGCTTACCCAAGAAGATCATTTCAGATAGGGACTCACGATTCACATCTAGGTTTTGGACAAGTTTGCAATCATCATTGGGAAGTCAGTTGAACTTAAGCACAACATATGATCTAGATGGATGTCGGTGGCCTCCCACCTATTCCAACTGGTTCATTTTGGCAATTTTCCAGTTTGGCAGTTTTCTTTTTCCTAGTTTTTGGGTCCCTGACTTGTGGGGCTGTTTTGAGGCCCTAAAGAACGTTTTTAGGGCTCGCCACAATAAAAAATGCCCTTTGATAGATTGCAGAAAAATGTGTAGTCCTTGAATACACCTTTCCAATGGGCTATCGTGCGCCTAAATCGAAGATCGTATGCAAAAGTTACGACCTCAGGAAGTTGATGTACTAACTTACCCAAACAGGGCCAACCTGACTTTTGGCGCTTCATCTCCTAGTGTTAGGTTTTTGGATGTCTAGGGTTTTTGACATTCCTATTTATTGTAAAAAGGCCTTCAGAGCCTCATTGTAATCATCTTCTTGCGAATGAACGCAGCCGTCACATCTCTTCTCAGAGATAAGCCGCCACCATTCCAACAAACTTGTTTTCCACTGCATTTTACAGTTTCAGCTTATTTCCTTATTGAATAGAAAACTAGATTTATTGTATCCCTGTTATTATGTGTTAAGCATCTTTTAATAATATGTATTCATTTCATTCTTCTCATAAAATACGGATCAACATATCATCCCTCACTTTTTTTGACCACCTCGGGAATATGTTTTCCGAAGGTTGGATGTATGTAATGCCACCTTTTGACTTAGACAACTAGAATTACTTAAGGCCTGATCATATTTATTTTCTATTTACTGTGAAACTATTAATGATACACTTGAATTTTTAAGACATATGAACCTATGTGAATGAAAATTCTATGAATGCTTAACGTTATTTGAATTATGATGGATATTATGCAATCTATTTATAACTTGAAATTTTTGACATTTAAAGTTGTTGGTACGTGGATACCGGATTGAGATTATGATTAAATGCATCTACCCGATGATAATGCATTTATATGTATGATTTTGCGCTATAGACTAATTTGCAGATCAAGAGGCTATGAAATAGTCAAAGGATAATGATGATAAAAGGTTGATGTCGTGAACATCGACYGAGAAACAATATGGTATGAATATTTGTATGTGAAATTATGTTGGTTCAAATGCATTGCTATGATATGTGGAAAAGTGCAGGTTTTTCAGGTGGTGAGACTACCTAAAACTGAATATACAATGACAAAATTCCCAGCAACGCAATGCCACTGTATGGCCAATGGTAGGGTGTTTACCCTAGTTCTATTAGGAGGGGTGGAGGCATTTCCCACCGTGTATCCTCTAAAACCTGGAGTCATGGGAGGACAGTGTTAGCTCACGCTCCCCTAGATGCGTTATGATGAATGTCAATTGTCTGTTGGGGAGGCTTGGTCAAGAGAGTTGACACTTTCGCTTACGGGTTCTATCTGGAGTTAGGTCAATATAGTTGACGCTCCAAGATAGTCCAGCAGAGGAAGGATAGCGATGAAAGATGGAAGTAGGTTAGGGAGGAAGGATGACTAGAAGTAAATGATAGTGTGTGGAGTTTTCACCTTATAGTAGAATTTCTTGATATATATATATTTGTTTACCTCAACTATAATTATCTAAGTGAATGTTGTCTGTGCTAAATTATTATAATTGAGTGATTTTACAAACATTTTAAATGGTCTATTATCTTTTATGAAATGAATGGTCTTGTTGATTGGATTGGATGCATACAAAAATTACTTTAGGCGTGATCATTATTGTCATTAGTACATGTGTGAGTCATGTTATATGTGCTAGCTACACATGCATGCCTTGCACATGTACACTAGTATGTATAAGTGTTTTAAATTGACGATGTTGTTTATTTGATGAGGATGTATGAATCATGTGTCATTACCCTTGTATTGTAAATTACTCCAACTTTGGAACGAAGTTTCTTGAAGGGTGGGTGTATGTAACAACTCAATTTCATTATTTAATTTTGATAGTTGTTAATTTAAATTTAATTAATTATTGAAATAAATTCAATAAGTCTTTTATTATTTTATTATTAAAAGGTAGGTGAAGTAATTAATGAAGGGATAATGTTTTTGGGGAATTAATGAGGAGATAAGGTAGTTGGGGAATAAAATGAGAGGGGAGGATAAGGAAGTGGGAAGGGGACTTGGAGAGGGGTCTTATTTTTGTTTTGTAAAATTATGCAAGAGGTGGAAGAGGAGGAGGAAAATTGGAAGACCAGATTGTTTTGGGGAACTCTCACAGGGCACTGTTGTTGCTAGGAACTTTGGGCTCGGGGGGCAGGTAACCGCAAGGATTCCTGGAGCTAGGAGCCGAAGAGGTTGTTCCTAGTTGGCTGGGAGGTTAATTTTCAGTTGGGTAGTTTGGGCAAGCTCAATGTAACGTCCTCCTTGTTACGATAACGACTCTTTAATAGGTGAATTTTTTTTTTTTTTTTTTTGTGTTAAGGTGTGTGCGCATGTCGAAGTAACAGACACACTTGACTCTACATCGCCACCCGACAACCCACAAGACGCAACCACGAAGATTACCACAAGAAGACAAGGGCGCTCAATAAGTAACTGCAAGCAATGAACGACCCAAGACATAAGGCACACACAAGTACTACAACAATAACGACCAAGGACATAAGGCGCACAATGCAAACATTTAACGACATATTGGGTTATGCATAGTACGAACACAGAGGGAAGAATCCATAGTGGTAGGTCTTACTATTTCTGCACAGGAAAGCAGGGCGTTTAATCTTATTTCTCTGCTCCGGAGAGAAAGAAGGTCAGATAGGCTGTTGGCCGATTTCTCAGGCAGAAACTAGTAATCCCCTCAGGTGTGTCGCAAGAGTGGAAACCCTGCCTTTAAAGGGCCCGAGACTCTTGATATGACACTGGATTCTTTACACAGAAAAATTCACACACAGACCTATATACTAAGGCTACATGGAGGTGTCTACATCCCGCCCGACACCAGCAGACCAAGCAAAATGCCCAAACAACCACCAAGACAATCGCTACGCAATCAATCCAACACCCATCACAAGAATTCCACGGTGCCAAAAAATTTGATTACAAAATCCGTCATAAAACGACATAAGCGCAAGCACAAGGAAATTGACCTTATTTAATTCAAGATGCGAGGGTAATCCCCCTTTTTCTCCAGGTGCCATACATATCATCATTCATCGAAATCAATTACGTCGGTCAACACTTCTCCAAGGTTAGAACCAATAACATCATTGTAGACTAACTAGAAGAATAACATTATGACTAAGTCGATTAGCACTGGAATCTAATGCCATAGTCCTTCCAACGAGACTTAACCATGCAATCGACAAAATTTCCACTCCCACTTTAATAAATACCAAATTTCTATTTGGGCAACTAAATTTTAACCCAATCTCTGTTGTATGCCATTTGCTTTCGTTGAACCAATGCTAACTAAAGTAACCTTTTCTATTGAAAATTATAGGGTGTCACGATTAGTTTTCATTCATGCTATAGCAAAATATAGATATTTTTCTTCTTCCTTGTTGAACTAAATTTGGCAGCGAAATTTAAGTAACCAACAACAGAATAATAATTAAATAACAATTTAACTAACATAAGGAAAATAACAACCTGATAAGTATTGTTCATGACAATTCTTTTTAAGTGGGCAGAGTTCGATTATTAACCAACAATTGACAAATGAAAATAAAATAACAATTTAACTAAAATCAGGATGATAACAATCTAAAAAGTATTGTTCATGGTAATTCTTTTTAAGTGGACAGAGATCGATTATTAACCAACAATTGAGGAATGGAAATAAATAACAATTTAACTATAATAAGGAAAATAACAATCTAAAAAATTTTGCTCATGATAATTCTTTTTAAGTGGACAGAGTTCGATTATTAACCAACAGTTGACAAATGAAAATAAAATAACAATTTAACTAAAATCGGGATGATAACAATCTAAAAAGTATGGTTCATGGTAATTCTTTTTAAGTGGACAGAGCCTGATAATTAACTAACAAATAACGATTGATAATAAATAACGATTTAGCCATAATAAGAAAAAAACAAATCTGGAAAGTAATGATTCTATTAATTCTTTTTCAGTTGATCGAATTTGATTATTAACAATCGGTCAGTTCCACGATAACCCCTTAAATGTTAACCACCAGTGACGTTCTCATTTCCACCAATCGAAGACCATATTGCCATTAACGTTACCGGGACTATTGGTGTCAGCATGAAACATTACGCTACTTCAACATTACCCTGAGCAATGATGGTATTGAAAAATGGGCATTCCGTATACATTGGTATTAACAGTAAGCATTGTGTTACAATAACATTCTGAATGCAGTAAAGGCCCGGAGCTTTAGCATTCTTTAGTTTCTTTTGCACTAACATTAACCTTCCCTTCATTTTTATATTATAATAAATTTGCCAAAAATATTATCAGTAAATTTCATTCCTGGCGTCTAACAACAACATTTAACTTAATAGTTACTAGCATTACCCTAAAATAGACTCGACACCACGTTTTATATTCTACTAGATTTTGCACGCGAAAATCAACAGAACCATCTAGTTATCTAACATTCGCATTGCAGTTGCTTGATTGTACTAACATATCCTTAAAACATAATCAACATCATAATTGATATTTTCACCATATTGCAACGGAATTCAAGTAAAATTTTATTCCTTTTTATCAATGCAGACGCTATTATCATAAGTAAATCTAGCGACAGTTTTTGGGGGGGGGTACCAGACCAAGAGGGTCTGATGCGCATGCAAGAAAACCGTGCCTCACACTGGCAGAAGTCAGAGGAAATACAACGCCCACGGAGTAGATAAAACGTCGGCAATATTATGTAAAACCCCAGTCATAAATGGAAATGCCCACCGTCAATGAAAATGCCCACAGTAAATACCCCAACAGAAAAATTAAAAAAACGCCCCCGGCAGTATAAGAACACCCAGGGAAAAGTAAAAGCACCCCAAAACGCCCAGGGAAATGATTCACCCACAGAGGATGAATGTCAGCAATAGTATAAATGCCCCAGTCACCAATAGAGGCGCCCACAGTAAAGAATCACTCCCCAGCAAATTGCAAAAACCCCACGAAAAGGTAGAAACACCATGGCTAAATGGGTAAAAACCCCCACGGCGATTTTAAACGCCCACAGAATTTTCCCCGCCCACGGAAAAATGTAAAACACTCAGAATTAAAACCAAAAATGCAGAGCAAGTTCACCAAATAAATGCAGGGACTTTTACCCAAAATCGCAGAGAAGTTCCACTGTAAAAACGCAAGGAATTTAAACTATAAAAACGCAGGGAACACTAAGAGGAGTGCATGGCCAGGTTCTCTGGTAAAAAATAAAAACATGGTTATTGTCACTACTTTAGAGTTTTAAATAAAACAGCAATTACCACAGTTCAACTACAGGAGTAAATAATTTAATTCGTCCATTCCATCCATATGCATCCGTTAAACAGAAATCATATCACATTCTAACCTACTAAAATAGAAATCATACAGTAGCCTTATCTCCTGCTTCGAAGATGACCACGCGCTCCTGCCGCTCCTGCTCCTTGCCGCTACCACTCGTCGAATGTAGAGACTACACCGGTACCTCCCAGCCAAACGCTAGGGGTACTCTGCTTCCCCCTTAGCCCCCCGAGCCGCAAAGGGTCCACACACAGTCCAGATAGTATACATAGCTTCCCAGCTCGCCTCCAAGGCTGAGCTACCACTCCAACACAGCTGAGAGAGTCCCAACTCCTCACAAGCAATCAGTCCCCTCCTCAATTCGGCAGCATAACAATACCTAATAGTTAATCCCCTTTTTCCCCCTTCCCCCTTCTTTTTATGGAGTCTCAAACCCTAAATCATTTTTAATTTAAATTTTAATGAAAAACCCTCAAAATTTCTCTGTCTTACAAGTGTCACTCATCCCCCCACCTTTTTCCACAATTAATTTCTTTAACTTATTAATTGTCTATGTTTCCCTTTTTTACTTAGTTTCCCTATATTTTTTTTTATCCCTTCTTTAAAACCCCCCCAAAAAAAGTAAATGCGCCAATGCATCTTTTCATTTTTTATTTTTATTTTTAATTCATATATATATATATATATATATATATATATATATTTATACTCCAGCTCGTTAAATAACTTTATTACTATTGGTTCAATCTAAGTTTATGTATGAGTTTTAAGGAATATAGTTTAGTCCCTTAAGAATTCAATTTATTCACTGAAGGTTATGCGTTCTGTCAATCAACAATATGGCTTTTGGTATTCGTTTATTTATGAATTAGTTTAATTTTTGAAAAACTATTGCGTTCAAAAGGGAGTTATGCTTTCAATATGTTAATGAACTCTCATTGCAAGTTGCGGATAAAGAAGGAGAGGCCTTCAATGAAATTTATTGTCCGAGTTAACTAAAACGTATCCGTTGATATATTGGTTGTAGTTGGATGAAGTTAACGCTAATGAATCCAAGAACTAGAGCTCAAGTACGTTCTAAAAATTG
>ML786316.1:61465-72122 GCA_009831015.1 Picea engelmannii | reverse complement strand
TACAGAAGTTTTTTTTTTTTTTTTTTACTTAGGTTTAGATTTTGAACTGGACGACGATTTGTTTAGGGGTGTCATTTTAAGAATTTATTGAGGCGTTATTGTCTTAGGGATATTTAGGTTTGTTTCCTTCATCCACATCAATGCGACATGCCCTTCAGGACACACCATGTGCTCCAAGGGTGCCACTCGCCTCGTTCGTTTCCTTTGCGCGACGTGCCCTTCAAGATGCACCACATGCTCCAAGGGTGCCACTCGCCAACTGGACTGATTGGTAGACATCTATAACCCCCGGAGTCAACACTCTGCCAGGTGAACTTGTGGGAGACTAAGGGTTCTAAGGAATAAGGCCCCCACCTTATTGCGCGCCCCTTAGAATCATCGTGAGCGACTGTCGCAGTCTACCCTCACGGCATCGTGGATCCTCTCGAACTAGGTAATCGTTAACCTACAGTTCGAGCCACGGCGGGAGTTCTAGTAGGCGGTGGCAGGGCTGTTGTCCACCCCTCTCCCTCAACTTCTCTGGAAATCATGTGTGGCCCCTTTACTCCATATGTGAGTCTGGTCGACAATTTATCATCAGCCTGCATCATCAACAATCGTGTCAGAACATGTCAACATCATATCATCATATCATGAGATCAAAGGAATATCATAGTAAATAAATCAACCCCAATAGCACACTCCCTGACTCAATCCGGAGTCCAAGGGGGTTCCACCGATGCCTCTGCATCCTCAAGGTCCGAAACCCTGCACACTCAATGAAACATAGTCAGCAGCACCTGTCTACATCAAAGTAGTAAAAACATCATGTCATCTATTATAACGCATCATAATCAAGGATAAATAGTTTAACATCATAAAAGTCCAGATCACTTGCAAGCAAGTGTCCTCAAAGAATAAGTTTTCTCGGTGCACCAGAGCGAGATGTTACATACACCCCCTCTTGGTCTAAACTTCGTCCCGAAGTTTCTCAGTATAAATGCTGAAATAAAAGTACCATAGTATCATAAGTCTATCTATCAAAAAAAATGGGAACTGCTGGCGCATATCATATGCGTCCTCCCAAGTCACCGAGTGTGGACTATAACTGTCCCACTAGACCTTGACCTGATCTACTGTTCGACGTCGTAACTGTTGAACGCGATGATCTAAGATGCGGACCGGCTCAGTCGTGAGCACTCCCTCGTCCGATACCTGCAAGGAACTCAGGTCAATCACGTGTGTAGGATCACTAATATAATGTCTCAAAACAGATACATGAAAAACATCGTGCATACGAATCAAATAATCAGTCAAGGCTAGTCGATAGGCCACGGGCCCCTTTATCTCCACAATCTCGAAAGGTCCCACGAACCTAGGAGAGAGTTTATCTCCCTTTCAAAACTTGATCGAACTCTTATGCGGTTTAAACCGCAAGAAGACTCGGTCGTCAACCTCATAACTACGGTCGACTCGATGGGCATCGGCATAACTCTTCTGTCGATCCTGAGCTTCTTTAATCCTTTGTCTTATGGTTTGCATTTTCTCTTCCATTTCTTGGATCGCTTCTGGCCCCACCAGGACCCTATCCTCAAGCCGATCCCAACTCAAGGGCGTCTGACACAGTCGCCCATAAAGGAACTCAAAAGGCGCCATATTAATGGTGCTCTGGTAATTGTTGTTGTAAGCGAACTCTACTAGAGGAAAGAATTCCTCCCAACGCTTTTGTTGGTCCATCACATAGATGCGCAACATGTCTTCGAAGATTTGGTTCGTTCGTTCGGTCTGCCCGTCAATATCTGGGTGGTATGCAGTACTAAAATTGAGTTGGGTTCCCAAGGCCTCTTGGAAACTCATCCAAAATCATCCAGTAAACACCAATACTCGATCAGATATAATCTTCTTAGGCACGCCATGCAGCCTCACAATCTCACTGATGAAAATTCTCGCTATGTCAGGTGTCTGATACGTCATATGCACAGGAATAAAGTGAGCACTCTTCGTCAGAGTGTCTAATACTACAAAAATCGAGTCGTGTCTCCTTGCCGTCAGTGGCAATCCAACAATAAAATCCATCGAAATGACTTCCCATTTCGATTCCGGAATGGCATGTGGTTGAAGTAAACCTGTCGGGTGTCTATGCTCAGCCTTTACCTGCTGACACTCTAGGCATCTAGCCACAAAGTTAACTATGTCGGCCTTCATCCCTTTCCAAAAGAATAATGGTTTAAGGTCTGCCCTCATCTTCGTAACCCCCGGGTGAGCCATGTAAACTGCTCTATGAGCCTCGCTCAGGATCAATATCCTCAACTCGTCGTTTGGCGGTACGTAAATCCGACCTCTAAACCTCAATAACCCATCGCTATCAAAAGAAAATCCCTCATATCGTGGTACCATCATTGTGTTTTGTCCGATAAAATCCTCGACTTCTTTGTACCAGTCATCGTCACGCTGTAATGTGAGAATCTTCTCACGTAGATTTGTTTGAAGAGGCAACACCGAAAATATGCATGGCCTCCGACTCCAAGCATCCGCCACTCGGTTCATTGTTCCCTTTATGTAAGTATTCTCGAAGTCGTACTCGCTAAGCAATTCCGACCAACGTCGTTGTCTCGCGTTCAGGTCACTTTGCGTGAAAATGTGTTCCAGCCCACAATGATCAGTTTTTAATTCAAATTTTCGTCCAACAAGGTAGTGTCTCCAAACCTTCAAGGCATATACGATGGCTAATAACTCCAAATCATGCGTCGCGTAGTTTTCCTCATGCCTTCTCATCTTCCTCTAAATGTAAGCATTCACTCATCCATCTTGCATCAAGACTCCGCCTAAACCTTCCTTGGATGCGTCAGTGCATACCAAGAAGTCTGCGTCCATGTCAGGGACCTTTAGTATCAGCGCGGTTGTCAACAACTCCTTAAGCCTCCGAAAGGCTTCCGCGCATTTCTCTGTCCAAACAAACTTCTTGTTTTTCTTCTGCAATTCCGTGATCGGATTTGCTATCTTCGAAAAACCCTCGACAAATTGTCGATAGTATCCTGCTAAACCCATAAAACTACGCACTTCTGTGACATTCGTCGGCGCAGGCCATTCCATAAAAGCCTCAACCTTGGCTGGATCCACGGCGATACCTTCGCTGGAGATGACATGCCCTAAGTAGTGAATCCTCGATTGATAAAAAGAGCATTTGGACAACTTCCCATACAATTTGTGCTCTCGAAGGCACTAGAGTACCAAGCGCAAGTGATCATCATGTTCCTCCGTCGTCCGAGAGTAGATCAAGATATCGTTAATGAATACTTGGACGAACTTGTCCAAGTACTCGCGGAACACCCCGTTCATCAAACTCATGAATACCCCTGGGGCGTTTGTCAATCCAAATAGTATAACAATAAACTCGTAATGTCCAAATCTCGTCGTAAAGGTAGTCTTAGGGATGTCATCCTCCTTGATCCGTAGTTGGTGATACCCGGATCGCAAATCAATCTTGGAGAACACCGTCGCACCCTTCATTTGATCGAACAGATCATCAATTCTTGGTAAGGGATACTGATTCTTGATCGTAGCCTTGTTCAGTTGACGGTAGTCAATGCAAAGCCTCCATGATCCGTCTTTCTTTCGTATGAAAATAACTGGTGCACCCAACGGTGACACACTAGGACGTATCAGTCCCAGGTCCAACAACTCCTTCAGTTGCATTTTCAACTCTTGCAACTCCGGGGTCGACATCCGATAAGGCGTTCTTGCTATCGGTTCTGTTCCCAATTTCAGGTCTATGGTAAACTCCAGTTCCCTTTCCGGTGGCATCCCAGGCAACTCCTCTGGAAATACGTCCGCAAACTCCTTCACCACCGGAAGGTGTTCTAGACCTTCCGCTACTCCCTTCTCGTTTAGCGCGATGATCGCATAAAGTTTGCACCCCTTGTGCATACTCTTCCGTAACTGTAAGGAGGAGACGAACCGCAGGGAAACTCCCTAGTTCCTTCCTTCAATCACACATCTTTGTCCTTCATCATCAACCAAGCTCAACCGTTTCATCTTACAGTTGAGTATCGCCTCATGCGCTTCCAACCAATCCATACCAATCACGACGTCATAAGATCCTAAGATCGTGACGTACAAGTTGACCCTCGTGACAAACTCTCCCAGGTTAAGGGCACAGCCCGTGACCTTTCCTCCAACCTTCTGTTTGGCTCCCGAAGCCATCTCCACGAAGCTAAACTCATCCTGTTCGACTGCCTTTACCTTAATCCTTTTTAGCGCTGCACCAGAAATGAAACTCTCAGTAGCTCCTGGGTCTATCAAAATACTAAGGGTCTGGTCAGCGACAGTACCTGTCGTCTCGAGCACAGTCGACTAGTGCTCTGCCTGGCGGTTATTCATCGCTGCATGAATCCGATGGGCCTTGACCATATCTCCCACGGTAGCGGGTCCGGCTGATCCGGACACCCTGGTCCTCTCCACAGGACAGTCGCACTGGTAGTGTGTCTCCCCACACGTCCAACACCCCTTCTTCGACCCAGTAGTCCTGGTGCCCGAAGTAGAAGATGACGACCCACCGGCCTGAAACCCTGGTCTGTTCTGCTGAACAGGCCTAAACTGCTGCTTCTATGGGCGATGCGGCTGCTGGTGCTGTGGTTCTCGATAAGCTGTTCGTTGCTGAGGCAGTGGTCGTCGAGGTGTAGTGAACGTGGATCCCCTCTGGAAGCCACGATATCCCGTCGTATGTCTCGCTGGTGTCCCATGCTGCGGCGTACCAGATGAACCCTACCCTACGGGTCTCGCTGGAATCATAGTCTGACCCCCACTGATAAGCTCCTCCTCTGCTATGAGGGCATTTTGGACAGCGTCATGCAAGGTTTGAGGCATCAAGATCCTAACCTTTGTACACAGGCTGTCGTTAAGGCCAAACACGAACCGGTTGACCTTGAGTTTCTCTGTGTTAAGGTGCGGAGCATACCAGAGTAGCTCCATAAAAAGTGCCTCGTACTCGGGCACTGTACGACCTCCCTGTTGTAATGCGTTGAACTCATTGAGCTGACGCTCGATGAATTCCTCTGAAAGGTACCTCTCTCGGAACCGTTCCTCAAACAATTCCCATGACACGTCTTCAACGGCCATGTTTAGCTACGGCAGGAGTGTCTTCCACCATAGAAGAGCGCTCCCTTTCAGTTGAAAGACCACCATGCGGACCTTCATGTTAGAGGTATAATCGTGAAGTGCGAAGCACATCTCCATATTCTCCAACCATGCCTCGGTGGCTGCGCCGTCCGGGGCACCAAAGAACTCATGAAATTTTACCTTCTCGAGTTCACGGTGAATGCTACCTGTAACGACCGGTGTGCGTGGCGGAACCTCAGGGGGTGTCGGTGCCCTGGCCTTGTCTCGGTCCAATCTGTTGATCAGCGCCTCGGACATGCGCTGAAAAGATCTCATCATCTCAACAACATCGCCAACTGCTATCTGCTCTTGTCCTAGAACCTGCTCGCCTCCCTGGGGGTTAGACCCCTCAGGCGTGGATGCTACTGGAGGCGTCACGCCTCCTCCCCTAGCACCCCGTCATCTGCCTCCGCGGCGTCCTCTAACCATGATTACCTGCACGCACACAATCAACTCGATCAGCAACAGTATAATCAATCTAATCATGTCAACGAAAGCCGTAGCGAATCGCAAGTCGTTGGTCGAACCGGCTCTGATACCATATGTAACGTAATCCTTGTTACGACAACGACTCTTTAATAGGTGAAATTTTTTTTTTTTTTGTGTTAAGGTGTGTGCGCGTGTCGAAGTAATAGACACACTTGACTCTACGTCACCACCCGACAACCCACAAGATGCAACCATGAAGATTACCACAAGAAGACAAGGGCGCTCAACAAGTAACTGCAAGCAATGAATGACCCAAGACATAAGGCACACACAAGTACTGCAACAATAACGACCAAGGACATAAGGCACACAATTCAAACATTTAACGACATACTGGGTTATGCACAGTACGAACACAGAGGGAAGAATCCATAGTGGTAGGTCTTACTATTTCTGCACAGGAAAGCAGGGCATTTAATCTTAGTTCTCTGCTCCGGAGAGAGAGAAGGTCAGATAGGCTCATGGCCGACTGCTCAGGAAGAAACTAGTAATCCTCTCAGGTGTGTCGCAAGAGTGGAAACCCTACCTTTAAAGGGCCCGAGACTCTTGATACAGCACTGGATTCTTTACACAAAAAAATTCACACACAGACCTATATACTAAGGCTACATGGAGGTGTCTAGATCCTGCCCGACACCAGCAGACCAAGCAAAATAACCAAACAACCACCAAGACAATCGCTACGCAATCAATCCAACACCCATCACAAGAATTCCACGGTGCCAGAAAATTTGATTACAAAATCCGTCATAAAACGACATAAGTGCAAGCGCAAGGAAATTGACCTTATTTAATTCAAGATGCGAGGGTAATCCCCCTTTTTCTCCAGGCGCCATACATATCATCATTCATCGAAATCAATTACGCCGATCAACACTTCTCCAAGGTTAGAACCAATAACATCATTGTAGACTAACTAGAAGAATAACATTATGACTAAGTCGTTTAGCACTGGAATCTAATGCCATAGTCCTTCCAAGGAGACTTAACCATGCACTCGACAAAATTTCCACTCCCACTTTAATAAATACCAAATTTCTATTTGGGCAACTAAATTTTAACCCAATCTCTATTGTATGCCATTTTCTTCCGTTGAACCAATGCTAACTAAAGTAACCTTTTCTATTGAAAATTATAGGGTGTCAGGATTAGTTTTCATTCATGCTATAGCAAAATATAGATATTTTTCTTCTTCCTTGTTGAACTAAATTTGGCAGCGAAATTTAAGTAACCAACGATGGAATAATAATTAAATAACAATTTAACTAACATAAGGAAAATAACAACCTGATAATTATTGTTCATGACAATTCTTTTTAAGTGGGCAGACTTCGATTATTAACCAACAGTTGACAAATGAAAATAAAATAACAATTTAACTAAAATCAGGATGATAACAATCTAAAAAGTATGGTTCATGGTAATTCTTTTTAAGTGGACAGAGATCGATTATTAACCAACAATTGAGGAATGGAAATAAATAACAATTTAACTATAATAAGGAAAACAACAATCTAAAAAGTTTTGCTCATGATAATTCTTTTTAAGTGGACAGATTTCGATTATTAACCAACAGTTGACAAATGAAAATAAAATAACAATTTAACTAAAATCAGGATGATAACAATCTAAAAAGTATGGTTCATGGTAATTCTTTTTAAGTGGACAGAGCCTGATTATTATTTTTTTGTAAGTAAGAATTATATTATATTAGGAGCTTGCTAGAAGCAAAAAGAGTTACAGAACAAAGTAATTGGTCTACTGAAAATTCTGGGCTGCCCCAACAGAGGGGAAACCAGCCCAGTTAGCAGCCTAGTCATCCTGATCAAAGCAAAAACCATAAAGTGTAATGTCTAGAAACAAGGTGGAGCCCCAGCTAAAGCAACAGTCAATAAGCAGACTTCTAAACAAACATGAACTAAACACTTGGCGAGTAACCTGGCCAGGTGGCGTTGAGGTCGCCTGTCCAAGGTTCCTCCTCTATGACTGTCACCCCGTCGCCCCACTGCATTTCGACCTCTTCCTTCTTCTCGGCTGCCCTGTCGTGCCTCGCAGTGACCTGCGGGGGCGGTTCTCCTACACCCTGCATGACCACATCGCCTATAGTGGTGGTTGCTCCCTGTGCCTGCGTTGGAGTCGCGCTCTCCGTTGCTTCGCCCTCGACGTTGTCTGCATCGACCGGGGTTGAGAGGAAGGTTTCATGTAGTGAGGAGAGAAGCTATAGGAAGAGCGTGACCTTATCGTTTGACAGTTGTAAACGGAATTACAAGTCCTCGACGCCCTGGCGCAGCTCAAAAACCAGGCCATAGAGAATGCCCAGTTTATCCTTAACCTTCTCGGTCGTGGTGGCGTCAACGGACGGGGTTCCAGTGCTTCCAACAGCGCTCCTCCGAGGTGGCGGGTCATCACCTAAAGTACTAGGGAAGGTCGAGCTCTGATTGGGATGCGGTTCAGTCCTAGAGGGAGAAAAAAGTAAGCGCAACGAAGGACAAGGCGACAGGGGGATCAAATCCAGGGAGTTCGAGCTTACAGTCGGCGGAGGCGGCGGGGTATGGCTGGGTTGCGCCTCCTGGAGGCGACAGGAAGGTGCAGGGGAAGACTTTTCATGCGCAAAGAAGGAGGGTCGCCGAGGTCTCCATGGGGAACCCCTCCGTGGTTTCCCTCTTAGACGCTTCCTATGCTTAGGCATGGTGTTTATGCAGCGGAAGTCGTAGTGAAGGTCGCAGTGGGGTGCCTCCAGGGGCCAATTAGACGTCGGCCATGGACGCGGGGGAGGAAGCTCTGTTATCCACCAGCAGAAGCAGTGACACCATAACACAACAACGGAGGAAATCACCCGAGCCATAACAAAGTGCAGAGGACGAGGCCAATAAACACGCCCTCCCATCACCATAAGAGCTCCATTAATATTCCCGGAGGGTGGCGGACGGAGGCACGGGCCCATCATGTGGCTCTGTGCCCCGTTGGCACCCTCCATACTCCTGCCCTCGCCAGCCGTCTCCGTCTAGCACCCCATCCGGGGGACAGAGCCTGATTATTAACCAACAAATAACGATTGATAATAAATAACGATTTAGCCATAATAAGAAAAAAACAAATCTGGAAAGTAATGATTATGTTAATTCTTTTTCAGTTGACCGAATTTGATTATTAACAATAGGTCAGTTCCTTGATAACCCCTTAAATGTTAACCAACAATGATGTTCTCATTTCCACCAATCGAAGACCATACTGCCATTAACGTTACCGAGACTATTGGTGTCAGCATGAAACATTACGCTACTTCAACATTACCCTGAGCAATGATGGTATTGAAAAATGGGCATTCCGTATACATTGGTATTAACAGTAAGCATTGCGTTACAATAACATTCCAAATGCAGTAAAGGCCCAGAGCTTTAGCATTCTTTAGTTTCTTTTGCACTAACATTAACCTTCCCTTCATTTTTATATTATAATAAATTTGCCAAAAATATTATCAGTAAATTTCATTCCTGGCGTCTAACAACAACATTTAACTTAATAGTTACTAGCATTACCCTAAAACAGACTCGACACCATGTTTTATATTCTGCTAGATTTTGCACGCGGAAATCAACAGAACCATCTGGTTATCTAACATTAGCATTGCAGTTGCTTGATTGTAATAACATCTCCTTAAAACAGAATCAGCATCATAATTGATATTTTCACCATATTGCAACGGAATTCAAGTAAAATTTTATTCCTTTTTATCAACGCAGACGTTGTTATCATANGCGTACCAGACCAAGAGGGCCTGATGCGCATGCACGAAAACTGCGCCTCACACTGGCAGAAGTCAGAGGAAATACAATGCCCACGGAGAAGATAAAACATCGGCAATATTATGTAAAACCCCAGTCATAAATGGAAACACCCACCATCAATGAAAATGCCCACAGTAAATATCCCAACAGAAAAATAAAAAAAATGCCCCCGACAGTATAAGAACGCCCAGGGAAAAGTAAAAATGCCCCAAAACGCCCAGGGAAATGAGTCGCCCACAGAGGATGAATGCCAGCAATAGTATAAACACCCCAGTCACCAATAGAGGCGCCCACAGTAAAGAATCACTCCCCAGCAAATTGCAAAAACCCCACGGAAAGGTAGAAACACCATGGCTAAATGGGTAAAAACCCCCACGGCGATTTTAAACACCCACAGAATTTTCCCCGCCCACGGCAAAATGTAAAACACTCAGAATTAAAACCAAAAACGCAGAGCAAGTTCACCAAATAAATGCAGGGATTTTTACCCAAAATCGCAGAGAAGTTCCACTGCAAAAATGTAGGGAATTTAAACTATAAAAACGCAGGGAACACTAAGAGGAGTGC
Source organism: Picea engelmannii (assembly GCA_009831015.1). Lineage (NCBI taxonomy): Eukaryota > Viridiplantae > Streptophyta > Pinopsida > Pinales > Pinaceae > Picea > Picea engelmannii. The sequence continues at coordinate 62,142 of ML786316.1, read as the reverse complement.
ATGGCCAGGTTCTCCGGTGAAAAATAAAAACATGGTTATTGTCACTACTTTAGACTTTTAAATAAAACAGCAGTTACCACAGTTCAACTACAGGAGTAAATAATTTAATTCGTCCATTCCATCCATATGCATCTGTTAAACAGAAATCATATCACATTCTAACCTACTAAAACAGAAATCATACCGTAGCCTTATCTCCCGCTTTGAAGATGACCGCGTGCTCCTGTCGCTCCTGCTCCTTGCCGCTCCCGCTCGCCGACCATAGAGACTACACCGGTACCTCCTAGCCAAATGCTAGGGGTACCCTGCTTCCCCCTTAGCCCCCCGAGCCGCAAAGGGGCCACACACAGTCCAAATAGTATACCTAGCTTCCCAGCTCACCTCCAAGGCTGAGCTACCACTCCAACACAGCTGAGAGAGTCCCAACTCCTCACAAGAAATCAGTCACCTCCTCCATTCGGCAACATAACAAATCCTAATAGCTCATCCCCTTTTTCCCCCTTCCCCCTTCTTTTTATGGAGTCTCAAACCCTAAATCATTTTTAATTTAAATTTTAATGAAAAACCCTCAAAATTTCTTTGTCTTACAAGTGTCACTCATCCCCCCACCTTTCTCCACAATTAATTTCTTTAACTTATTAATTGTCTATGTTTCCCTTTTTTACTTAGTTTCCCTA